>JAHLJT010002630.1:113444780-113575409 GCA_031308135.1 Acheta domesticus
TTCTACGAGTTTTATCACCAAAAGGTTTAGTGTTGTTTATTCTGTTGTAACTCCACTACATGGTGCTGCAGATTTACTACATATTCACGGTCAAATGCAACCTGCAACACACTCGGCAGCATTTTGAATCTGTATCGTTAAATAACTCCTAAATGAGGCGTTCTAGGGCCTTAAAAACTAAAATTTTAACGTTTCTCGTAATCTACAGAATGAACTCTTCCTGAACATTCTATTGCATTTTTGATGGACGGCGCTTCCCGATGTTACCTCACCTGCTCAGAGACGAGCACAATCTGCAAGTAAATGTGAACGAGAGGGACATGGAGCGGCAGAGACAGACAGACAGGGTCAGGGTGAGGGAGGAGAGAAAGGGAGAAGGAGATGAAGGGCAGAACAACGTCTGCCGGGTTTTCCTAGTATCTCGTAAAATACAAGTGATAAAATGGAAATGAATACATGTATCAATTAGCCCCATTTCCTCATTCACGTCTGTGAAAACTGCATTCAATAACTTCAACCGTTCAAAATCTGCAGGTGGTGCCAAAGTCACGTGACTCACTGTCTACAGAACAGAGGTTGATGGGCAAGGTCTGATGGAACCAAATGCGATTCAAGTGGACGTGGCTTAATGGTAGAGTCTACTCCATGGGGATTAGCGTTCCATCTGTCGCCACAGCCCGGAAACGTGTTCCGCCGTTGCCCAAAACAAGTGGCGAGCGGCGCGCGCCCACTCACCTTCTGCAGCGTGTCGGCCCGCTTGGCCTTGTCCGTGTCCTCGTGCAGCCAGCCCCAGCCGGCCGCGGTGGCCTGCAAAGCATTAGCCACATGAAGTCCATTGCTGTACAATATTGAAAACAATAGTAGCTTATGCAATTCGTTTCTAATGTTAAGCTATATTGCATGAGTAGTATAGGTTTTGAAAGCGAGCGACGTTAGGAGTGAGTATTCAAATTTGTACCAATGCAATAAAGCAACATAAACGAATTGCATTGGCTTTTTTTTTGTATGACAGCATTATAAATGTATAAGAGAATCACACTTAATTTTGCCAAACAACTTTCCTGTGATGTCTCGGGTACTTGACATCCGTGCGAGAAACTGTGGTTGGCTGTTCCGTTTACCTCTACCTCCCCTCGATTATTTCGCTGCGATTGGCTGAATGAGTGATAACGCAATCATTTGTGCCGTAAAATCTAACAAGGTCATCATTTGTGCTGTAAAACGGCTGGTTATGAAGGATTTCTTGCAACGGAAAGGTCATTCATAATGATGGAATACATTTTTTCTTGTGTATTCCAGCATCAGAAAACGATCTTTTCTATTGCAAGAAATCATTCATAATTGGGCGTTTTACGGCTCAAATGATTGCGTCATCACTCATTCAGCCAATCGCAGCGAAATAATCGACGGGAGGTAGAGGTAACGAAACAGTCAACCACAGCTTTCTCGCACGGATGTCAAGTACCCGAGACATCACAGGAAGTTATTTCGCAAAATTAACTTTCATTCTCTTATAAATTTGTAATGTCGGTCATACAAAAAAATAGCTAATGCTACTCGTTTATGTTGCTTTATTGCATTCGTACGAATTTGTACGAATGCAATTTGTACGTTCAAACGTACTCCTTCAATAAAGCTTAACATGCTAAACTATTGCATGAACTCCATATCCGTACAGTAGTTTATATTTTATCAGTGTTTTGTTTTTCGCAGAATTGGCTGAGAACTTCTGAAATGATTCTCAATAAAAATTTAATTAAGGAAGAATGTAATTTGAAAGGGAAATATTAAATATGATTTTATAATTCGAAAATATATTTATTTACAGAAGAAATTGAATAATGTTTCTATTAAGCAACTTTATAAACTTCCCCTTTCGCCTGAAATACTGAAAATGATTCAACAATTTTCCTATACGTAGTATAGTTTTCTTTACACCAAAGGACATAACTGTTTGTACAGAATCTGCTCACGTTTTTGAGCACTCAGTTCGATAGTTGCTTTAATAGTTTATGAGGTGTGTGTGTTTGCCTTTTGGCGGGCAGGGGGTTTTTTCAAGGGGGGCGGATTTAATGGAATGCCAATTTTTTTTCCTTTCCATTGGGAACAATGTCGTTTAGAAAAGAAATTAATTTTATGTTATGACAAAAGGAAATGACCCATTTTTATATAGCATATTTTTGCAGTTTCGCCGATTTCGACTTATAAGTTTTTGTTTTTTTAACCATTTCCGCCATTTTTAATGGATTTTTCGTTGACTTTATCGATTTTAATATTTTAATGGTACTTGCTTTGAATAGCATTTACGAGATGCAAACAAATGTCCTTCACAGAATTCCTGGTAGCCAATTCTATTTCTTTGCTTAAAAATTGTAGTGTTAGCCGTTTTGAGTAGGTAATTCCTGTGACAATTGTCAGCGCCATTGTCAGTTCAGCTGATTTCGGGATAACAAAAGACAGATTTCTTGGAAAAGAACAATCCAAACCAAAAGTCTGCGAGCTGAGTGGACGTGAACGAATAGAAGCCTTGATTACATCAGTAACCTAACCAACAGCTTGAGTTGTTCATCCGAACTGATTTTGATCACATTTTTACGCGGCATTTTTAGGGCATTTTAGACATTCTAAGGACATTTTATTGATCAATTTTGGCGACGTTTAGGTCGAAATCCACCCGCGAGTTATTTTCCGTCAGCAAAACTATAACAGCAAATCATTAGTTTGTTAGCCGATGCAAATGGCTTTCTCTTGGAGGGAGGGAAATGGCAATTTTCAAATGTTACCAAACGCGCTATTTTGATTATTTAAGGTGCTAGCACTACTTGCGTTTGCTGTATACTTTTATAAAGTGGGCCCCGCACGTCATTTATTAGGCCACTCACTTCATCATTCAGCTACGCAACGGAATAGAGAGGGATGAGGATTCTGGAGCTCAAGAAAACACGCGCAAACTACGACGCCCCGAACGTGACCTGCAGATTTGCGTGTCGGGCGTAAAGAAATAAATAAAAATAAAAAAAGGTATGTGGCATAATTAAATACGCATCGTCACTATCTCGATAATTTATCAGATGCGTCAAAATTCCCTGACTAAACTACCGGTCGATAATTATTCTTGTATTTGAAGAGCTTTTCGTGAAAGTGACGTACTTCCGTTTTCGATTTTCCTCTAGTTTTACATATCAATACATTTTAGGGAGCTGCTTCTTTACGTAACCAAATATTGAATTCCAAAATCGCATTTCTCCTGTATTAAACGCTATCAGAAAACTGTGAATCATATCTTGGAACTATATGGGTTAATGTGAGTACTTTCTTTCCCTAAAACATTTTTTCTTGATATCTTATTAAAAATTGCAAAGTCTGTGTAGGAATTACATTTACATGCAAATAAAATTTTTATAAAGAAAAGATAATTGAGTTTGATGAGAATACCAGCCAACGCATTAACTGCTGCCTCCTGACAGCTCTTAGCTGTTCTTGAACCCACGCACACGAAGATCCCAAGTGGATTTTGGCATTGTTTATTCAATGCAATTAGGGTCCTGATTGCAGCCATCAAATATTACAGATGGCCATGGCGTCACAATGTAAAAATAAAATAAAAACAACAAAAAGTTTGTTATACACAACACTGACAACACACTGGCTACTAAATTGCTGTAACTTCTTTTTAGAATTTCCCTCGTGTTGATAATGATGACCCAGTTTTTAGGGTTATCGTCATCAACATCCTTTGCGGATTATAATGTAAGCTAATTTCAAAGAGATCTGACTTGTTAGAAATTGTAAATTTGAGCGTTTTTAAAGAGAGAAGCAGAGTCCATTTAGTAGATTGTGGTTTTGTGTGTAAATCCATTTAAGATGAGGATCTTTCCATTTAACGTGGGAAGATGCCTCGAAGAAACGAAATAATCCATTCCACCCCCAAAGGTGAGCGGTTCTGAAGACTATGAGAAACACGGTGAGAGCCATGATGTGTTGCACACGCACCATGAATTTACCTCAAATTGCTTGTTTCGATCTTTATTAAATTTCTCAGAAGGGTATGTATGTCTTATTGATATTCTTCCTCTCTGCGGTATTGCCTTTCAATATCAGTAAAAACTTATTTTCGCTGATTTATCCCTTAAAAGGTGGACTTTTAGTTGACAAATCTTTCATTATTCGAGAGAATCTGAGCAAATATCTACAATGGAGCACGTTCAAGTTGATTTCCTCCTTTCTTCTCGCGGAGAAACAGTTGAGACTCGCGCTTCACCTCCCCAACACACAACTTCACTTTGCATCTTCTCCACCCACTCGCTTTATTTACAAACTTCCATCGGTCTCCTACATTATTTCAGTAGTATACCTTTCCTTTGCGGCTCTCACACGCACCCAATCTTTGTAAGTGAGGTCTCCAAAGAAAGAGAAATTCACGGAGATGTCACGAATTGCACTTTGACGTTAAAAATATGAAGAATTTGTTTAAAAAAACGCATCTAAATATTCGTGTCAAATGCAATCCGCAACACACGTCTGGATTTTTCAATCTATATCATTAAATAAACTCCTAAAGGATGCATTCTAGGAGCTTAAAAACTAAAATTTTGACCATTCTGTTACGTTTTTTGTTGGTTCGACGCTTCTAGGTTTTACCCCATCTGTTCAGAGCCTGTAGAATCAGTAACTGTGTGTGAAATCATTAATTGCTTGATATTCTGTGCTACTGAATAACACGGGTGTACCTCTTTGCTCGATAATAAAGTTAAATAATAATAGTTTGTATTGACAAGGGTGTATTATATTGTTATTAATTACTAGGTGACATATAGAACATTGTGACGGAGGATAAGAGGGCCTTGAAGAAAAATATGTATTACGGGCTTAATATGGAAATGGAAAAATAAGGAAGAGGGTGAGGTGTAGCCTGCGAGAGTTCTTGCGCGGGTGCGCTGGTCTACTTTGCTTTCATCATACACGCTTTTTACACCTTTAGAACATTCTCCCCGTTATTCTTGTCTGCCCTTTTATTCTTTGCACTCTCACAAATATCTCTTCCCCCTGACCTGGACCCCTCCTCCACTCTTGTGCTCGCATCTCTCTTTCTCCACGTCACATACCCCACAGTGTACTTCCTGCACCGAACTGCGTTCTGTCTGTCTGTGGTTGGCGCGACAGCCCGCGTACGGGCCATGGCCTACGAGCGGCGCCCCGGCCTCGCGGCCATGGGTTAAGGGGGTACATGTGGTTAGCGCATTGACATCCCCGTGCCCTATTCTGGTCTTCTCAACCAGACATGTGAGTTTTCTCATCGTTATACAGCAACAGATTCTGGGACATTGCAAGGAAAGCGCCCACTATAATCTTGCCCGTCCGGGAATCGAACCCTGGGCCGCGTTATGGAAAGCGAGCTAAACCGCGAGGGTCCTAACTGCATTGCCCAATTCAAATCCCACCCCTTGTCTCCCGATTCGCCCTTCTTAATCCATTCAGATGTGTTCCACACTTTATTTCTTTGTACATGCCCTTCTGTCTAGAGTTACGAATTTTCTCCCTGGCGCCTGGTGCTGTCTCTCTCGCAATGTTTCCTACCAGACTGCCTTCACATCCCAGCCTCACTTCTATCGCATACCCTCTTTCTCTAACGAAATCCTTCGCATAGGGCAACTTCCTCCTTCGCCCTTCCTCTTAACCCTCCTGCGCTCCCCCCCTCCACCTCATCCATCTAGAACGTCCTGAAATTTCATATTTGCTCCCAGCCTTCTCTCTCATTTCGCCTCTATTTGTGTGTTTACACCATCTAGCCCGGCGTACTGTTTTCCAATCTCAAACGCCATCGTAAGAACCTATCTTCTCATCCTTCCACCTTCTCTTTTTCGCTCCTTCCCCAGATCTCTGCTCCCAGAGTCAAAACGCTCGTTTTATAATTCAGAACGGGGGCCCCAAGAAGTCTATTAATTCTGAAATGAAGCCACTCGAAGCGAAGTCACTGAAAGGAAGCCAGTGAATGTTTTAATTCTGAAATGAAAGCACTAAAATATATTAATTCTGAAATGACACCAGTAGAAACGCCAGGATGTCAGTAGGAACGTCTGAATTCTAAATGAACTTATTAATTCTGAAAATATTGTTATGAATATATAACTTATTAATCCTGAGAGGAAACCACTAAAAGGGTATTAATTCTGAGAGGATACCGCTAGAAGCATATTAATTCTGAAACGAAGCTACTAGAAGCGTATTAATGATGAAAGGGAGTCACTAGAAACGAATTAATTCCAAAGCGAAGCTACTATAAGCATAATCATACTGCAGCGAAGTCACTAAAGTGTATTAATACTGAAACGAGGCCCCAAGAAATATATTAATCCTTAATCGAAGCCACTACAAGCGTATTGTGAAAGAAAGCCGAAGCGTATTAATCTTGAGAAGCCACTACAACGGTATTAATGCTAAGAGGAAGCCAGTATAAGCACCTTAATTCTGAGAGAAAGTCACTATAAGCATATGACTTGTGAGAGAAAGCCACTATAAGCATTTTGATTCTGAGAGGGAGCCACTATAAGAATATTAATACTAAGAGGAAGCCACTATAAGCATCTTAATCCTGAGAGGAAGCCGCTAGAAGCATATTAATCCTATGAGGAAGCCACTATAAGCATATTAATCCTAAGAGGAAGCCACTATAAGCATATTAATCCTAAGAGGAAGCCGCTAGAAGCATCTTAAATCCTGAGAGGAAGCCACTATAAGCATATTAATCCTATGAGGAAGCCGCTACAAGCATCTGAATCCTGAGAGGAAGCCACTAGAAGCATCTTAATCCTGAGAGGAAGCCACTATAAGCATATTAATCCTAAGAGGAAGCCACTATAAGCATATTAATTCTGAGAGGAAGCCGCTAGAAGCATCTTAATCCTAAGAGGAAGCCACTATAAGCATATTAATCCTAAGAGGAAGCCGCTAGAAGCATCTTAATCCTGAGAGGAAGCCACTATAAGCATATTAATCCTATGAGGAAGCCGCTACAAGCATCTGAATCCTGAGAGGAAGCCACTAGAAGCATCTTAATCCTGAGAGTAGGTGAGTAGAGTGAGGAGATTGCTGACGCACCTGTCGTCCCTCGAAGCGCGAGTAGAAGGCGTGCTCGTGGGGCGGCGCGGGCAGGCAGGCGGGCGCCACGGCGCCGGCCGACCACGCCACGCCCGGCGCCGCCAGGCGCAGCAGCGCACGTCGTGCGAGAAGCGCGCGCAGCGGAAGGACGGGTGCGCGCGCAGCGCCTCCACCCCCACCCCCACCGCCCCCTCGGCCCCCCCGGCCCCCCCGCGCAGGCGCAGCGCGCCCGCCGTCACCAGCACGTGGCCCGTGCCCAGCTGCGTCCGACCCGCTGCAACCAATGAACAAACCAATATGTGGACGATTCAGCGAATGAACGAACAAATGAACAAATCAATGAATGGACGAACCGATGAGTGAATGAACGAATTAATGAAAGAATAAATCCATGGATGCACGAATTAACGACTCAATGAATGAATAAACGAATGAAAAAATCAATGAAATGGATGGTTCAGTGAATGAATAAACGACTGAAAAAATCAATGAATGGATGGTTCAGTGAATGAATAAACGAATGAAAAAAATCAATGAATGGATGGTTCAGTGAATGAATAAACGAACGAAAGAATGAATGAACGAGTCAATGAATGAGCGCATGAAAGAAAGAACGAGAAGACAAAGAAAGAATCAGTGAACACCGGAGTTGGAAGGCGAGGTGGGGTACGTCAGAAAAACGTCCTCAGCTAACGAGACAATTTCGGTGACGTCACACAGTGAATGAAGGAGGCTGCCTCGGCTTTTCACGGCGAATACAGCACGTACGCGTCCTTGACCAACGACATTTAGTGTAAGTGCAGATGGCGTTTTACTTCACACAACAGATTGGTGGCCTCGCTCTCACGCGCACATGTGTGATGGGTTGCATAACCTCCAGGGGTTCAACTTGGGCTATTTTTATCTCGAACTGTTTAATTTTTAATAATTAATTTTTATCTCGAACTGTTTAATTACAAACGCAAAGACGTCCCTACACCTGCTTGGTTTTGCAGTAGTTTGAGAAGAGCTTTGCAATTTTGCATTCATTCGATTCATTCGCTTGCACAAATCTTCGCCGGTTCACTCTTTCGAACGCGATTAATTTGATCATTCTTACATTTCTTGTTCTCTATTTATTGATTCGTTCTTTCATTAATTCTCTAGTCGTTTTTTCGGTCACTTAATGTTTTGTTCGTTATTGGGTCGTTGTTTCATTCATTGATTCTCTATTTAGTATGTCGGAAATTCATGAATAGAAAGCGCTACATGTCACCGGAGAGACATAACATATGGTCTGAGTCTCGCCACTCAATAAATATTATTATTATTATATTATTATTATTATTATTATTATTATTATTATTATTATTATAATAGCGGGAAATAACGTAAAACGTAACGTTCATATTTTTACGATTGCCAAAATAAATGAACTTTAGATCATCAATTCTTACTCTTCTGACAGCTCTTCGGCACTTTCGCCATGGCTTCTTTATTACGGTAGCCCAATCTCTTCGGTTTTCTCCTTTTCTTGTCCATCTTTTCACTCTTAGGGTCCTCAGGTCATTTTTCACCTCATCATTCCTTCTTGACCTCGGCCTGCCTCTACTCCTCCTACCAGCCATGGCTCCCTACATACATCTTCTTTACAGCCTCTCTTCCTTCATTCTTATTACAAGTCCATTCCATTTCGACATTCCTATCTTGATGCAGGTAACTATCATAGGTGTTTTATATAGTTCGTCAAACTCTGCATTTGTTCTGCTCCGCCAGATTTCATTGTCTTCAGCCGGTCCAAATATTCTACGTAAGGTTTTCCTTTCCCATATTGCCAGGTTATTTTCTTCGTGAGGGTCCAAGCTTCAGAACCATACAATACCACCGTTTTAAATAATAGTATTGTACAATTTTAAGTTAGCGGTCTTTGAGATCCTTCTTGTCGTAAAAAATTTGTAGAGGTTGTCATAACATGTATTACACGCCATTATTCTCCTCTTAATATCCTTTTCTGCTTTTCAGTAATGTAGGAACCCAAATACTCTGTGGCATTTACTCATTCTATACAGAGTGTCCGGGGAGGAAACGTAGGAAAATAAGCTCTTAAGACATTTCTAAGCATATTTTGTCATAAACTACGAGGATATTCCGAAAGGTTTAGCCGCAATAAGCACTCAAAAGTTGGTTTGAAACATTCATGGCAAAAATTTGCATTATGGAGGCATAGAAACACTCCTGAAACATGTAAATTGTTTATTATTTACAAAAGAAATGAGTATATTTGCTCAGACAGAAAAATTAAGCGAGAAATAAAATAGGACTCTAATTGTGTAAATTGCCGATGTCTTTCCTTTGAATTTAACTATATTCCTAGTACCTTGAAATCATTTTATTAATCTTACTAATTTGAATGTTATACCAAACTTATATAATACCTTTATTCTTTACCTTCTATTTACATTATCATATGATTGCTTGCAGTCTATACACAGTTGGTGAATCTCGACATTTGCTCATATGCTTTCTCCAGTATTTGCCTGAGGCTGAAAATTTGTTTGGTAGTACTTCTTCCTTTCCAAAAACCACTTTGATAATCACCTATAATGTGATCACAGTGTATTCTCATTTTTACTTTGCCGTATACGTACGTATACACGGAGTGATATACGTAGTATAGGGAAAGTTATGTAATGCTGCGCGAAAAAATGGCCAATTTTCGGCGGAAAAAAATTAATTGCCGGGCCGTGAAAACGAATATGTGGATAAAACCAGTTGCTAAATTAAGAAAAAAAATCCCCTAACACGTGGTGTGGTCAAAATCCATGATTTGTTGCTTCTTCATACTTAAAAATCGATTGACGGCATTCCGTCCGTCCGTCTGTCCGTCTGTGGTCAACGCTAGCGCCTAAACCGTTCGGTCGATTTTCTTCAAAATTGATATTCCCCAGTCGATCTGATTCTAGTCGAAGCTTTGTGATTTTGAAAAAGATTCTTTAAAATTTGGGGGTACTTTATATGAAGCCCCCGGGGATTTTCAACATTTTCTCAAAAATGGCTCCAAATTTTTTCTTTAAATTTCTTGTATGAATAGAGGAAAACACACTTTTTAACATGGCATAGGTCCGATTTTCACGTACAGCTCTGAATTTTCGAAAATTGTGAAAGTTTGAATTTTTTTCGGCGTCTTTCTCCAACTACAAAATTGAAGATAGAGATTTTTCTTCAAATAAAATTTGTTCTGCATATTGAGTTCTTTAATAAAGGTCATGTAAATGTTTTTCACAATTTTGGTAGTTTTCGTGCAATATTGCGTGCAATATGTGCAATTTTAAAAAATTACAAAAACAAAATTTTCTCAAAAACGGCTCCAAATTTTTTCTTTAAACTTTTGGTAGGGATAGTGGTAAATGTACTCTATCAATGACATAAAAGCCATTTTGGTCTATCGGTTGGTTTTTTCAAAAATTACCAAAAATGTACATTTTTTTACTTGTCTCTCACGTCGTTAATATTTACATTATCGGCGATTTTTTTACATTATTATATTTACGAGTATATATGCTTTAAATAATGTCAAGTAAAGTTTCTCGAAAACACTACCGTTTTCTGTGAAAAGTAGCTCAAATTTCGGCATTTTCAGAAATGCTCAAACGTCATTTTCTCGTATATGGCTGCAATTTTTTTCTTGAAACATTTGTAACGGATAGTGCTAATTACACTCATTAGTATAGCGTGAAGTTTATTTTGAGTTTTTTTTGTTTTTTTCAAAATTATATAAATGTAAATTTTTTGAAAGATCTCTCACATCTTTTATATGCACATTATCCGCAATTTGTAAAGATGATTATATTGTGAGTGTAAGTGCTTTAAATAACTTCAAATAAAGTATTTTGAAAACTCAAAAATTTTCTGTGAAAATGAGCTTCAAATTTCGCATTTTTAGTAGCGCTAAAACGCCATTTTCTCTTAAACGGCACATAATTTTTAAAAGAAAATTGCCATTTACGGCTAGGTTTTTGTGTTCTTTAATATTCTAAAATTAATGTTTCTGTTCTACCAATAGGAAACCGAAAAATTAAGAAAATAACAAAAAAATGTACTTTTGGCGATGATAGATGGTAGCCGGCAAGAAAGAGTATGTGGCAATTCTGAATATTGACAAATAAATAAATAAAATAAATACGGTCATGCTTAATTTTTTCAAAATACGAGTAGTTTTTCTTTAATTTTGTGACAAACGTAATAGGCCGCTGTAAATTTACTGCGCTTCGGACAGCTGGATGCGTCGTAAATTAGAATGTGCAATTTGTATATTATTTCTTTCTTCGTTTCTTACATTCGAACTTTGTTATAGACTTACACATTAATATTTTAGAAATTGATTATTTTGAAATATTTGAAATAAGTAAAAAGAATTAATAGCTCTCAGAATAGCGACAATGCAGGGTCTGCAACAATGGAATTCACTTTGCGCTCGTGAATATCTGTGAATTAGTGTCATTGTTGTGACCTAATGGAGCTGTATGAAAAGGAGTTATAATTGTCTAATTTATGTTGATATTTGCAGGCAAATATTTAGTTTTGCACCAAATGCTGTACCATTTGTAATGAGTAGAGAATTTGTTGCATGGTTTTAAAATACTCTTCCCTAATCATGGCCCAATGGAAGGCATTTCTATATTTCCAGGGTATCAGGCTTCTTTTTCCAATACAGGGTTACAAAAGCTTTGCATTCTATTTTTGTGAAGTTGTAGAATTCACATAGTTCTGACAACACTGCAATGGAAATAGTGAGTTCCAAGCGAAGATGTTAGTAGCGCATAAAGTGCAACATTTCAGTACCACTTAGCTGTTTCCTCTAATACGGGAAAGTAAGTGCTGTTGTAGCACCACTAGTTGTAGTTAAAATTGCTGAGAATATTTTTATTTATTATTTTATTTATTTATTTGTCAAAAAAACAGTAAAAACTGTATATGACGTGTGGGGAAAGAAATTTATCTGCGCACATTTTCTTGAGGGCCAGAATAACAAAAAAAAAAAAAAAAAAAAAAAAAAGCAAAAATGAAATTAGAAAATACTTATTTTAGAAAATAAAGATATTTGAAAAATGTTTGTTCCCGAGTTATAGAAAATCAATTTTTAACTGTAAATGAACTGCAAGCAAAAGGAGTGCTCAACAAAACGTGCGCACAGTGAAGCTACATTTACGTCCAGAAGCAAAACAAGGGGCCATCTCAGCATTTGCTCAATGGATCAGGGAAACTGGACAAAAACCTGATCGAGATGGGGGTCATTGACCCGGAAGCTGAAGTACATTACTTGTTACAGGCGTATTAAATATTTTTTTAAATGTATACAATGCAAACATAAACTAATTCATTATATATCTTTGTTTTGTTACATTAAACATTATTTTTCTTTTTCACGATCAGTATAGTCTCTAATTGTATAGAAACAGTTTTGCAGCAGAAAAGATTTTACTTTTAACTTAAATTTGTGTACCGACTTTAATTGTTTTATGTCATCTGGCAATGCGTTGTAAAGTAACGTACATGTATTGTATGTTGATTTCTTGTACTGAGCTGTTGATACTGACACTTGATGCACGTGATTTCTACGGCGTGTGTTGTAATTATAAATATCAATATTGCATGAAAATATGTTCCCTCCGTTAAGTAGGTCATTTTTGACAAATATTACAGATTCGTAAATAAATAGACAAGGCAATGGTAGGATTCCCAGCTCAATGAAAAGAGGCTTGCAGGAATCACGTGGAAGGCATTTTTTCATTATTCGAATAATTTTCTTTTGCAATCTGAAGGTCTGAATACTACAGGATGAGCTTCCCCAGAATATTATGCCATATCTCAGGCGGGAATGCACATTTGCAAAATAAACGCAACGAGCTGCATGAAGGCTGACAGAATTTGAAAGAATTCTGAATGCATAGCATAATGAACTTAATTTAGTGTTTAATTCTGTTATATGTACATTCCATTTGAGGTTTGATTGAATTGAAAGACCTAAAAATTTTGTTGCCTCAACATCAGCTAATTGCATATTGTTCATTTTCAATGGAACATGCGATTTCCGATTTGAGATGCAAAAATGCATTGAAACAGTTTTTCTTTCGTTAACAATTAATTTGTTATTATTAAACCAATTTGAAACTTCTGAAATTGTACTATTTACTGCTACTTTTTTGCAAAGAACATTCGTGTCATCAGCAAACAGAACCGTTCTTCCATTTTTAATAGACGAGGGCATATCGTTTACATATAACAGAAAGAGAATAGGACCTAAGATCGAACCTTGCGGGACCCCATGCACAATTGGCAAAGAATTGGAAATATAAGTATGTAATGTCCTTTCCTGCCAGTATGGTATTTCTACTCTTTGAGCCCGATGTTTAAGGTAAGAAGTTATCCAATCTAGGGCAATACCACGAATTCCATACGAAGGTAATTTTGAGAGCAAGATCTTATGGTCAATAACGTCAAAAGCTTTCGAGAGATCTAAGAATATTCCAATGGGTACTTCATTTTGGTCTATTGATGAAGCAACATCTTTGAGAAAAGAAAAAATGGCAGTTTCCGTAGATTTTGATTTTCTAAAACCGTGTTGTGAGTCTGAAAACGCTTTGTTTTTCCTGAGAAAAGTTTCCATTCGTAAGTAGAAAAGCCTTTCTAATATTTTTGAGAAAACTAACAAAAGAGAAATTGGCCGGTAATTTTGAATATCATTTTTGTTCCCTTTTTTAAAAAGTGGCTTAATTTTTGCTGTTTTGAAAATATCTGGAAATATTCCTGTACATAAAGAAGCATTGAAAATGTGAGTTAACGGATGTATAAAGGCAGGTGCACAAGTTTTTAATAAACAATCCGGAAATTCATCTAAACCAGATGAATATTTATTTTTTAGTTTACTGACTATTCTGAGGATTTCGTTGGGAGAAGTTTCGGGAATAAACATCGTATCTGAAATTTTTTGGGAAGTGTAAAATGTTGAATTTTGTGATTTTAGTCCCTTCGTGAGATCAGACGCAATTCTGGAAAAGTGTTTGTTGAAGAGATTGGCAACTTTTTCCGGATTACTCGTTTCTCTTTCATTATCCTTTAAATAACATTCTCTACAAGGTATCGAGATGATGTGGTTGTATTTTTTACGATATCCCACATTGCTTTAGTTTTGTTACTAGCGCTCAAAATGTCCTGACTATTTTTCATTATTTTTGCCTGAACTATTACTTTTCTTAAAATTCTTTTATATTCTCGGAAGTATATATGGAAACCGGGTGATACGTTATGATGTTTAGAAATAAAGTAAAGCGTACGTTTGTTTTTACACGATGTTCTAATTCCTTGTGTGATCCAAGTATTACTTTTGCTTGAAATGTTCAATTTTCTCTTTTTAAGAGGAAAGCACGCGTTAAAATGAATTGAAAGCTTGGAGAAAAATAAATTATATTTTTCATTTGTGTCAACAGCGTTATAAACTTCGTCCCATGATTCCTTCATCAAGTAGTCCGTAAATAATTTTATATTAACTTTAGTGAATATATGCGTGTATTATTTATCGTGTCAGTGTTTATGTTCCTAGTAATTGTAAGAATTTGTGCATCGTGGTCACTGTATCCTAGATTATTCGTTATTATTTCATATGTAGTTGTGGTTTTGTTAATTATAATTTGATCTAATGCTTTTTGTGATTTAAGCGTATTCCGTGTAGGTACATTCACTGTAATGTCTAAATTAAAAGAATGAAGTAAATTGAGAAACTTCTCTTTTTCGTGGGATTCGCTCAGAAAATCAATATTGAAATCTCCACATACAACAATGGATTTAAAAGAGAGTTTACTAATTTTGTTCAGAATTATCTCTAGATTTTCCAAGAAAGTGAAATAATCTGAAGCTCGCTTTATTGGAGGTCTGTAAATGCAAAGTAAGATAATTTTGAGCGTAGTAAGATGTACTACTGTTGTTTCAAAAACTTTTTCAACTGCATATAAATTGAATTCTGACAAGAAGGTAGAATCAATATAATTTCTTATGTAAATACACGAACCTCCGTAAGCAAGGCCCTTATTTGATTCCTTCGCTCTGCAATACGATCCTGCAAGGTAAAAGCTAGGAATTTGGAGTGTGTTTATATCATTTTGAGACAACCAATGTTCTGTAAAGCAAAAAACATCTATTTGTCTTAGATCACATTGTAATGCTGCCTCGATAAATTCAATTTTATTTGAAAGAGATTGCACATTATGATGCATTATTCGAATCTTTTGCATGTACCTACACGGATGGATTTCTGCTGCATCTGACTGTAGTTGCTATTTATTTATTTCATTTTTACCTGGAGTGCGTGGTCGAAGGAAGTATCGTGTCCCAGCAGTGACAAGAGGTGAGGAAGGAGGGGTGACAGATGTAGAGGAATGAATAGTGGGAAAGGTAATACACGGATTAGGTTCAGGGGATAAGGTAATTGGGTCCAAAGGGGTCCCAGGGGATGGAAGAGAACTAGGAGATGTGGGTGGGGATGGGTCTTGGGCAGGACACTGCCAAGTTTGTGAAATGATGTGTTTTGCAAGCTCACTACCGAGTGCATGTTTTCCGACAAGGTTCAGGTGAAGACCATGTCGGGTGAAGTGTTTTTCTGAGAGAAAGTTTAGCTCAAACAATTTAACATGTGTGTCTCTCAGATGCAGTTTCAATTGGTTGTTTGCGTGACTAATTTTTTGCATAGTGTGGGCTTGTTGTACCAGAAGGGCAGAGTCGAGACTACAATGTTCGTGTTTTGGGCGGCACGTTGTAATTTGTCAACATGTTCTTCAGGCGTAAAGTGACCACCCAAATTAATGTCATTCTGCCCTCCTATGATGATTACAGTATCCCGTTTGGTGAGGGTTTTTGTGTGCGTGTCCAACTCACTGGTCACGTCGGCAAACCTCCCGTTAGGTTTAAACACACACATGGCAGAGAAATTGGTTGGGAGTTTCTCACTGAGCAGGGAGGAGATTTGTCGCCCATGGCTATCTGCTAAAATGAGTACCTTTTTGATGGGCTCAGTGGGAATGCCCTTGTTTTCTGGTGAGCTAGTTTGCGCAACTCTACGTGTCTTTGTTCTTTGCGCTTGCTAGCCTGTTTGCGTTGGTTTGTGAATGGACGTGTCGATAATGGGTGGGGGTGGTGAGGATTGGGAAGGCAAGGGAACTCATTGTAGTAGTCTAATACAGAAAATCTGTTTTGAGTCGTGATTGGTGGTGGTGATTGTGTTTTTGCTTCCGCGAATGGACGGTTGGAGGTTTTTGCGGTGTTGCCTATTGTTGTCCAACCGTCTGTGTTTTGAACGACCTCTTCGAGCCTTCGGATATGTTCATCTAAATTACTGTTGATGTGTGTGAAGGCTTTCAGAAGATCGGCTTTGAGAGCGTAGAGAGTAGAGAGTGTATAACGATTAGTAGCCATGTCACGAATGCGTGTCAAGTGCGTGGTAAATATGAAAATAAGTAAATAGATAATTCAGAATACTACAAAAAAAAAACTACTCCTAACTTATCTTTTAAATTTAATTGTATTAACTTATTTAAATTACGTTACGTATTTATTTAAAAATAACGGTGATCTGATTCTAATTAGTATTTAAATGTGATTAATTAAATTCAAAAAGCGTTCAGTGTGTTTAATAGATTGAAGCTGCAAACTAATAAATACAATTAGATTACTATACTTTACCTATTGAAAGGTCACGAAATTCACCACTTCCACAAATTTAAATATAAAGTTCAAGTCTTTCCGTTACTGTGGTTACGAAACTTTGAATTTTTATGTTTTCACAATTTTCACAACACTTTCACTAATAGTTTAAAACTTTACGCAATTTTCAATTAATTTACAGAGAAAATTTAATATTAATGGTCTTTACACTGTTCAAATGAACGTTGTTACGCCGTCTTTTAAATCAAGTATTTTGATTACTTCTTTTTTCACTGCTTCCGACAGTATAAATCTCTTTCAGCTTATCTGTAACAAGTAAACAAGTAAAGAAGACAGTTTAACAGCAAAAGTCACCTGAAATATGTAGAAAAATAGCTGAAAATGAGTAAAATATTGGAGCACAGCCACAGCACGTCAGTCACGTAAGCAAGCCAGCCAACCAAAAAGCCATACTCAGCTTATTTTAGCTCATTTTATAAGCCATACTCAGTAACGCTATACCTCTATAGTTCTTACATTCCAGTTTATTTCCTTTCTTATGTATAGGATGTAGAACCGCCATTTGCCAATCTCTTGGCATTTCTTCTTCCATCTATACTTTACATTCTAATTAATGTTTTTCCTTCCATTAAGTTTTAGGTCCTAACTTTACAAATTCTGACGCTATACCATCCAACCCAGGGGCTTTGTTATTCTTTAATTTCATTATTGCTGCATATTTCATTCTTTGTTGGTTCATTTAATTCCAAGTCCGGTTCATGAAACATATTTTCAATCTGTTTACTCGTTTGGTTTCCAGGCAAAAGTTGCAGAAAATATTCCATCTATTATCCTTCCTTCTGTGGCTATTAAATTTCCTTCCTTGTTTCTGCACATAAATATTTTTGGTTGACATCTCCCTTTATAATTTTTAATTCTTACGTCAAATTTTCTAATTTCACCTCTTCTATTTAAGCTTTGTATATCATCTAAGCATTCCTCTTCATATTGCTTTTCTTTTCCTGAATTACCCTTTTTGCTTTACGTCTTACATGCTCGTATTCCTTTACATTTTCCCGCGTTCTTCTTTCCAACATTTTCTTTCTGCATTCTTCCCTCTCTTGTATCACAATCCAACATTCCTCATCATACCATAGTTTTCTTCTTCTTTATTCCTCGCCCCTAACACTTTACTTGCTCTTATTATCATACTAGTTTTAATTTTCTGCCATTTATCCTCAACTTTTTTCTCCCCTTCTACTGGTGGTAACTTTTCCCTGAATGTTTTTTATCTCTTCCTTAAATTCTCTTGCGATCTTTATTGTCTTTAATTTTCCTGTAACATATCTTGCTACCTTATCACATATCTTCTCTCTATTGAGTGATATTTTCTGTATATATTTGGCTCTGACCAGAAAATGGTCAGAGTCGCAGTCTGGTTTCCTCAGTGTACTAACATCCACTGTATTGCTTTTATGTGGAGAATCTTATAAATACATGATCAATTTGTGTACATGTTGCTTCATCCGTTGTAATCCACCTACCCTTATGTATTTCCGTGGATGTGGATACCACGCACTTCGTATAGTCAAATCGTTTGTCAACGCGAAACCAACTGCTCTGCCTCCATTACCATTATTCTCCTCATGTACATTGCCCTAGATGTGGAGCATGTGATCCATCCTTTCTCATTCGCGACAGAAAATCTAATACCAGGGCTTTCTGTCTGGTGGCACGGCATTCCGCTACCTCTGGAATAATAATTATTAAATTAGATAATAAATATATAATAATTTCTATTAAATTGACAATTAATTTGCGGTGCGTTCAGGGACCTACAATTTTATGAATCAAGCACTGCCTAACACTATCTTTGTGTCACACTTTGGTGTCATTTCAAATTTTTCTTCCAACTTATTGTAAGATGCGCTCTTTACATTATCGCCTTTCTCTTCTGTGGGGGCATGTGCATTGATAAAAGCGATGTTATAAATTCTCTCTCTAATTCTTTACGTGAATGCTCTTGGGTTATATGCCTTAAAATCCATAATGACTCTCTGTAGTTCTTTCTTGATTCCAAAACCCACTCTTCCAAGTCTTTCTTTGTGGCTCTACTATTGTATATTACATATTCTCCCTGTTCTTTTATCTCTTCTCTTCATCTCAATTGACTCCCTCCAGATCTTCAGTAAAAAGATTAATTAGCTCAGGAAGTATAATTTGTTTTAGAAGTGAAATATTTAGGTTTTATTATCATTTTAGATAGATGTATTTTAAACTAGTAACAAACAGGGAAACGGAATTGGTTATATGTAATTTTGGTGTGTAATTATAAATGTAGTTTTTAAAATGTTTTGTTCAAACTAGTTACTAACTACAGTTGATTCAGGTTACAGTGAGCCCTCGGTTATAGTGAACTAAAATTCCTGGTCCCGTTTCACTTACATTTCAAATAAGCCTAAGAAGACTCGCTTATAGTGAACCTGAACATCGGGCATAGTGAACGTAGGAAATTAGTCCTGAAAATGAATTGCATCTCCTTTCTTATTAGGCGATTAAAAGGGTCTCCGGCGAGTGGCGTGGTGTTCCAACAGTGCAAGAGGCATTGAAGAGTGTCAAGAGTGCATTACGATACTTAGAGACAGAGGACAGTGCAAAATCAAGTATGGAGAGAGCACCAACTCTGGAGAAGGATCTAATGAAAAATGTACGAAGCAAAGAATTGAAAATAATTGATTTTTTAAGGATAAATAATTATATTGGAATTTGCCGTTCGTGCTGTTAAGGTGTTTTGCTGTATCATTTTTTAATAAAATAAATCATTGGGAAAAATTCTATATAATTTTGACATCGGATATAGTGAACCAAACATGTTAGTCCGCAGAAGTTCACTATGACCGGAGTCGACTGTACATGCGTAAGAGGAAGAGGGGTTGGCATTTCTTTGCCCGTTCGCAGGAAGAACGAGATAAGCCATCGCTAACAGCTGTTCCGCGCCAGCCACTGTCATTCCCGAGGTGCCATTCATCGGGTGAATACACTCACGATGCAATTCGAGTTTCGTAGCAACGGCAGTTCACAGGAAGCATGAGGACCAAGTCATTGCGTACGCGTGCACACGTAATAAATAGAAAGAGGGAGAAAGAAAAGGACGAGAGAAGAAAGAGCGAGAGAGAGAGAGAGCAGAATGCGCGCGAACGAGACAGCGAGAGAACTCATTCTCACACTCCCTCGTATTTCGCACTCTCTCAAGAAAGAAAGAAAGAAAGAAAGAGAAAAGAGAGCGCGGGCGAGAGATGAAGAGTGAGTGCCAGAGAATGAAAGAGAGCGAGGGAGAGAGAGAGAGAATAGAGAGCGATACAATGAGAGAAAAATAATTAGTGCGAAAAGTGAGAGCGAGACAGCGCATGCGAAAGACAGCGAGAGGGGAGAGGGAGAGTAGCTAGAGAGAGAGAAAGAGAGCGATAGAATGCGAGAAAGAGAAGAGAGAGCGAGAGAGAGTAGCTATTGTTGGGTTCTTATCTCTTGTGCTTGGGGTCTTGTCTTGACGATGGCATATCTCAAGGAAATTTCCCATCTTTGTCGGCCATACCGCTAGGAGTCGCATTATCGCGACTGTATCGAGCAGCGCTGGCGATCATGCGACTCCTAGAGGTACGATCGAAAACGACGCGAAACACCGTGAGATGTGCTATCGTGAAGACAAGACCCCCATGCGCCAAGAAATAAAAACCCAAGTATGGAGAGAGCGCATGCGCATGCTAGAGTGCGAGAGCGAGGGAGAGAGAGACGAAGAATGAGTGCGAGAAAGAGAGGGAGAGGGGGTGTCTGACCTGCACATGCAGTGCGCTGCGGTGAGCACCCAGCGGCGCGCAGCAGCGACCCGCCGCACACGTGGCCGCCGCGCCGGCTGATGGAGACGAGCCAGGGGAACTCGCCCGGCGCCGCCGCCGACCCGCCCACGATGCGCGCCGCCGGCCCCGCCCCCGGCCCCGCCCCCGCCCCGCACGGCACGTCCGCCACTGCCGGCAACATACAAACACACGCATTAAAATTACGAGCACAAAAATATATCAAGATAAATCATATTACAAATAATTATTGGCCACATTCTTCTTCAGAGACACATTTCTCAAGATCCTGCGTAATTTAAATGGCTCGGTCCTCTTGAGAGGCGGCAGCGCCGAAGACAGCGCTGCCTGCCAGCGGCACCCGGTGCAAGATCCGTTCGCGCCCCCTCCTGCTGGGAGGACATGGCTCCCTCACGGAAACAACGCAAGGGCCTTGTGACGAAGGGGTTGAAAGATATCGACAAAATGTTTTGCGGAAATGGTCTAGAATGAAAAAAAATTAATTGTATGTTCCTACGATATTTAATATTGTCAGATATGACGTACTGTATGAGTTATCTGAAATAACTTTTATTTATTTAATTAGTTATAGTTCGTTTTAGACCTGTTCGGATGACGAGGATGCACAAGTTTAGGTTCATCATCAAGGTAATTATTCGCTCAATGGTATTCATTCAATGAGGACCTTATGCCGCCGATTTTCTTCTAGGGTTACTACAAGTAACGAAAGCACATTCACGTACACACACACACAACCGCAAAGCGACCTTCCGACCTCTGGGAGAACCGGACTGTGAGCTCCGCTCCCCACAGAGACTCGGCCGCAGTTGCGCCACAGGCAGGAATTTGCGGTGTCCAGGTGGAGAGGTTAGAGTAACGGACTGTTATACCCACGTTCGCGGTTTCAAACCCGATCGAAGCAGTGGATTTTTAGGGGCGACGCCTTCCTTCGGAGGGGAAGTAAAGCCGGCTGTCCCATGCTGTAGATTTACTTCTTGCAAAAGATCCTCAAGCCTAAATGAAGCCTGTGAGCTAAATTCAAATCCCCTGTTTCGCCGCCCTAGTAATACCTTCTTTCTCCACCGGTTGCTGAAAGGAGCGTAGGGAGATGTACGTGGTCAGGCAGAAGAGAGCAGGCCTCATAGCTTGAGTCTCGCCATGTAAAATAAGGAATCAATTCAATTCAATTTCACCATCCACCCTCACTTTGGATCCCGTCCGCCTCAGGGATTTCCGCCTTTTCTTACACCTCAAGCAATTCCCGAAAGGCCAGCATTACGAGCATCAGTGAGTGTAGGATTTCTGACGCAGTGTTGTTGACGTAATTAAATGCAGTAATAAAAGATGTCTTCTCTGTCAGCGTAGTGTCCAGCATGTAGTGAACCAGCAGGAGTAGTCAAATGACATTTTTTGACCGTTAAATAAGGAAGATATCACCAACAAAGTAATTTATTACAATATAAACTCAATAAAATGATGTATCCATCCGCGTGTTTCGAGACTTAAGAGACCTTCAGTGGCTCCAAGTAACATGGATTAAACCCGTAGTGTGTGCGCTTCCTTGATAGTCGTTCGAAATCCTGAGACTGACGGGGATTGTCATACGTTTTAAATTTGTTTGATGGCCTCCGAGGGTATAATTTATTCCCTATCCTATAGGAGCGCACTCAGGGGATTTAAATCCTTTTCTTCTGATGGCACAAAACCGTTACATTTCTTTAGCGTGTTACATACGCAGAATAGGTAAGAACTTTAAGGCATGTAGCAGTAGAGGATGATCAGTTTCTGTCATAGAACTAATGCCTGAAAATGTTATACATACTTCACCTTCTTCTTCATATTCCTCCTCTTCGTCTTCTTCATATTCCTCTTCTTCGTCTTCTTCCTATTCCTCTTCTTCGTCTTCTTCATATTCCTCTTCTTCGTCTTCTTCATATTCCTCTTCTTTGTATTCTTCATAATTCTCTTCTTGTCTTCTTCATATTCCTCTTCTGTCCTTCTTCATATTCCTCTTCTTTGTATTCTTCATAATTCTCTTCTTTGTCTTCTTCATATTCCTCTTCTGTCTTCGTCATATTCCTCTTCTGTGTCTTAATATTCCTCCTCTTCTCCTTTATATCTCTTCTTCCCTCTCCTCTCATTCATCTTCCTCTTCTTATTCTTTTCTTCCCTCTGTTCCTCCCCCTTCTTCATGTCCTTCTTTATATTCTCTTCCAAGAGGGGAGAGATTCCTTCACTGAATCCACTCAAGTTACACGTGTCACAAGACGCACCTGACAGGTAGGCGACTGATCTAGCAGTAGTGGTTGGTATGTACACAAGCGTTAAGGGGCCTTCAAAAATTGCGATGCACGCTCTGAGGAAGTCGAAGCAGAGCTGGAGAAAAAGACGAAAATCGGGATATGATCATCGTCGGGGTGGTAGGTCCTGTTCTGAGAGTTTATGTACCCGCCAAACACCAGTGAGCGTTTAGTCGCCCTACCAATACGGGGCAAATATTACGTGTGTAACTCCGTTATAAGGGATTAGGTGGCTCAGGGCATGAATTCATGTCTCTGCAGTGCCTCTGAGTGGGAGGTCCTAGGTTCGAGTCCCGACGGCGGCAGGATTTTCGACACTAGCTAGCAAGGCCGAGTTCAGCCTCTGTCTGCAGAAGAATTCTAGACACCGGCTACTCTGGTAGTTTTCCGTGATTTCCCCGTGGAATACCAGGGGAATGCTGGAGCTGTACCCTGAAAAAGGATCAGCGACCGTGTGCGATGTTTCCTTCCTCTTCCTTGTCCTATCCTCACCCCTTACACACACTTGCACTAACATACACTACACTACCACACATACCAGGGGACCGGTCGGGGGCTTCGAGCTTGTCCCGGCTGGGGCGGTGCTCTGCTGGTGGGAGATACCTGGTTGGGGAAAATCTCCCAAGGCAACATAGAGGTCGGTGCCAGATCTCTCCATCCCTTGGGAGAATATCACCTCCACCCCTCGCAATCAAAGCTTGCACTACACTTACAGGATTAACGACAGTAAGGAGTTTTTGCACGCCATGACGGACGCCACTATCGATCTTCTGCGCATGCGCAGATGCACTAAAGTGATGCGAAACTTGAACTGCGCATGAGCAGAAGATTGATAGTGCGGTGAAAAAACTCTCCATTATCCTTTTGGCGTGCGTGCAAACGTCCTAACCAATCTATCAATCAATAGGGAGTTTTTTGCCACCTCGAACGTGAAGCACCATCGATCTTCTGTTCATGCGCAGTTCAGGTTTCGCATCGCTTTCGTGCATGTGCGCATGCGCACAAGATCGATCGTGCTGAACGTTGGAGGTGGCAAAAGCTGCCTATAAAGTATAATCCAGTGGAGAGTTGGCGAGCGAGAGTGGTGGGGAGGGGCTGTGCATGGGAATGCCGGTGGGTGGGGGGGGGCGAGGGGCCGTGACCCACATCGCCGCGTGCGTTGGCACACGCCGCCCGCTCACGGCCACGCGACGGCCTGGCGCCACGCCACGCCCCCTCCCCCACCAGGGCCCCCTTTCTTCCTTCCCTTCTTCATCTTGTTTATGTTACTCTTCCTCCTCTCCTTTTTCATCCTCTTTTTCTTCACACTCCTCTACTCTCTCCTCGTCTTCTTTTAATATTTTTTCTTTTCTTCCTACTCCTCTTTTTCCTCTTCTTGTTTTTTCTTCTTTTTATTCTTCTTCTTCCTCGAATTCATGTCCATCTTTCTTCTTGTCCTTTCTAATCCTCTTCCCCCTTCCCCTTACATTCTTTCCTTTTCTTTTTCATATTCCTCCTCTTTCTTTTTCTTCATCTTCTTTGTATTACTCTTGCTCTTGATATTTCTGATCTTCTTTTTTCTTCCTCTTTTTTATATTCCTCTTCGTCTTCTTTTCTTTCATCTTCTTTTATTCCTGTTCCTCATCTTCTTTATGACGTTTCTCTTTTTCTCCCTCTTCTTCTGTTTCCTCTTCTTGTTCTTCTCCCTCTTCCTCGAGTCCTCTGCTGTTGCTGGAAGCGGAGACGGATTTCTATTCTTGGAGAGTTTGGCAAGGGCCCTGTGTCAGTTCGCAGTTCAACTAATTACTTCACCACAAAAACTGTATCTTGGTTGCCTGTTTACATTTCCTCTCTTGTTGCATTAATATTAACAATATTATATTTTATACAAATATTTATGTATTATATTGATCACACTATAGCATTTACATTGTCAACAATTTATTTAAGAAATTGTATTAAACATTTAATAAAAGTTCTAAACTCACTATAATTATTAGCGTTAATACTCAAGATGCCATTTTGACTTTTTTCCCCTTTCAAAAAGCTAAGCACATAACAATTCCCAATTACGTTCATTTCCATAAATAAAGTAATAATGTATATTCAGTAAGAATTAAAATATTACAATATTTTGAAATTCATTCATTTCATCTTTAATTGCAACAAGCTCCAATTGCTATGTTAAGCATTCTATTTCATACAAACATTTCATTTTTGAACTAGTTCTTAAAATAGTATTTTATTGTAAAAGTGGTTAATAGACCACATTGTATGCAAGTTACTGAATTGATCGCGATCAGTAAGCTCGAGTGTATAATTACTAACGAGTACATAATGGTCTTTCAGGCGGGTAATACACAATATTTTGTCGTATCCCATCACCTTTGCAACATTTTGAGCTTGTTCTCTTCCACGAGCAGCTGTAATGATGAATGGTATTATATTGATTTCGGCGTTCCATTTGAGGCCTTGGAGGATGTATTTCAATCGACAACCACTGCCTGTTGCAAGAAAACGGAAGATGTTCCTGGAAGTGTTAAAAGTGAAGCTGCGAAACCGGTGGAAGATTTACTGCCCGAGGATAAAAAGTCTAAAGACGCATATCGTGAAGAACACGAAATTTTCGGAGAGGAGGAGAGAAAGAGATGCAACTAGAACAACAAAGAACGTATGCGAGGAAGTTATTTCAGCTTATGTTGCAGCGAAAGTCTGCAATTTATTGAGATAATTAATAATAACAAAATGATAAAACTTCGACTAGGAAATACTGGACTTTAAATACAAAAGTAATGGAAATAAGTTAATTCCTAATAAAGATTTGTACAAAAAAAAGTTGAAAAATTCACAGATATAATGAGAAAGAGAAGAATTAGTTTTTATGGCCTTATCTTTAGAATGAAGAACAGATGAATGAGTAACAGATTAACTAAACAAATATTTCAGTTCTTTTTAAATAGAAAAACGTAAGAGCAATTCTAAGAGCATCCAAGAAAACTTGAATGAATTCAAAATTACTGATACATTAATTGCAAATAAAGAACAATTCAAAAAACAGAAATTCAAGATGAGCAGCTCATATTCCCAGAAAAAACAAAATCCAAAAGAAGGGCAAAAGGCAAAATCTGAGAGAATGAAGGAATATTGTAAGAAACATAAAGAAAAAAAACAAATCAGAAGTAATTGATCTAACGTACTCCAAAGTGGGTGATCCGAAAGAAGAAGGAGAAAACTTTCCACCGGTGTTATTAAACGTGTTTTTAGAAGGGGATTCGTAACTATTGAGGTTCATAATGTTTTAAAAATTTTAATTGTGATTTAACTGACAAAACAATGTCAAAAAAATCAACAGGACTAATAAGAAAATTTGGATTATCTGATTCGATAATTCAAAAATAATACAGAGTTCTTTATTAACGAAAACTGGATTTTATTTATCACTAAGTTCCTTTGGTCCGAAGAATGTTGAAAACTATGGATATCTGTAAGTTATTGTGGAAATTTGTTACGATGGACTTTTTTCACCTTAAAAAATGTCAACCATGTAAAACCATCGGTTTCACAATTCGATGATTTTATAAAATGTCACATCCTTAATCTGAACTCAGCTGAAAAAACCAAAAGAGACGGTGAAAGTGAAAAGAGATGGGAGAGGATGCTACGAGTTAAGTGCATGAATGCCCATACCCAGAGGTTTGGTTTGCGAGACTCAGAACCTCCCAGAATATTTGAATACCGATTAGTGAAAAAAATTATAATTCTGAAGTTCGTATATTTGTGTCTCAAAAGTGTCAATTGTGAAAAGGAAATATTGAAATGTAATTAGCCATAATGCAAATTTCTAGTTTTCATTACACTATATTCACACACACGCACACACACACACACACACACACACACACACACACACACACACACACACACACACACACACACACACACACACTACCTCGCTAAGGCCTTGAGAGTATAGGCAGAGTGAGGAACGAAGATGTGTTGAGAGAGGGTCACAAGAAAATAAGTGTGCAAACAACGATGAGAAAATGAATATATACATCTGTTGTATAGCTTATTATTACAGTTTAATGTCCTTAATGAAACAGGCATGGTAATTTTATAACAATTTATTGCTTGTTGTACATCTCTTAACGTTTCGACTCTGTTTGGGGTCTTTTTCAAAATATAGTGTCCAGAATTTGTTGACATCATTGATAAAAATGGTAAAATGGTAGCATATGTAAAATGACGACAAATTGTCGTTGAAACGTCGTACTAATGAAGTAATGGAAAAAATAAAAACAAATTAAATTAACTCTCTCTCTAAATTTACAGGAATACTTAATAATTAGAAGAATTGTATTAGTTACAAATTACAATAAATTTTATCATTTTGTGTTTAAAGCCTAGAATTTTCCTATTCGAGGAGGATTTATTAAATCGATGTTTTAATATGAAGCGTCGTTGCACTCAGCCTGCGGAGCGGGGGCGGCCTTAGTACCGAAGGTCGCCGTAGCCGCCGAAGAGCGCTGCAGTCGCCTCCCCCCTCCCCCTCCCCCTCCCAAGCGCCGGGCATGCGCGCTGCGTTCGAACCACGAACGTCCTCTTCCAAAATCGACACAAGATTAGATTAGATTTGTTATTCATTCCGCAATTAAATGTCATAATTTGGTGGCAGAATATCTTCACTTTACATGCATTAAGCTTCATTGACTATTAATAAATTACAAGAGAGTTGATAATTAAAAACAAACAAACAAGAATTAAGAATAATAGTACACAATTTCACAGCGCAAGCCTTACTCCACTTCATTTCTCTTCACTTCACTGTATTTAGATCCTTGTTCCTTTTTTAAAAAAAATGTGTTTCTTCTTGTTCCGCATTTCTGCCTTTCAAGGGTGTTTATATACGGGTTCTGCTGTATTTCATGACCATCTGTAGTGGAATCCATTGCGTAGTTCATGGGTATTGGTCCAATAAATGAAATTAATGTCAATTTGCCAACGTTTGGGAGTTCTATTTCTCCATCCTCAGGGCTTCTTTGGGTCTGGAAAATTACACCCAAACCATCGTAATCATAATTTCCATAAAACTCTGAACCAGAAGAGCTGGCATAACCACCCACTCACGAGGATTACATACTAGTGTAGTGCCCGGTCATGCCACCTCGTGTGGTACTGAGTATAGTGGAAATTATGGTTATGATAATGGTTGTGTAATTTTCTACACCCAGCAAGCCGTGAGGATGGAGAATTAGAAACTCCGAAACGTCGGCTGACTGACATAAATTTCATTTATTGGACCAATACCCACGAACCACGCAATGGATATATACGGTTTCTATAACATTATAGGATGAACCATCCTCAGATCTGTCAATACACTTCCGTTATATGTATGTTAGATACAAAAATTAGTTCGGGAATCAATAGTTGGTGTTGTTGTGTGTGTGTGTGTGTGTGAGAGAGAGAGAGAGAGGAAGATCTTATATTTTCTGATAGAGAGGCTTGAAAATGTCCTTAGGTTAGCGTGAGTGCATTCATGATCCTTTGTTTGAGTCCCTACGGCGGCAGGGCTTTCGACACTGGCTTTTCAGGTAGGTCGAGTTCTGTCGCTGTCTGGAGGAGAATTCCAGCGGCCGGCTGCTCTGATTGGTAGTTTTCCGTGATTTCTCCGATCAACACCAGGGGAATGCCGGAGCAGTACCCTAACAAATGGGCCACGGACCGCGCGATCTTTCCTTCCCCTATCCTCACCTTTTACGTGCACACACTTACACTAACATGCACTACACTACCACACATGCTGGGAGACCGGTCGGGAGCTTAGAGCTTGTCCCGGCTGGGTCGGTGCCCCGCTGGTGGGAGATACCTGGTTGAGGGGAAACCCGCTAGTCGGCGGTAGGTCGGTGCCAGATCTCGCCATCAAGCGGACAAAAGAGCACTGTCACCTCCTGATGGGGAAACATGTACTACACTTACGGTACTAATGACCTCTGTAGTTGACGCGCCAGGAATCGCGAACCATCCTGAGTTCATTCATGATCATTTGTTTCTAGATAGTGCGATTAAATAATAATGGCGCTATGTGAACATAACACTGTGTGCAGGTCTTTTTCCGCACGAGAAGAGACTACAATAAAAATCGCCTGTGTTGATAGGAGAAACCATGGAAAACTGACGATCAGAGCACCGGCCGCTATGATTCTCCTCCAGACAGCGACCGAATTCGACCAAGCTATACTTGCCTTTTTATTTCTTGACGCGTGGGGGTTTGTCTTCACGATGGAATATCTCACGGTATTTCGCGTCGTTCTCGGTCGTGCCACTAGGAGTCGCATGATCGCGACTGTATCGAGCAGTGTGGCGATCATACATCTCCTAGCGGCACGATCGAGAACGACACGAAATACAGTGAGATATTCCATTCCGAAGACAAGTCCACACGCGCCAAGAAATAAAAGGCCAAGTGTAGCTGCCCCTCGAGCGCCTATGGCCACGATGGAATATCACACGGCATTTCGCGTCTTTCTCGATTGTGCCGCTATAAGTATACGCTAGAAGTCGCATGATCGCCAGCACTGCTCGAAACAGTCGCGATCATGCGACTCCCAGCGGCACGACCGAAAACGTGGCGAAATACCGTGAGCTATTCCATCGTGAAGACAAGCCCCCACGCGCCAAAAAATAAAACCCCGAGTGCATGGACGTGGCGTCGCAGAGCCGCCCCCCGCGGGCGTCGAACCCTGGCCGGCTGCGGGAGCGCGGGGGGGGGGGGCTGGGGGTCTCCGGGCGCGGCGCGCGGCGTGCGAGGGTCGTGGCTGCGCTGCCGATGGGGGCCACGGCCAAGGCCACGGCGCAAGGACGGGCGCGCGGAATATTGCGAATGAAATTGGAATGGGATCGGCATTAGGTTGAAAGGCCCATATACACGGTAGAGTTTTCGCGTAGGTTCTTCATGTAGTCCAGACTTTACGCTTTCTATATGAGAAAATTATGAACATGTTCGTAATTTTTCGTGTGGAAAGCGTATAGTTTGACTCCAGCGTCCCTAGCGGCAGAATCTTTCACTAACGGTAATCGGCCATGTCGATTTTGTGGTTAGGTGCGAGTGTATGAAGTGATATATTGTGATAAACTACATCTTTCCTTATCCCTACCTTCCAATTTTTATACTCTATGCCCCTCATGGTTACTTAATACTAAATCAAGATCATAGCCAGAACGCACACATAGAAATACCACCACTGAAAGTACTCGGACGACGCAATTCAGTTGTTTCCCGCTAGCCCCCCTGGCGGCGGCTTGTGGCGATTCATGCAGAAAGCGTATAGACCGTGTATGCGCTACTTTTTGGCTTTTACACGTTCAGTTTGAGATTTTCTACACAGAAACTGTACGAGAATCTACACGAAAACTGTAGTGTGTATATCGGCCTGAAGAAGGGGCCGGCGCTGCCGCATACACTGCGCGCTCTTCTCGCAACACTTTTCCTTCCAAATTCACGAGTAATTCGTCGGACATAATTAGTTTATTCGCCATGTCAGTTTAATGTCGCAAAAAAATGTCTAAATTCTTACTTTGAATTCACTACACGCATCAAAACCGTTCGCAAACTAGTTCTCTACATTACAATAACAATGACATAATCACAAACTACCTGAACACAATCTGAAATCGAACTTCCATGCTGCTCTCTGATTGGTCTTCGCTAGAATTCGACGTTGAGTTAACGTAAAAGCTTGACGCTTATGAATTCTTACGTACTTACGTCTATGGTTACGTCAAGGCATTGTGAATGGTCTCGCTTAGTAACTCATTTCTACGTTTTGCGGCTGCGTTACGTTTACGTTTAAGTTTGCATTGTGAATGAGGCCTAACTACGCAAACAGAAGAAAGGGATGTTGAGAAACTCGGAACAAGTTTGTTCGCAACATTTGTTACATTTGTTCGCTCGTAACATTTGTTCCTTAATTTTACGTGACAACAATGTGCAAATGCCGAAGCTTCTGATTCCCTGTTCCCTAGGTTACAGCGCGGGCGTCATCACGTGACCACGAAATGTCAATCACATTCTAATTTAATTCGGATTCGAGTGGGTGATGGCCTTGGTCGTCGATTGTAACGCAATGGACCAATACAGTATTCTCGTAGCTGTGTCAACTGCTGGTTGGGAAAGTCGATGTCACATTCCATTGCGTGGGCTCGGTTGCGATGCAATAGCAGTAGCGCAGTTTTTCGCGGTACTAGACTTGGCCCATCTCAGCGCGGGTCGGTGGTGGAATCTTGTACAAGTGGAATTTGAGGACTCCCACATCCCCCTCACTGGGCCGAGTGCCTAGAAAAAGTTTGCTTGTATGATCGTTTTTAGTTCACAGTTTTTAGTTGGTTCATATTTGGTTTTTTGGTCATTCACATAATAATGGGAATTTTTAAAAAAAAAACAATGTTGGCGTTGATTTAATAGCTGATATAACGTGTGAAGATATCGAAATTAATAACAGAGACATTCACATAATGAAATAAACTTTCTCCAAATTAGTATTGACATTTACATTAAAGGCATCATTTGCAGTTTCTTCACAAATGTACAAATTTTTTCAGACTTTTGAAAATTTGAAAAATTCAGAAAGTTCAATGGAAATGAAACATGTTCTATTTTTATAAAGAAACTACATTCATTCAACAACATTCGTCAATATTAATCAAATAATTAATTGTGAAGATCAATTTTTATTTCAAGAAACAATCTCTATCTTCATCATTGTAGGAATACACCGAACAAGTTTTAACTTTTGCAATTTTGGAAAATTTTATAGATTTAAACGAAAATGAGTCACTCATTTTTTATTTGTTTTTGTTCTATTCGAGAATGTTGTTGAGGGTTCGTGTAAAGGGCGCCTCGAAATCAAAATTCCATTCAAATTCAAGGGGTAGCGATACCAGCCATATTGATGGAGGAATGTCAATTTTGGTGAAAATATTGTACCCATATATAGCCGCTAGCGTTGTTCACAGACCGACAAACAGTCAAATGGACAGAGGGACAGACAGACGAACAGTCGGTCACACGGACGGACGTTTTGCAAATAAATAATTTTTCGGTATTATGCAAAATAAAAACACCGTCTAAAAAGAGATGTATGATTAAATAATACGCAATAAACTGAGCGATGTGGCGCGCATCATGAGATAATATTTATAATACGGAATGTTGCTGGAGGATGCGAGAATGTCACTCAGTGGTAAATAGGAGGAGTTTGATGACCTAAAAAACATTGCCAAAAATGATCAATAAAATGCTCTTAAAATGTTTCAAAAAATGCCTTAAAAACAAAGAAAAATGTAGTAAGAAATTTGATCAAAATTACTTGACATGAACAACTGAAGCTGTTGGATATATTACTGATGTAATCGAGACTTCTTCCTTTTGTTTTAAGTGAACTCTAGTTTGCAAACGTTTGGTTTGGACTGCTCATGAAACGAAAATATCTACCTTTATTAATCGCGAACTGACAATGGCGCCGACAGGCGTCACAGGATTACCTAGCACTCACAACGGTTGGCATTACATTACAATACATGAGCGATGAAATCGAATAGTCCACTCAGAAATTCTGTTGTGAACATTTGTTCCATCTCATAAATATTGTTTGAAGCAAGTACCGTTAACATGATATTAAAATCGATGAAATCACCGGAAAATGCATTAAAAATGACGTAAAAATGTAAAAAATTACTTATTAGTCGAAATCGACGAAAAATGCCGAAAAATGACCTATAAAATGGGTCATTTCGTTTTGTCATAACATCAAATGAATTTCTATACTAAACGGTATTGTTCTAAAGTGAAAAGAAACAAAATGACATTTCATTAAAATCCATTAGTGATAAAGAAGTTGAGTTTTTTTAAACACTTGTCTTGGGGGAGATGGGGGCCCCCAGAGCTGTTAAAGCGGCCCTGAGTGCAGTCGCCAAGATCGGCGGTGGTGGGAATATAGCCGTTGAACGTAATGATACCACCAGCTGCACAAAGATGGCGCCTGCGGGGCTAATTGGGTCACGGGAACGGGCCTTGTGATGCGCGTTCTCAGTACTCGCCGTTGGAGGCAACTCCCTTCGGTTGGAGAGGGACTAACGAGAAAGGGTTCAAGGATTTCACGCGAAATGTGAATCAACCTGCACTACGCGCCCAACTGAAAACGTGAATGGAAGCAGCCAGGCGCCCCCACCCCCCCAACACACTCGAGATTCCGCAACTTTTCCTTTCAGCGACTTCTTCGGCTTTATCGACCTCCCTTACGTTTCCTGTGTAATATGTAGCATCCAGATAATGACACATAGAGTTGTACATAATTGCCTGAAAGACAACCAGCACCAATTATTCTCGTAAATATGTCGATTTTTAGCCTGCCGCGACAACCTGGAGAAGGATAATTTGAATAATTGTATTCCCCAATGAATTCTAAAAAACTTGCGCCGATAATGAAGTTACATTTACGTCCAGAAGTTGAATAAGAGGCCATCTCAGCATTCGTTCAAAGGATCGGGGAAACTGAACGAAAAACCTGATCGAGATGGGGGTCATTGACCACGATGCTACTTGTTACAGGTTGTTTAGACTCATATACTCCAAATGGTCAATAATACATTAAATATCGTTGTTAAGCTTAATATTACTGTCCTTTTTGATGCTCTAATTGAAAGTCTACTGACTTCCGAAAGTCGAGTGGTCGTGTTCAGTCAGCCGGGTGGTCGAATTCAAAAAGTGTCAATTCTCTATTGCGTCGTATTGCAGAGCGATGATTGAAGTCGCGAACGATTTTTTCTTGTTTCCGTGAGCGCCCACGGCTTATTATTCCCGCAAGTGTAGTGCGTGTTCTCTCATCTGGAGGTGTCTGTGATCTTCCCCCGCTGGATGGCGAGATCCGGCGCCGACCTACCGTCGACTAGCGGGGTTTTCCCCCAAGCCAGGTATCTCCCACCAGCGGGGCATCGCCCCAGCCGGGACAATCTCTAAGCTCCCGACGGATGTGGTACTGTAGTGCGTGTAGCGTGAGTATAAGAAAGAGGTGAGGATAGGACAAGGAAGAGGAAGGAAAGATCGCGCGCGGTCCGTGGCCCCTTTGTAGAGTACTGCTCCGGCATTCGCCTGACGCTGATCTGAGAAACCACGGAAACTACATATCAGAGCAGCCGAGAGCTAGTATTCTCCTCCAGGCAGCGACTAAATTCGACTTAGCTATGCGACTAAGTGTCGAAAATCCCGCCACCGTCGGGATTCGAACCTAGGACCCTCCCGGTCAAATGCACTGCAGTGACATCGGTTGAACGACCCGAGTAACGCATAAGTATGACTGAGACTGGTGTCAGTCCCTGATGACAAATGAAGCAGTTGAAATGAGAGTTTTTGAAGAGAGGAAAATGCGAAAAGTTTTCAACAACATCCAGCCAGAGGTGGGCAAGATCGATAAATACAAAATGAATTGTGCGGGCGGTTTTCCCTGGATCGATTTATTTGAAGTCCAGGGTTCGAGGGCAGTGTACCGACACTTAAGAAAAGGGACCAGCTAAGATGGCTCCGGATCAACTGATGTCACTGCAGAGCCTCTGACCGGGAGGTCCTAGGGTTCCAGTGCCGACGGTGGCAGGATTTCAGACACAAGCTTCTCAGCTAGGTCGAATTCTGTCGCTGTCTGGAGGAGAATTCCAGCGGCCGGCTGCTCTGATGGGTAGTTTTCTCTGCTTTCTCCCATCAACACCAGGCGAATGCCGGAACACTACCCTAACTAACATGCCCCGAACCGCGCGCGATCTTTCCTTCCTCTTCCTTGTCCTATCCTCACCTTTTACGTGCACACACTTACACTAACCATGCACTACATTATCACCTATGCGTGGAGACCTGTCGGAAGCTTAGAGCTCGTCCCGGCAGGGGCGGTGCCTCGCTGGTGGGAGATACCTAGTTGAGGGAGACCCCGCTAGTCGACGGTAGGTCGGCGTCGGATCTCGCCATCCAACGGAGCAAGATCAGCGCTAACTCCCGTGGAAAAACATGCACTACACTAACGGAACTCATGGCGTAGTTGCCTCGCCCAGAAACCAACCAACGAACCAGAGCGAAGATTTTCTTGCCAAAACGCTCATTTTTTTCTGTATACGGAATTCAACTTGTACGTACGGCTTAGGGTGGGAAAGACAAAATTATGAAAACGTGCCCAGAAGTCACTTCTTCCCGTAGCACGTCGCACACCGTTCTTAACTGTTTTTGACGTTAAATAAACAAAGAAACAAATAAAATCCAACCGACCTATCTGGGGAGGGCGTGGCGGTTGCGTCAGCGAGAGGGTTCCGCTGCACTCCGCTTGGGGCGCGGCGCGCAGCCGTGGTGACGCAACGCGTGCGACCAGCAGCGCAGCGGGCCGCGCGCGGGCAGGTCAAGGCTGCGCAGCCCACGACACGGCGCCTGGTTTGTTTAGTGTTGATTAGTGGATTCTTTGATTGATTCGTGTTGATTAGTTGATTGATTAATTGATTAGTGGATTCATTGATTGATTCGTGTTGATTAGTGGATTCAGTGATTGATTCGTGATGGTTATTTGATTCATTGGTGATTGTTAGTGTTGATTAGTGGATTTATTAATTCGTGTTGATTAACGCATTGAGTGATTGTTAGTGATTCCGGGCGCGTCAACTACAGATGTCATTAGTCCCGTAACTGTAGTGCACGTGGAGGTGGCGGTGGTCTTCCCTCGCTGGATGGCGAGATCCGGTCCCGACCTACCATCAGCTAGCGAGGTTTCCCCAACCAGGTATCTCCCACAAACGGGGCACCGCCCCTGCCGGACAAGCTCTAACCTCCCGACCGGTCTCCCAGCAAGGGTGGTGCTGTAGTGCATGTAAATATGTGTATGTAAGGGGAGACGGGACGCAAAGCGTGGTGTGTTTGCTAGGGTACTGCTCCGGCATTCGCCTGTTGTTGATGGGAGCAGCCGCCGCCAGAATTCTCCTTCAGACTGCGGCTGAACTCCATCTAGTGTCGAAAATCCGCCACTGTCAAGAATGAACCCCTGCCTAGGAGCTCCCGGTCAGAGGGACTGCAGTGACGTCATTTGAAGCACCGAGTCATCTCTCCCGATTTGATTTGTGGAGAAGTATAATGTTTTTGCCAGCAGCTTTCGATTCTTCTTTTGCAAATTTCGCCAAAGTGTTTCCATAACCTTTTTCCATTCCTCAGTGACACCTTTAGTTCTAGTACATTTCTAGAATTTGTTTGTATCTTAGCTGAAGCTCCTTGGCACTGCTCCAACACTTTTTGTGAACATGTCACTAGCGTCTGTAAGTCTACGGCCGTGACCCCCCCCCCCGAACAATTTGAAAAGACCACATAGCCAAACGAAATAAAGCGTTTTATTTTCTTTAATATGTCCAATCTTTGATTTTCTATTTTTAACCTAACATGTTGGTAAATTGTTAAGCATTTACAGGAAGAGAATATCCAAGATGTCTGGCACCCGTGTTAATGGTTCAGTGTAAAAGCTACTGTATTTGTCAGTTGTATAATTGAAAGTTATAATTTAATTCTCCTTGTACTATATTATATTCATTCATTAGTAAAATGTGAGAAAGAAAGGACAAAGGAAAAATACCTTTAGGTGTCTCAGGGCATCAATTGTTATGTACCTCTGACCGGGAGGTCTAGGGTTCGTGTGTGGACGGTGGCAGGATTCTCGACACTCGTTTGTCAGCTAGAACGAATTCAGATGTAGTCTGGAGGCGATTGCTAGAGCTGAGAGCCGGCCGCTGTTTTCCGTAGTTTTCTGTGGTTTCTCCAACGAACACCACGCGAATGCGGGAGCAGTACCCTAACAAACGGGCCATGGACCGCGCGCGATCTTTCCCTTCTCTTCCTTGCCCTATCCCGACCCCTTACTTACACACACTTACACTAACATGCACTACACTACCACACATGCCGGGAGACCGGTCGGCAGCTGAGAGCTTGTCCCGGCTGGAGCGGTGCCCTGCTGGTGGGAGATACTTGGTTGGGGGGAAAACCCCGCTAGTCGACGGTAGGTCGGCGCCAGATCTCGCCATCCAGCGGGGAAAAGATCATCGCCACCTCCCGAGAAAAAAAACACGCACTACACTTACGGGACTAATGACCTATGTAGTTGACGCGCCCGGAAACACGAATCAATCAATCGTTTCTTTCCAAGAATTACTTACATTCAGACGCAAATTTACGGAACTTGAGTTCATTTGAAGCTCAAAGAAAACGTACGCAGATTGAACTCGCTCTAGGAGTCTTCTTGTGTTCTTTTGTTATACTACATCTTCTGTTATGTTTGTGTGATCCACTTTGCTTGGGCAAACCACGTAAGATGGGAAAAGTGTTTTACGAATGTTAAATCTGGGAATGTTATAATAAATATTATAACTGTCATTGTTGTGGTTGATTCTTTCCTAACTCACATAAATAATAAATTAAATAAATAAATAAATTTAAAAGTGCAAGCCTGACTAAGCGCGGCTGCTGAAGCTGAAGGGCCGTAGCTGCTTCGGCTCGCAGGGTCGCGAGTTCGAATCCCACCTCCGGCGTGGATGTTTGAGTGAGTTGGTGTTGTTCTTACGTGTTCTTACTACAGTTAAAACAATGACGGTGGTTGCTATGTCACCCAGTTGTTAAAAAGCGGCAAAAAATAAATAATCTCTCTCTACATAAAACAAAGGTTAGTTACATCATTTATAACTCAAGAACGGCTGGACCAATTTCAATTATCTCTATTTTGTCGGATTCATCTCCTACCCGAATAGCAGAATAACTATTACAATATCGGGAAAATGGCGCTAGATGGCTCCTTAAAATAAAAAACGAAATATTTAAGTGAATGCAACTCGCTAAACTTGGTAGAATTTGCGAATCTCTATTGTTAAATAACTCCTAAACTATGTTTTTTATGGCCTTAAAAACTAACATTTTGAGTCCTAGGGCTTCCTCTAAGAAAGGTTTTTCACACCGCAATCTACAGGATGAGATCTTGTTCAACATTCTATTACATTTTTGCTGGTCCATCTCGATACAACGTCACCTGCTCACAGACGTGCAGAATCTGCAACTAAATGTGACTAGAGATAAGACACCGAGAGAGGAACAGAGACAGACATACAGAAGTAGACAGAGAGAGAGAGAGAGAGAGAGAGAGAGAGAAAGAAGGTGATGAACGTCAGAACAACGTCTCCCGGGTTTCCGCTAATACATAAACACTAGTGACAACCCGTGCGATTAAATCACACAGTTGGTCAAATAAACAAACTATTTTCTGCTTGAATTCTTTTTTTCTATTCCAGCACTATAAACAACCTAACGTCAGTGAGATCACTAACCACTCATATTTCAAGATTTCTATCCAATGTAGAAAATCACGTTCACGTGCATACACAATCAACACTAAACTGAAACACAAAAATGCTTGAGATTGCAACATTCCCTTGTCCCCCGTCACCGACAGTGTAATTTTCTTCCGAAAGATCGCGTGCCAATCAGAAATTACAGATCCGGAATTACTATTTTTTAATATTTACGTATTTTTAACGCACTTTTTCAACACGAATGTCCCGCATGCAGCGGAAAAGAAACACGATTTTCAATCCATTGCTTCTTTACACAGATCGTTTTCGTATGTCGCCCAATTAATAGGAAAGACCAAACAGCCCTTTGAGAAATATTATATCCCTCGACATCCGCGAATTCGCTATTCGCGAGTTCTGAACATTCGCGATTAGAGAAGTGCTCCCGGTTTTAACATTCGCCAGTGCGTCTTTCGGTCGTACTATTTTTTTAATAACACAATTGTAAAATAATTCAATTTAGTTGCGTCATTCGAGGTAAGAGTTTTGACCAAATGGAGAGAGAAGCCATTCAGGATCTGTGCAACTCTCATTATAACGAGCTCTTTGTGGAAGAGCTTCGGGAAATCATCAGTGAAGAAATCCTCCTCGACGGTTATGTTGAAGTAACGGAAGCGAACTGCGACCTGGAGCAACTTTCACATCAAAACTGTTAATGGCGTTCTAAAATCGACAAGCTCTGGTGGAACTGGCATTCGAATGTGACCTCAACATGGAAATAACTTTAAAATTTAAGAAAAAATAGAAGCAGCAACGTTTCCATGTTTGGATATTAGAACACGAGGAAACAAAATAATTACCAAATTCTATACCCAATCACTTTCAATTATGAAAGTTTCATACACTATTTGTCTAAATACACTATTACACTAAAATATTGTCAATTATTTTTCCTTTCTCGTTTAAACAGTTTTTCGATATCGAGGAACCTAACCATCTTTCTTCATTAAAAGATAGACTTAACATTCGGGGAACGTACCTGTCTCGAATGTTGAGTGATTACTGGATAAGATGTAAATGTGCGAAAGGCTCGTGAGCTGAGCGGAGGAGGGCAGAAGGAGCAAGTGAAGGCGGCGGGGCGCAGTGCGCTTTCTGGCGCTGTTTGCAGAGAGATCGCCGGCGCCGGCGCCCGCGCTGACGCAGCGCCCAGCGGTCGCCCCGCCCCCGCCCCCGCCCCCCTGCCACCGCCGCCCGCAGCGAAAGTGCCCTGTCGCCCGGCGGACGCTCCCGCACGCGCGCGCGTGGCTTCACTTTGGCGCTGGGCGGTGCACGCGCTGTTACGTAAAGGCCGCTCCACAACAGCCCACGCAAACAACGTTCAAAGACGGACACGTCCACATTTATCTCGGCCCGGGAACGGGAAGCCTCTCGACCAATCAGAATGCAGCAAACGGCGGCGAAGCTTTCCAGCTGATCGGGAGAGATGGCTCAGTGCATCAACCTGATGGCACTGCACTCCCTCTCACCGGGAGGTCCTAGGTTCGAGTCCCGACGGCGGCAGGATTTTCGACACTAGCTTGTCAGCTAGGTCGAATTCAGTCGCTGTCTGACGGAGAATTCTAGCGGCCGGCTGCTCTCATCGGGAGTTTTCCGTGGTTTCTCCTATTAACACCAGGCGAATGCCCGAGCAGTACCCTAACAAACGGGCCACGGACCGCGCGTGATCTTTCCTTCCTCTTCCTTGTTCTATCCTCTCCCTTTTACACACACACTTACTCTAACATGCACTACACTACCACACATGCCGGAAGACCGGTCGACATACAACTTGTCCCGGCTGGGGCGGTGCCCCGCTGGTGGGAGATACCTGGTTGAGGGGAAACCCCGGTAGGTCGACGCCAGATCTCGCCATCCAGCGGGGAAAAGATCACAGCCACCTCCCGAGTAAAACACGCGCTACACTTACGGGACTAATGACCAAAGTAGTTGACGCGCCCAGAAACACGAATCACTCAATCCAGCTGATCGAGCGCGCGGCGCCGGTCTGGAGGTAATTGAGAGCGTGGTGCCACTGAGCGTGCATGTGCGAGGTTAGGGTTTTGTTCGGCTTCCAGCGCGTGGATTAACGTTGTCGCTGCGCAGTTACGCAGAGCTGCGCGAAAAGAACGCCCCCAGCCAGGACGAGCTACCCACCGCTCTCCCGGCGGGTGGGGCAGTGTCGTACACGTGTGTGTAAGGAAGGAAAGATTGCACGCGGTCCGTGGCCCGTTTGCGAGGGTATTGCTTCCGCATTCGCCTTTTGTTGACCGGAGAAACCACGCAAGACTACCGACGGGAGCAGTCTGCCGCTAGGATTCTCCTCCAGACAGCGACTGAATTCCACGTAGGTGGTCAGTGTTGAAAATCGTGACATGGGGAATGCAGCCCTAAGTGCTCCTAGGCCGAGAGGTGAGAGGCAGTGCAGTGACATCAGATGACGCCCTTAGCCACCGGTCTCGGTTCCAACACCCGACTTGGGTCTCCTTAAAGACTTCCTGGCTGACATCTCTCTCCCTTTCTAGTTTTATTTACGGGTCATTCAGAAAAACGTACGCAATCTTAGCGTCTTCAAATCCTCTTCGAAACAATTAGAAGTACATATTAATATCTCTCTCTTCAATACGTAACATGTCTAGTCACAAAAAGATAATTTCTCTATATTTTTGCAAAATCTCGTTGTGTTTCGGATTAATTTTAAATGCAGCTCCTCTAAATTGAAATTAATAATTTTACATAAAAATGCTGTGAGGGCATTCCTCTTGTATTAACTCCTTCCTCCCTCCCTCGCTTTCATTCCTGTCTTCTATGTGAGAAACCCTTCACACAAATTGCGGACGTATTTATCACCTTTCATTATCTACTATTGTAATAAAGTTTTGAAAGTGGTTAGGGAGAAGAGCAGACCAAATGGCCTGAGCCTCGCCACAAATGAAGACATTTGTTTATCCCGCGATCGACACTGGCTGTCTCAACAGAGCTCGTTTTGCACCACTTCCCATCTTCTTCTGCATCAACATCAACGACCCTTTCCCATCTCGATCATCGGGGGTTCCAGCGCAGATCTAGTACTGAGCTAACCGCTGTGTTCGTTTTTGTTCACTACCATCAACTTTTTCTCTGCTTGCGCAACAAACACTAAACATAGGATTCACATCCGCTACTTATCATATTGCCACAATCTTCGTGATCGTAACGAACACGAAGAAATCGGGGCCCTTTCGTGGAACGTGGCGGACGAAGACACGGCCCACGAGCGGACTGGCGCCGCATGGCCAAAAGTTTGGAATCAAAAAATTCCAAAAGTTGAGAAGCCGTGGACGTTTGTTCGGGCACTGCCCGGCGTTGCGTTCGCCTCGTGTTAATGAGAGAAAGACACAAAACTACCACAGCCGGGAGCTTGAATTGTCCCAGACAGTGATCAAGACTACCACTTACAAATAGATAACATACGAGAAAAATATTTAATTTTTATTTATTTACTTGGTCAAAACACAGTAAAAACTGTGTAGGGCGTGTGGGGGAAGAGATTATCTCCGTACATTTTCTTGAGGCCCAGAATTTAAAAAAAAATGAAAAAAAAAAACAACAACAAAAATGCGTTTTGGAGTTTGGAACTCTGATGAACGCAATTTCATTCCTGGAATAGTCCTGTTAAATACCACTCGTGCTGTGGAAATTCTCGGATAAATCATGTGGTAATAGCTCATGCGATATACAATTTGATCGCGAACATGAATCTGTTGACATAACCCAGAAACATAGATTTCGACGAGTTGTAGAAATGCACAGACCTTGGTCAAAGCACATAAGCTGTCTTATGCAAGGTGATGTTTGGATTCAGTAACAATTGTTAGATGTGTGACAAAGTCAATAAGTTGAAATTCACAGTAGAAAGATGAATGACAAGAACACACTGCTACACATCGCTCTGAAAACAGTGTTCAGGAAGTTTACTATAGTAGATGTAATATTATAATGACAAATTAAGATGTAAATTTAATATTTAATTGAAAGATATTGTCAGTGCATGAATCAATCGTGCATTATCTCTTACTGAGAGACACGTTGGAATAAACATTCTGCAGTTTTATATTTTGTGGAAGTGGGAAGATAGTTATGAAAGAAAATTAGCACTTTGTGGGAGTAAATAAGAATCAATTGAAATGCATATGTGAGGGGGGAAAAGACAGTTTATACGCTGCTGATACACGTTACAAAAATATAGACGGGACCATTTTGTTACTGTACGTGAAGTTAGGGTAGGTACTGTGCTCTGAATTCAATGTTACAGAAAAACTTGTTGGGCCGGGTTTGATTAAATTAATTACAAATTTCATATGATATAAAGTAATTTAAGCAACTTGAAGAATTGTATTACGTAAAGGATGTAAAAGAAAATCTCCATATATGTTAGTTGCTGAGAAAATGCTATCTTTAAAACATTGTAAGGTTCACAGTATACTGTTATGGCTAAGGGCAAATTTTAATGAAATATCATTTGTTTTCTTTCTTTTAGGAAAATGCCGTTTAATACAGAAATTCATTTTATGTCATGACAAAACGAAATGACTCATTTTTATACGTCATTTTTTGCATTTTTCGTCGATTAATTTAATGCACTTTTGTCAAGTAAGTCATTTTTCAACCTTTCCGTCATTTTTAATGCATTGTTCGCTGATTTTATCGATTTAATATATTTTAATGGTATTTGCTTCAAATAATATTTACGAGATGCAATAAATGTCCTCGACAGAATTCCTGAGTAGCCTATTCCTATTCGATTTCTTCGCCCAGAAATTGTAATGTGAGCCCTTGCGAGTGCTATGTAATTAAGGTTCGTGTGACGCTTATCGTTGCCATTGGCGGTTCAGCCGACTTCGGGATAACTAGAGACAGAAATTTCCTGGTAAAGAACAGTCCAAACAAAAAGTTTGAAGGAGATTTCACTGAAATGAATAGAAGAATCCTCGATTACACCATTAACGTATCCAACAGCTTGAGTTGTTCATCCGAACTGGTTTTGATCACATTTTTCAGTCATTTTTCTTTGATCTTTGCGAATTTATAAAACATTTTAAGAGCATTTTATTGATAATTTTTGGTCATCAAAATACGCCCGGTAGTTATGAGACACTCTTTGAGAACTCTCGTTTCAGAGTGCAGGTTCCCAACGCCTTGAAGGGGAAGAAAGTACCATATCCTGGAGTCTAAAACAGTTCATTTTATATGAAATACCAAACATGTTTGCTTTTTATCTGTACCTAATACATTTGTTTATCTATTAAAAATCATAAAGTTGAAGTTAATAAAACGACTAGCAAATATGCAATGTAAGTATTATTAAAAATTTAAAAATAAACACAAAATCAACAAGAAGTAAAAAACATGACATAAACACAAAATTAATAATAAATAAAAACTAATGAGATGGTTGAAGACAGTGACGTTTTAGCAGATTATTCAGTGAAGGATTCTTACTTCATTAACAGCAATCGTGTTCAGTGATACGTATATTCATGTCTGTTCCTCTTCTTTGACAGCAAATTACACTCGACTCCGGTGAAAGTGAACTCTGATATAAAGTGAACGCGGTTATAGTGAACGGCCTCGGTTATTATGCCAGTGAAGTCTTTGGTCCCGTTTCACTTACATTACAAATAAGCGTAAGAAGATTCGGATATAGTGAACGTCGGAAATAAGTTCTGGAAGTTAATTGGATCTCGTCTGTTATTAGGCAAGTGAATGGGCCTTCGAATAGTGGGACGGTGCTCCAACAGTGCAAGAGGCATTGAAGAGTGTCAAGACTGCATTATAATACTTAGAGACAGAGCACAGTGCAGAGTCAAGTATGGAGAGAGCACCAACTCTGGAGAAGGATCTAATGAAAAATGTACGAAGCAAATAATTGATTTTTTAATGGCAAAATGGTAATGGAATTTCCAGTTCATGCTGTTAGTGTATTTTGCTGTATCATTATATTAATAAATCAATCATTTGGGAGAAATACCATTTACTTTTGACATCATCGGATATAGTGAACCAAACATGTTAGTTCCCAGAAGTTCACAATAACCGGAGTCGACTGTATAACTGTAGCTACTCTACTAAATCCGTCCCCAGACAGGGAGGATGAAGGACATGCAATTCAAAGAACCTGTACAGACTTCTGTTCTGTAATCTCTTTGACTGTCGGCCATTGTGTGGAGGGCGGACCCAGACAGATCGCTTACGTCGGTGACTTTTCGTGGATCAAGTCGCGTCCTCAGAATGCATTTATGAATTGGTGTTACAACAAAATGCTGATTTGAAAGTAAAACTAGTTTTGAAAATTTATTAAATATTTTTGGGAAGTAAATTCCAAGAAAATTGCTAGAATAATGAACTGTTTTGCAAGCTATGTAATGTTGTAGAAAATATGGAATGGTACGTAACGAAAAATTTGGATATTTTGTTTTGATGGCCGTGATTCCCACGGATCACAATTTTGAGAACTGAAAGTAGAAAGACAAAAAAATACGTAGTTACGTAAAACTCCGGACTTAACCGTTAACTGATGATGTGCATTCAAACTTCTCTTACCGGTGACGTGCCGTCTGTGAGATCACAAATGTTTTAGGCAGATTCCATTTCATGTTGATTTGACTATTTTTTTCCGTTAACATTGTATAATAAAAAAAGAAAATAAAAATATTTGTTGTTAATATGTAAAATGAAAATAATATATTATTTATTACTTGAGTAAATTTCTGGATATAATTTCTTCCAGACTGTTTCGTCCCTATTACTCGTAGAAAGGTTTGAAATAGTAATTCACTACATTTAAAAAAACCTTCATTTAATACGATGATGCATTCTTACCCGAAAATTATTCATTAATAAAAAATGTGCAATGCACATTCACTGTGGGAAGAAAAGTGCCACTACTGGTGATGTGAGGTCTGTGAGACCGCTCTAAAAAAATTCAACTGGCCCTCAAAGGCGAACGGCTATTACTGGATCCGCTGCTCTGCGTGTGAGTGTAGTTTAGAAAGAGACAGGAAGCTACTGAAAAGAAAAACTTGTTGCGATATACCAGAAAAGGGATCTGCGCGTTTATCTTCCCTCAGCGGTCTCAGAGACCGCACGTCACCAGTTAAGGGTTAAGTAATCATTAATGTTCACGGCCGGGGAACTTGATTTGAAGGTGGTCGCGTTTATCAAGATTTAACTGACAAACACAGCCTCGATCAGGACAATTAACAAAACGTTTCTTATCTGATTGGATATTTAAAGAATAATGTAGACTTCATTATCGACGAAAAGTCCATTTTATTTATTTTTTACCCTTGTTCACTTCGGTCTGATTGATGTTAAACACATCAATGATTTTATAAAAACAATCGTAAACATCGATGTATTGAAGGCGGGTTTTTAGCATCGATGCTTTGTAATCTATGTCCTTAGGTTTTCGTTATATTGTTCTTGAATAAAAAAGTTCCCATAATCACAATTTTGTAAAAGTTAAATTAAGAAATAACAACTGATGGTACCACTGTCACTTTGTGTTCAGAACGGTTTGTACTACCTTCATTGAGCTAACTGTCTCTCGGCCGAAATTCTGTTTCGCACATGGAGAGACGTTTTTTATTCCTAATGATTGTTGTAATACTTTAAAACGAACATCTGATTTCAATGTTTTTATAGACAATCAAACATCTTAATACTTTAACGTTAAATAGCCAATTTAATATGGAAAATAGGCGACTGCATCGTTTCGTGACCCAGTCACATCATCTGGTAGAAACTATTGACACATAACTAAATCCACTTTCAACGAATTCACAAATTGGAACGCATCACACAAATTAATTCAAACACATAAAAAACGAATTCACAAATCGAACACGTCACTGGCAAAACCTATATACAAACAAATGTCAAAATGGGTCGGAGAGCACGAACAGACTTTGTTTTGAGTTAAATTTTCTTTATAAATTAATATCGCCTACACGACCATGTCAGATTTAATTTTGTTGCGTACGAATTTAATGTTAGATGTTAATAAAACCAACTTCAAAATATCAATATTTAAAATCGATGTTTTGGGGGCTATGCATTAATGACATCGATGATTTTGTTATCTATGTCGCATCACTACATCGAAATCGCATCACTGGATGTCAGAGACACGATATTAGGAAGTTTTTGCACGTCTTCGAGGGTTGCAATTGACTGCAATCTCTATCTTCTGCGCATGCGCAAATGCACAAAAGTGATGCAAAATCGAATTGCACATCCACAAAAGATCGATATTGCACAAAAGTGATGCAAACTCGAACAATGCATGCACAAAAGATCGATGTTGTACAAAAGTGATGCAAACTCGAAATGCACATGCACAAAAGTGATGCAAACTCGAACTGCACATGCACAAAAGATCGATATTACACAAGAGTTATGCAAACCGAACTATACATGTGCTCGTTAGATAGCGCTGTCGAGTGCTGCAACCTTTGCCATGCACAATCTCCCCATTATACTAATACAGGTACACAAGAAGGGCAATAACATGCAATGCTACTATACGAAGTTTTGAGAAAAATGGAAACTAACGGTTTAAACATGTCCATAAATAAGATAAAGGTACGATATTTATTTTTTAGAATCTATCAACATTCACAAGTTGAAATATCCTCATTATATCAATCATACGTAAACATCTATGGGGCGAAATACACCAATATCTTAATTCATTAGAAATGTTGCATGTTATTTGCCCCAAGGTCTTTATATTAGGACGCGACACCGACATCGAAAATGGATGTTGCCGAACATCGATGTTAAAAATACATCTTCCAAAAGCCATGGATGTTTTTAAACATCGATGTTTTCAAGTTGCTTAAACCTTAACCTTAAATTTGTGCACTACAAAATATAATTTAACAGCGACCGTGCACATTAATTTACAATTATAATTACATGAAAACAAAGTAAAAACGTCTCTCCAAGTGCAAAATACGTTAAAACAATTAAGGAAATACCAGAGCATAAAAATCATCTCGAGCAAGATAATACAAACCACTTTCGTTTGGTTCGAACACAAGTACAGTGGGGCCATCAGTTACTATTTCATATTTTAATTTTTACAACTTTGTGATTATGAGCACTTTTTATTCACGAACAAAATATCGAAAAGTAAAAATATCGATCTCAAAACATCGATGTTTAAAATCACCGCTTCAATACATAGATGTTTTGAAAACATCAACATCACATCCCTATATTGCGATTTTCCACAGCTGCCTCTCAAGGACGGCTTGATCATGCGACATCTAGCGGCACGACCGAGAAGGACGCGAATGCATACAACACACACAAACGAATTCACAAATCAAACACGTCAAAAACTCGATTAAAACGCATGATACGAATTCAGCGAAACAGGCACAAACGAATTCGCAAATCGAACACGTCACTGGCAAAACCTGTATACAAACAAATGTCAAAGTAGGTCGGAGAGCCATGCATTTTAAGTATTTCTTCATTTAAATACCCCTATTTTATGTATTTCAATACATGTCTAAAATGCATGTGTAAAAAAACTCAAATACAAAATGTGTTTAAATGCGCTGGCTCTGGTGTTGTGTACTCACGGTTGTGTGGCGCTCTGCCGTGGCGGCGGCGGCGGCGAGTGCGAGTGCGAGGAGCGCCGCTAGCGCGCGCAGCGGCCGCCCGGCGCACCGTCCGCGCGCGCTGGCCCTCATGGCGGATGGCGAATGGCGGGGCGGGGCGCCGGGGGGCGCTTTATACAGCAGGCGCCGCCCCCATGTTTACATTCCCCCCCCCCCCTCCCCCGCCGCTGTGGGCCTTGCGCGGACAAACCGCGGCGCAGGCCCAGAGGACACCGCGTGGCGGGGGGGGGGGGCGAGGCTACGCACAGAGGTGTGCGAATTGTTAACGCGGACGCTTTTCGTGCAGATTCTCATACAGTTTCTGTACAGAAACTTCAAGATCCCAAATGAAACAGATTGAGCGAAACACGTTTTGTAGTAATTTTAAAGTGATTTCCTACTCTCTGAATCTGAATCAGAAAATTGTCGCTGATTCAATCAGTAAGAGCCGAAGTCGCTGATATCTTCAGACGAAATAGGTATTTAGCTGTCATCAGCAAATGCGAACTTTGTCATAATGACCGCCAGCATTTCACTGGTCATCAGTGCTAAAGTGCCGCCCCACCATAACTCTACCGTTCAATGTCTTCGCTTATTCAAAAAGTGGACCCAATTTTCACTCATTTGTTCAGTCCATTCGCTGTTATCAATGGCAGGGTTATAACTGACACCATCAGTGAATAGTCACTGTTAATCATTAGTTTTTCACTGATTGAGACTGAGAGAATGATTGAATTCGGCGCGTTGTTACAAGCTGGCCTCTGATTCCTTGTACGCTAAATGCTTCTAGTGTCTGCCGCGAGATTGCGACGAGCAAGGACCCATGCGCAGACGGCGAAGGTTCCCCCCCCTCCCCCTGCCACAGGGTTCCCGAGTCCCGAAAGCTAGCATACGGCTGAGAAAAGGCTTATGATGCAAGTTTGCTCGTTTCTGCATGAGAGCGCAGCACACTGGAGATTGTCAGAGAAATATTTTCTTTCTCACTCGTGATTCTGTGATTGGTCATGGGCACAAACAGTAGAATAGTGCTTGCCTACTAATTCTTATTTAATATCTAAATAGTTGAATTCTTACTTAAATAAATTAATCTTTATTTTCGTTTGAAGTATATAAATTCTCAAGTGATCTCATTGCCAATCACGCATGAGAACTAACCTGAGCCATTTCATATTTATGTATTTATTTACGTCAAAAACTGTTAAAAACTGTGTGTGACGAGATAGAGAATTTGCCTTTCAAGAAGTCTCCTGACATAAATCTGTTAGAGTATTTTTTGCATGCGAATCTCTTGCATGCTATACCCCACACTCTTTCTTGTTTTTTCATTTCTTATTAAGCCTGTAATATACATTTTACTTCAAGACCCTCTTATCCGTCATTTTGTCCTATATGTCATTTTGTAATTGATAATCATATAATGCAATAGTTGTTTCGGTAACTTAGATTCTGGAGAACATTAAACATCATGATGTCTTCAGTTGTCAAACATCGTGATGTCTACGTCTTGGCTGTTCAAAAACATCTTTAACTTTTTTTATTGTTCCTGGTTTACAAATGGCTATTTTTTGTTCAAGCTGTGCGCCATTTTTCGCGTTTGCACACATATACTCTTTTCTAAATTACTCAGCTCTAGGTGTTCTAACAGCCTAGAATGAAAAGCATTCGATTCAATATAGTCTGGCCTGAAAATCGAAATATTATTTACCTATCTCCTATGTTTTTTATTTGGAAAATATTTGCAACCAAATCTACGGAACGCGAACGAAAATCGTCGGTGCTGGGAGTGTTCATGAAATGCTTTTTGTAAATGTAGTTTAATATATTTTTTTTACACTAGCGTCCCCGTGCGAATCTCTTGCATGCTATACCACCACCTCTTCCTTGTTTTTTTCATTTCTTATTAAGTCTGTAATATACATTTTTCTTCAAGACCCTCTTATCCGTCATTGTCCTATATGTCACTTTGTAATTGATAACCATATAATACACGCTTGTCAATACAAAACTACTCTTGTTTAACTTTATTATCAAGCAAGAGGTACACCTGTGTAATTCAATCGCATAGAATAAGTAATTAGTAATTTCATATACATTTGCAGATTTTGCAGGCTCTGAACAGAAGGGATAGAATCGAGAAGCGTCTCGAACCAGCGAACATGTAAACAGAATGTTCAAGAAGATCTCATTCTGTAGATTACGGTGTGAGAGACGTTTCTTTGAGGTCTCCAGCCTCAACATTTTAGTTTTTAAGGCTCTAGAACGCTTCGTTTGTGAGTTATTTAACGATATAGATTCAAAAATCCTAACGTGCGTTGCGGATTGCATTTTACAAGCATATTTAGATGCTTATTTTTAACAAATCCTTCATATTTTAAAGTCCAAAGTGCAATTCGTCACGTATCCGTGAAATTAACTTTCTTTGGAGACCTCATTTACAAAGATTGGTTGCGTAAGAGAGCCGCAAAGGGAAGGTATACTACTGAAATAATATAGGAGACGATACAAGCACACCTTCTATTCATATTTTTTATAGCACACAATTATTATTATTTGTCGTCTTTAGTGATTGTATTAGTTATAGAAGGTGTTGAATAAAAAAAAATTTAAAAAATGAATAAAAGAACACTAACATGCTACAACACAATGACACTTTGTTTAGCCAGCTCCTCGAACAAAAAAACATTCATTCACTGTGGATAGTTATTTCAGAATTTTTAAAATTCAAAACAAATTCCGACACAGACTTAAAGTAGAAGCCAAATATTTATCAAAACAGTCCCCGACACACTCTTTTTTCTTATTCTTCTTCTTCTTCTTCATCTGCTTCTTCTTCTTCATAAAGGATTAGGCGTGAAGGCCTGTTCCGTCCTCTTCAATGTTAATATCATCATTCCACCGGGTTTTTGCTCTTCCAACTCTTCTTCGACCAAACCGGTACGCATTTTTATTATTTGCTTAGGGAGTCTGACATCGTTATTACATGGGCTTACCAATTTCGTTCTGTCTTTCCGATTCTTTCTAAGAAATTAAAAAATATTTATTTCTTGTTGTATATCCACATTTTTCTTGTGATCTAATGAAGCATAGTGAGCAACATTTCCCAGGAACTTCATTTCGCTACTTTGAATTTTTTTTTTTTGATGATCTATTTAACGTCTAATTTTCGCATCCATAGTTTAGTATTGGTTCGCTTATACTTCGCCCGTTGGTCGGGTTCGTATGAAGCGATCTCAGAAATGAGAGTGTTTGCCGAGTCAACTACTTTTTTCAAAAAAAATTATTAACAATACAAAGTTTTTATTGCATAATTAACACGTATAACACGTAAATAACACGGATAATTAACACCTATATTTAAATAAGTGTTACATTTAAGGCTTAAGGCGAGCTCACAATGGAGAGAGCGGGAGAAGGGGGGGCAGAGAAAGGGGCGTCAAATGGGGGAAGCAGCGGGAGAAGGGTTAGGAGGCGCAAAGGGAAGGAATTTGATAATTTTAAAATAGTGTCGCAATAAAATAGTGGAGCAATATCATCTTAAGACAGCTGTTACCAAAATCTAAAACCATGGTTTTTTGTAGGTCCAGAACATGCCAGGTGCTATATAGCTGTAAATAATAAAAAGTTTAGAAGAAGTTTGCACTTTTCATTACTTAGGCTGTAGTGTGTCGTATCTATTAGAAAGCGACCTTGATGTTACACTGAGTAGATTCCAGAGAATGTGTTGGGAAAGAATAAAAAAACACCGAAGAGACACTCAGTTAAAATATTTTCTACTGCCATTGTATAAATGCTGTCATTTGATGGTGCAACCAGTTGCATGCATCATTTCGATATAGTTTTCATTATGAAATTTTTTTGGTTCGAGGGATTCTTAGGTCCCAAATACACGTAGAGGCAGAAGGTATGTTTCGCGAGCAAATATGAAGGGATTCTTTAGTCCCCAATTAACACGTAGAGGCAGAAGGTAATCTTCGCGAGCAAATATGACGGGGTTCTTTGGTCCGCAAGTTTACACGTAGAGGCAGAAAGTAATGTTCGCGAGCAAATATGAAGGGATTCTTTAGTCCCCAATTTACACGTAGAGGCAGAAAGTAACGTCGCGAGCAATATGAGGGGATTCTTTAGTCCCCATTTACACATAGAGGCAGAAAGTAATGTTGGCGAGCAAATATGAAGGGATTCTTTAGTCCGCTAATTTACACGCAGAGGCAGAAAGTAATGTTGGCGAGCAATATGAAGGGATTCTTTAGTCCCAAATTTACACGTAGAGGCAGAAAGTTGATGTTCGCGAGCAAATATGAAGGGATTCTTTAGTCCCTATTTACACGCAGAGGCAGAAAGTAATGTTTGGCGAGCAAATATGAAGGGATTCTTTAGTCCCCCATTTTACACGTAGAGGCAGAAGTAATGTTCGCTAGCAAATATGAAGGCATTCTTTTGTCCCCAATTTACACGTAGAGCAGAAAGTAATGTTGGCGATCAAATATGAAGGGATTCTTTAGTCCCCAATTTACAAGCAGAGGCAGAAAGTAATGTTGGCGAGCAAATACGACGGGCCATTTCGGTGCCCGACGGCTCTCGCTGTGTTGGGCCCACTGCTTGGCGCGTCTGTTTCGTCAGCGGGCGTCGCTGCGTCGCGGCGCGTCGCGTCGAAGGTGAAAGTGGCGGAGTCGGTTTGTGGGTCTAGTTCAGCCGGTGCAGCGGCGCGGGGCCTTATGTCACAGGCCTCCGCAAGTGCACGTGCAGTCTCGCTTCTCGGGAGCGGGGTCGTTTGCAGAAGCGAGCGGTCACTTCTCTGGCCTTGAGCTCGGCTCTCTTCATCAGCAACCCAACGATCCCATCGTGTTGCACCCCAACGATCTACTGATAGAAGAAGAAGGAGGAGGAGGGAGGAGAAGAAAGAAATTGCTTTATTTGGTACAGCCCACATTTGGTGTGCAAAGTATTGTAGAGGCACCGACAGTACCTAGATCTTAGGTAACTGGTTGCAACGAGGAGCTGATTTTATTTTGAACCGACTCATAACATCTTTAGTTGTGATGTAGAACGAAAAATAATAAAATAATAATAATAATAATAATAATAATAATAAATAATAATAAGCAGAAGAAGAAGAGAAGAAGAAATCGAGCAACGTGGCTCACTGCATAGCATCCCTCGGTCATACACGCGAATGCTGCGATGGTTCAAGAAGGCCACGATCACCTATCATCATCCTATCACCTCGTGATAAATAATTCGTTGTCTTAGCAGACGAAAAGCTGATTCCCATAATGACACACGTTAATCTGTCTCCGGAATAGAATATGACTTGGCCTCGAATAGAAACGTGTAGCATGTTTAGAATATCAATACTCAATAATAATAATAATAATAATAATAATAATAATATAATAATATATAATAATATATTGGGAAGTTCAAGAAATAGCTTTATTTGGAAAAGCCCACATTTTGCGCAAAGTATTGTAGAGGCACCGACAGTCCCTAGATCTACCCCTTAGGTAGCTGGTTGCAACCTGGAGTAGATTTTATATTCAGCCGACTCATAACATGTGTAGTCGTGATATGAAGCAACAACAACAACAACAACAATAATAATAATAATAATAATAGATATAATAATAATATTTCTCACATAAGTTAACAAATTGAGAAGATTCACCCGAATCAGCAAATACTTGTTTTTCGGGTGCAATTTAAGGAAGCTTATGACGAAAACAAAAACTGAGATAGAATACAAAGTCAACACAAATTATAATCAAGTAAAGAAGAGTCTTACAAAATAGTATCTTATCATACGTGCATAAAATTATACAAATTAAGTGTTCTACAAAGAAAAGAAAACTAGCGCAGATTATGTTATGATTTTACAAATTTAAAGAAAGAAATTAACGAAGGATGAAATTCTTTATTTCAGTACTGTAAATGCGGTAAATAAATTTAAATGTTTCCTGACTGACAATGTATCTTAACGTACGTCTTGAATTTCTTGTTGTAACTTCAAGTCTCTTTGCAATTACAGAGTTATGTGGTGGAGGGTCGCAACTCATGAAAAACGTTAAGTGGTATTACATTTCATTTCGTGTAAAATGATGCAGCTTTCGACTGGTAGTGTTGCGCCCTGTGTACTCCATGTTGTGTGTAAAAGTGGGAAGCTGAGCTCCAGTGATGTCGGATGTTTTGGTCTTTCGTAAAGACTCCCGGGAAATTTTGGAAGGGGTTCCTGAGCCTTACTCAATAAAACTTTTAATTTCTGTGACTAAGTACAACCCTTTATTTTCCCTGACAATCCTTTCTGGCAATTTGAGGATTTTTTTCGTATTTGGGACAAGCTCTATAACCCTTCAGACAACTCTCGAGTGGTTCAACATAAAATCAATTGTATTTGTAGATAGGTTTTTATAAGTAGGTACAACTAATTGTATTTATAGCTGGGTATTTATAAGTAGTTAAAACCAATTGTATTTATAGCTGAGTATTATAAGTAGGTAAAATAAGTTATATTTATTTATAGGTAGGACAAAATTGGAAATACCTCAACTAAACGATGTCGAATTTCCGATCATAATATCAGTGTTTCAGCTGCTTTTAAGCTCTGACTCAGCATTCACTTCAGGATTAAGATATATTAGCGCTGTTTCAAATATGGTTAAGATGGGAGGACATACGCGCAATTTTTGTCCCGAAAATGGGAATTTCTGAATGAATGGATGGTTGTGTCACAGATAACTCTGTCAGATTAGAAGCTTTTGGGCTGAAATTTGATGAATACATCAGGAATAACATCTGGTGTGCCGTCTTTAGACCATTGGGATTAAAAATTTTTTTTTATGGTATACACACGAAGTCCCTGTGACATTTGCAAAAATTTTTGGAAATGGCCTGAAAGTGTTTTCTTTAATTTCTTTCCTCCAAAGAAGGCAGTGTGTTTCTAGGTATGGAGTAGTTTAGATTTCTATTAAAACCTGACATTTAAAGAATTCCAAAAATCTGTATATTTAAAACACTGTCGATTTCACCAAAATCGCTCTTGACCTTCGCCATTTTGACGGCTCGTTAAGCTTCACGAACACTTTCGTAGTGTAAATACTTGACGTTGACGATTCGTCAAAGAACTTACCGAAACAAATAGTTCTACAATATCACACAATTTTCGCATTATTTCAAACTTTTGCAATTTTCGAAAATTTAGAGAGTTCAATGAAAATCAGATTTGTACATTTTTAAGCGTCATTTCCTCTGTCCGTGAAAAAACAATTAAAAATGTTAGGAGCCGTTTCTGGGAAAATTATTACTTTTTAAATTCCCGGTTTTGCAAAACAAAAAAACAACAACCGAAACAACTCAGGTTTTCGAAAAATTGTTCTACTCCCTCCGGGCGTCCTCGGTAGTATAGTGGTCAGTATCCCCGCCTGTCACGCGGGAGACCGGGGTTCGATTCCCGCCGGGGAGGAATTTTTTTGTTTACATGAAGTTCATGGTGTTGTGGGAATAAAAGTATTAATTTTGTTGTGGAGAATTTTTCTATTTTAAAATTATTCATCTGCTGTGTTCGACGTCCTGTTTCAAGCACAGTGGGTAAGATTTTTGGGGCATTTATTTCCGGATTTCAACTTGCGTGATTTATTCTTGGATACTGTTATTTGTTCATATTGAGAACTTGGACCCTTTTTGAAGACAGTAATTGTAATGAAATATATAATCATTATTAAAGTTATTTATTAAAACCAACGTTTCTACAAGTGTTTCTTGTCATCTTCAGGGTTGTTACATCTACATTGTTAACATATAAAAAGAATTTTATACATTGTTTTAAAAAATATATACAATTAATAATAACTTTTTTACAATACAATAAATAAATTTTGAAACACTATAAAATTCTTTCTATATGTAACAATGTAGATGTAACAATCCTGAAGATGACAAGAAACACTTGTAGAAACGTTGGTTTTAATAAATAACTTTAATAATGATTATATAATTCATTACAATAACTGTCTTCAAAAAGGGACCAAGTTTCTCAATATGAACAAATAACAGTATCCAAGAATAAAATCACGCAAGTTGAAATCCGGAAATAAATGCCCCAAAAATCTTACCCACTGTGCTTGAAACAGGACGTCGAACACAGCAGATGAATAATTTTAAAATAGAAAAATTCTCCACCCAAAATAATAATTTTACTCCCACAACACCATGAACTTCATGTAAACAAAAAATTCCTACCCGGCGGGGAATCGAACCCCGGTCTCCCGCGTGACAGGCGGGGATACTGACCACTATACTACCGAGGACTTTCATGACAATTAAGCCTCTTACGTGGAAACAATGCATGTTGCAAAATATGTCGAGAACGTTTTTGGAAATGGCGTCTCAGGCGCCCTAGAGAGTTTCGTTTTCAGTTCATCTAGTTTCTTGTGCGTTGTGTGTTGCGCCTAAACTGTACACAGATTTGAGCCTGGAAATTCTGAAGGTGCCTAAGGTTCGATTACAATAAGTTGGTGATTGCAGTTGCGAATGGAAGGAGCGTCGTGGACAGTTTGCGTACCACTGAGCACGTGCTCCCGGGACAAAAAAAATAATATTTGAAGTAAATACTTCTTAAAGTAATCAAATCATACACTCAATATTGTACGAAGATACAGCTTCAGAAGCACAACTTGTCAATCACCAACTTATTTAATCGGACCGTAGTGTCGTTCTTTTCGAAAATGCCTTCCGCCTTGCAAGCGATCGCTTGCTCCGACGCCAGTGAGTGGTGGTTCGCGGCCAAGTAGCGTTTGATGGTTCTTCCGCTCGTCGTCCATCGTGGCAGAAGTGTCTGCGCATGCTCCAACGTCGATCAGGTTTCCTGATCCGTTGGTCAAAAGCTGAGAAGGCTCCTTGTTTTGCTTCTGAACATAAATGTAGCTTCACCATAATATTCGCACGTTTTGTTGAGCACTCATTTTGCTTGCAGTGGTAGGAGTAGAGCTGAGGGTGAGTTACTATTTTGTTAGCAATGTGGAAAAATCACATCTGTAGTTCGTTTACCATTGAAAATATGTTTTCTACAACGAAAATGTCTAGTTTTTCAAATGTTGCTAATCTCGCGCCTATTTAAATTTATTATTTGTTGTTGTTTTTTCTTTCTTCTTTTTTTTAGTTGTGTAGTTTCCCTTGATCCACTGAGTAAATGCTGAAATGGCCCCTTGTTTTGCATCTGGACGTAAATGTAACTTCAATATCTGTGCCGTTTTCTAGCGTTCTGTTAGTAATAGTTATTCGTGTGACGTTCTCCGTGCTGCCTCGGCAGCAAGCAGATTCCTTCACGAAGGGACTGATGGGGATAAGAGCCAAAACCTGTAGCTTTCTTCCTTTGCAAATGGTTTTTTATTAGTGGAAGTTGTTTCTGCCCTTCATCACCCTCTTTCCCCTTCCATCTTCCTTTTCTATCTCCTCCCCATCCTCTCTCTCCCACTCTCTTTGTCTCTCTCTCTCTCTCTGTGCCTGTCTCTGTCTCCGCCTCTCTCTGTCCCTCTCATTCACATTTCGTTGCAGCTTCTGCTCGTCTCTGAGCAGGGGAGATAATATCGAGAAGCGCCGGATCAGCACAAATTTAATAGAATGGTCTTGCAATTTTAGTTTTTAGTGCCCTAGAACGTTTCGATATAGATTGAAAATGCTGCCGAGTGTTTTAGGTTGCATTTCACGTGAAATATTTAGTTCTACAGCGCCATGTACTAGGAGTTACAACAGAAGTAACAGCACATAAACCTCGATGAAAAAACACCATAGAACTGCCAACTTTAATGGAGATTGGTCACATATGGGCAACGGTGGAGATCCCTGAATTTAAGAAAACGAGGAATACTCTACTTTCCATGTAATAGTTCGTCACATACACAGAAATAGAACTCTTAAACTGTTTTTTGGCGTTAAATAAATAATTAAATAAATAAAAGGACATGGCGGCAGTAAACGAGCTTAGTAAGGGACAATTGCTGTGACAGACGGCAAAGGTAATTGGTCCCGTAAGTGTAGTTCGGGAGGTGACGGCGGTGATCTTCCCCAGACTAGATGACGAGATCCGGCGCCGTCCTACACGTCATCTAGCTGTGTTTCCCGGTCCAGGTATCTCCCCAGCAGCGGGACTGACACCTTTAAACTTTGCTTTGGCTCCTTTACTTCCATGCCACAATTTTCCCCGGAATTGATATTTTCATTGATCTATCTGAACTGCAAGCTCTGTGCGTTTCATACGGATCTTTTAATTTTTGGGAGTATGTTTCTAGATACTTTCAGGAAGTTTCAAAAGTTTCTCAATATTTGCTCCAATTTTGTAAAAAAAAAGAAGTCTTGCACAAATAGATAAAAGTACTCTTAATAAACTGGCATACAGATATTTATTTAAAGAGCAACTTTTTAATGTAGAAGCTAATGTAAATTGTAATGAAAGGAACAGAGAGAGGCAAGAAGAACAGAGACACACAGAGACAGGGACAGAGAGAGACGGAGAGACAAAGAGAGAAAGAGGGAGGAGACAGAGAGAGAGGGAGATGGAAGTGTAGAACCACGTCTGCCGGTTCCACTATATAATAATGACCATAATACTAATAATATCTCATTATCTCATCTTGTCCAACTCTAAGCAAAGACAGAATATTTGAAAAGACGCGACAGGGTGTGTAGCATTCTCCACTGGCAGATCTGTTCCGCCCTCGAAGTTCCAAGCACATGCCCCAAGTGGTACGAACACTCACCAAAACCTGTGATATCTGTTGCATTGTGTACGATATTGTACGACCAACAAATTCAAACGGACTCGCACGATAGAGGTAAACAAACCGGACATAGTTATCCGGGATTTGGCGAAAAAATCGTGTCTACTTGTGGATGTTGCTGTACCTTGCGATCAAACGTTGTTACCAAGGAGGCAGAGAAACGTCTTAAATACAAGAGTTTGGAAATCGAGATCAGCCGAATGTGGGGCGTAAAAGCACAGGTCGTCCCGATAGTTATCGGAGCTCTGGGATTTGTTCCTCAAATTTGTGTAAGAACATGTGTAAACTCCCTGGTAATTCAAAAGACTGGGAAGTGCAAGAAATTGCTTTACTTGGAACAGCCCACATTTTGCGCAACGTATTGTAGAGGCACCGACAGTCCCTAGATCTGCTGGTTGCAACCCGGAGTAGATTGTATAATGAACCGACCGTGACATGTGTAGTGGTGAATTGGAGGAATAGTGAGGGTGATGCCCATGAGGTGTTCGTCCTCGGAGGGGCGCGCGAGGCCGGGGCAGCGCTATCGAGGCGAGATGGCCCCCGCCCGGCCTTCGCAAACGCGAGCAATGCCAGCGCCACCTCGCCTTCCTCGTGCTGCCCAGGGTGGCTCAGGGCATCCGTCACAGCTAGGTCGAGCTCCGCCGCTGTCTGGAGGAGAATTCTAGCGGCCGGCTGCTCTCATCGGGAGTTTTCTCTCCCATCAACACCAGGCGAATGCCGGAGCAGCACCCTAACAACGGGCCACGGACCGCGCGCGATCTTTCCTTCCTCTTCCTTGTCCTATCCTCTCTTACCCACACACACACTAACATGCACTACACTACCACACATGCGGGAGCTTAGAACTTGTCCACACGGGGGCGGTTCCCCTTGCTGGTGGGAGATACCTGCTTGGGGAAACCAACCCCTCCCCCCTTGGCCGACATGTAGGTCGGCGCCGATCTCGCCATCCATACGGAGGAGTATGATCGCCAGCTCCGCGACAAAACATGCTCTACACTTACGGGACTAATGTTGTTAGCAGTTCCTAATCAGCTCTTATACACGAGCTAACTGCCAAATTGCTAACTCCTAAACGAGAGTTTCGAGTTTTAAAACCTGTGTCGGGGAGGAGACGTCGAAACGTCGCTAGTAAGCTCTTAAGACAATTTTAAGCACGTTTTCTCTAATAAACTACTTCATTATCTGAATGGCTGAGCCGCAATAAGCACTCAATAATTTCTTTGAAAAAATGTCTAGGCAAAAATTTCCGTTACAGAAGCAGAGGAACACTCCGAAACATTCAAATTGTTTATTATTTACAAAAGAAATGAATATATTTGTTCAGAAGAAAAATTAACCGATAATTAAAAGAGCAGTTCGAATTGTGTAAATTGGGTGCTTTTTTATTTCTGGCTTTATTTTCTTTCTGAACAAATATATTCATTCCTTTTGTTAATAATAAACACTTAACAAGTTTTTACAGTGATTCTATACTTCTGTATAGCAAATTTTTGCCTAGAAATCACTTTTTCAAACCAACTTTGGAGTGCTTATTGCGGCTCCGCCATTCGGACCGAGGGGTCGTGGGTTCGAGTCCCGCCTCGGGCATATCGTTTCATCCTCATACCATATTAAATCCAATAGTGGTCGCTAATGGTCTAGTAGTTGATGCGACCTTAAATAACAAGAAAGAAAGAAAAAAAAGGTGAAAGAACACACGCACTCGAAACTGTCTCCACAAGACCTGTGTTCCAAGTCTGTGAATCATCACGCGCGATTCAAACGATTCAGCGCAACAGAAACTAAAATCGCTATCAGTGTTTGCAAGACCCAGTTACAGAACAGCCACTCCCACTGACCGTCACCCGCGGTAAATCCACTCGGTTTGTTTCGCGCCGCGATGTTCGCTTTTGGAGGCTTTGTGTCCTCGCCAGGCCGCCAAGAACGCTGTTTTCGTTAGGGACTAGATACGGAATTGCAACGAGATAGCCACCACGATGCACAAATTCTTTCAATTGCGAGAAATGAGAACACCGACACATTATTTGCCGATCCGGTGGCCGAGATTGCTAAGCCAGTAAGGTCCGATTAAATTAAGAAGGTGATTGACAGTTCTGTGTGACGTCAGGACGCCTCTCCCGTTTCCATGGCAGCTGCCAACCAGAGACACAAAACGTGACGTGTCAGGTCGCTCAGTTGCCACTGCCGAACACGGGGAACATTTGAGAATCGCACAGAGACTTCCCTGCCGCCGCGCCGCCCGCGTTTCTGCCTGTGCTGCGCGCGCAATGTGTACTGTGTTGTGATGAGTTGCGTTGAGGTTAGGCTTTTGTCGTATTTTTTGAAGTGTTTGTTTTCGTGTCCCGGTAACACGTGCTCAGTGGTTTGCAACCTGGCAACGTCGCTCCCCTCCACTCCCAAATGTCAATCACCTTCTTAATTCAATCGGAACTTAGTGTCGTAGCGATCTCGGACCGAAGGGTCGAGTCCCGCCTCGAGAATGGTTGTTTTGTGTTCGTCCCTTCACCCCCTACCATCGTGTCATCTTCACCGTTACCATAACGTTCACTCCAATAGTGGTCGCTAATGACCTAGATGTTGATTCGACCTTAAATAGCAAAACAAATAATCACGTCTGCTTTGTAAAGAACTCACAGCCTAGAACCCATTGAACACCACATCACATACCTAGCCACTAACTTGTACCATTATTTACCCCAAATCCCTTTGCTTGCAACCTTCAGACTCACAAAAACTAACCACACCAGAATAAAAAACAGATATCCCTACAATATATTCCTAAAATCCTTCTCCGAATTCGAACCTGAATAGAGGCCCCAGTAGGACATCCTCAACCTTATTTTGGATTTAAGTGATAGAAGTAAGTTTTAAACATTAATTAGCATGTAAACCTTTCAGACATGTATAAAGTTGTTACTTAAACTGAACTATATACAACCAACATAAATCAATAAAAAACAACACATTAAATATTTCTACACATTTGTATAGATTATTTTCTAAAGGTGAGATAAACTTCTTCATAGAGAAATTGCTGCAGGAATCATGAGACGATTAACATTGGTGTTGAATCAACACTGTTGATACAAATGACCAACATAATTAATTTTTTTGACTCTTTCATTTCACGAAAACACGTCCTTTCCTCTTAATATTAGTGGTGTTACAACAGCACCTAATTTGTCGCATTATTTCAATTTTTTTTGTAATTTTCGAAATTTCAGGAAGTTTAACGAAAATGAGACCTGAGCTAAGTGTTCTCTGCTCTATCTGCGAAAAAGAAATTGCAGTCGCTTTTAGAATTTGTTTAATAAATTGAATTAACTTCAAACTGAGATTATTTGAAAACTTCGGATTTTCAAAAACATATACACGATCTTATTTAATGATCTATTTTTAGAACAGATTTCATTTAAGAAAAAAACAGTTCGCCGAAAATGAAACCAGCACCAATTCTTACCAGTCTTTGCTACACACGAGAAAAATGTTGGAAGAAACCATTTGGAACCGTTTTTGAGAAAATAATTTTTTTAAATTGCCTGTATTTCACGCAAATTATGCGGAAAATACTCATATTTTCGAAAAATAGTGTATGACGTTATTTCAAGATTTGTCTTTCAACAACAGGTTTCATTAACGAAAAAATCCCCCCCTTCAGTATTTCAGTTGTAGTAAGCTACCGAAAATCGTTTCAACTTTTGCAATTTTCAAAAACTCAGAGATTTCAGAGAAAATTATTCCTGCGCCATTTTTAAGCGTTCTTAATTATACCCGAGAAAAAGTTTAAATAAAGTTTAGTACTATTTTTGAGCAAATTTACAACGTGTTGAGTCTTGATGTAAAGTATCCCCCCCCAATCAAAATATTCAAAATTCGAATGGCCACTTCATAAGCCAGAAGGATCGGGGAATATCAATTTTGATGAAAATTCTGTTTATGGTTTTGCCACGATATAAGAGGGACAGACAAACATTTGCCTCGAAACAATTTTTGAATATTAAAGACGAACACAATGGAATTCTAACTACCCAAAGTGTTAGAAGTAATAAATTGCTGCATACAAGAGCACGAATTATCCACTTCTTCAGGGTCCTAGAGCACGAGTTTTCTGTCGAACTAATACCACTTTCCGCCGCACCTTACACAAGACTTTCTCTTTACTACACAAGAACGCAGTACGAGGGATAGTAAAAATCCAGAACAAAAATCACACATGTCGACTCTTACACTCAAAAGTTGATGCCACGTTATTCCGTGAATCTTGTCTTCGAAACGAGAACACGTGTCTTGCGCGTCATGCATTCAGCGATAATTTTAAAGTCGCCGCCCCGTGATGCACTTGCACCCTAGCGCTAGATAGCGAAACGGGTTCACTAGGGCACGGCCCCTACTCTCCGAAGCAAACACTGTTATCTCCAGAGAATTCAGCGAACCGCTTTGCAGAGGCGCTAAGTTCATCTTTTAGGCTTTTTGCTAAGCGTAATGTGTCTTTACTGACAGGTATAATTTTCAAAGGGGGTTCGGGGAGTTAATCCACAAATTAAGTTTTTCTACTCCGAATGTATAATTCTGCCATTTGATGGTTGCAATCAGTTGCTTAATAATACTAATTACGATACAGATTTCATTACGATACAGGGTCTTGACCAATCACAGAGAAGTGTACAAACCAGGTATTGACAATTAATCATTGAGAATCGTTCTAGTAATCGTAATTTTTCGATTGTGTATATTAAAATTACGTTTGATATATTATGTGTGTCAGTTTTGATTTCTTTTCTTATTATTAATTTTGTAGGTGGAATATTATTTAAAACAAATAGAATCGTAAACAAAAGCCATCTGTGTCACGGCAGGGTATGGAGCTGTTCGCTACGCGGCCTTGGCTGAATCCTGCATGTCATCTGCCACGAAATCATTCAATGTAAAAGTTTAACTTTTAAAAGTCGTAGAAAAAGTATCGTATAAAACTCGATGTAATGTGTATTAACACACTCGTGTGAAGTTTACGATACTCACTTGTATCGTAATATCACACTCGTGTTTTAATACCCCTCGTTACCTCATCGTTTCATACTGTACTATTTTAAATTCCAGTACCTTGAACGAAGAATGATCGTCATTTGCACACGACCTTCGGAAGTTCCCAGGCAGTGCATTTGTCTCAAGGACACGGGGAGGGGGGATTCTAGTCATTGTGAATGGGGTCCCACTCGGTAATTGTCCTTTTGTTCATTCTTAAGCATTCTCTTTTAAACGCTCTCTATTCGTGGGGTTTCACTGCAAAGTCAATTTTCCTTAATTAGTGTTGTTTAAAAAGCTCTTCACCATTACGAAGCTTCATTTGTTCATTCTTAAAATTTGTTACGGGCTGACTCATTTCGAGTCTTATGGTAAATGGCGTACTTTCGTTTCTTGTTTGTTCCACTTAATTGCTATATTAGGCTCCTCTATGTAAAACAAACTTCCTTGGAGACGTCTGACGGGGCAACAAGCCGGAAAGAAATGTGGAAATAGAGTGATCAGGATCGTAAAAGGTGATGGCGGTCGCCCGTGCCCACTCGCGGATCCAGGGGGGGGGGTGCATGGGGGCCATAGTCCCCCCCGCCCCAAAAGGCCTAGAGCAGTGTTGTCAAGGTCGAGGGCACGCGCCACTAGCTGAAGTCCCCCGGGGAATTTTTCACAACAATGTATTAGATGGGAAGAGGCATTCCATCTACTCCCGCCCTGCCGCGGAGCCCACGTGTATCTATCCTATTGTATCCCCGCTCCGTCTTGCCTAGCTTCTGTATGCCTGCTCCTATCTGGAAATACCATCTTCCTCTCTAAATTTCTCACTAAAAATGCTTATATATATATATATATATATTTTTTTTTAAATTGGGGTTCCTGTCCCCAAAACTTCACACACTTTGTAACTAAAATTAATAAATAAATCTACACTAAAAAATAAAACACATTTATTCACATATTATTTTTGTGGAATTTTTTGTATTATATCCATACTTTCAGTCAGTTGCTACATTGTGAAACTTATTCTTTTTCATATTTTTTTACTCGTGTATTAATAGAGGCAATTGAAATATAAATATAAATAAAGTGCTTTTAATTGAATTGGAATGCGCGTTTAAGGATCCTTAATAAATAGCGACAAACAGGAAGGTGCCATAGAAAATTATAATATCTCCAAAAATCTGAGATCGTACAGTGGATCCCGGCTTGACCAAAGTTTTTCTGTCATATAAAAATACATCTTTGTTGTATTTTCAACAACCTTGAGAAACAGTGCTGAAACACAATTCCTTCCATTCTCTTTACTGTTTTACTTCGATTGTACTTGTCGGGAGTCCGTGCCACGACAAAATCGCTTCTCCAAGCAGTTCATCACCCCGCCACCAGAGACAACGCCACCGCTATTGTAAAACGGCGGGGTTACTAATAGATAGATTTATTTATTTAAACTGCAATTGGGTATAACCCGGTGGCAGCTAATTACAAAAACATAAAAATACAGTAACATAGAACACTAATACCAATAATAATAATAATAATAATAATAAGATAAAATAACTATCAAATTATATACAAATTATAGTAATAATAATAATAATGGTAAAATAATGATAATAATGTAAAAACTGACTGATTCATAAAACATTAAATTACATTAAGAGAGAATAGAAAAACACACACACACACACACACACACACACACTGCACTAGGATCACACTGCAATTCACTGCACTAAGACCTGAAAACATTTCCTTCTTTATTTCTCTGCTATACACTCCACGACACCTCACTTCACAAGAGAACACTTACGCATCGCTATATAACCCACTATTCTCCCTCATTTACTTAATAATACCCTAAATTGATTTCCTAAACTGTTGAACGCTTTGAGGAAAGGGTTCAAAGGTTTTTGCAGGCAATCTATTCCATTTCGTAATCGTTCGATTTGTAAAAGAAAATTGCCCAACAACCGTTTTCTGCTTTCCTCTCCCGACGCTAGTTGCGCAGTGCAGCTCGTGGCATGCTACGGTGCCACGACGCGTGCGACAGGCATCAGAAGAAGACGTTGACAGCACTGGACTAGTTTTCGTTTACCTCCCTTTTTTGGCAACATTGATTTCAATATTTATTTATATGTAATTATTTAAATATAATAGTGTATAGCATCGTATATACAGCATACAAATAATGCAGGATCCAATATGTTTATTATTTAACAAAACCCAAATGATGGGCTGTATGAGCCCCTGCCAGTGCCTCCGTGCGGGCGCGTGTAAAGTGCAGGTGCTCCTGCAACAACACGCACCTTGTCGCTTTGTTGTAGAGTGCGGAAGGGTTGACGGTGGGGGAGGGGAGGGGGGCCCCGGGGCGTCGCTCGAGTGCACGAGGTCGCGACCTCCGCGCCCGCCCGCCCGCACGCCCTCGCCCTTCGCCCTTATCGCCCCCGCCCCCGCCCCCGCACGCCACGCGGGGTGGCCGCGGGGCGGGGGCGCGCCGGGCAGGGCCGGGTGGGCGGGGCGGGGGCGGGGAGGACCGGAGCAGGGCGGGGCGGGGCGGAGCGAGGCAGAGCAGGGCGGGCGAGGCGAGGTGGAGCGTGGAGGGGCGGGGCGGGGCTGCGGGCGTGTGTCGGAATGCTCCACGTGCCTCCAGGAAATGAGGCGTCCGTGCCACGCGGCCGCTGTTTCCTCACTGGCGCCCGAGTGCTCTGACGCAGGCATGCCACATCCATGCCCATCATTTCGATTCAGCCGTCTTTTAAACACACACGTATTGAAGCCCATGTTTTTACGTGTTCCATGTTTCGTTTGTGGATGAAATATTCACACAATCGCAATTGTGTACAAGTTAAAATATAAAATAATAACTTATGGTACCACTGTCTGTTTATGTACTCCAACGATTAGAGATCGTTAGGTCTAAAGGTATTGGGCCTAATGACAGAAGGTCTATAAAAAACACGCCTTATGAAAAATTCGGTCACTTTTTAAAATGTCTAATAAACGTACGTCTACCGGACAGGAATGTCGAGTCTATTATGCTGTAACAGAAATATGGTTCACATATCATTACGTCAGTATGTTATAGTCTCAAATGAAATCACAATAGGAATGATGCACTTTAATTTAGGAAGTACGTAATGTACATAAAATGAAACGTGTTAAAATATTCAGTCTGTAGCTTCAATCACAGAAGATATAAGTCGAGATCATCATGATCTTTATAATTTTTGTTATTTGCTACCATTCGAAAATTTTGAAAATTTAATTGCATTGTTAAAATATAGACCTTTCGTTCTCAGGCGTAAAAAAATTAGGAAATAGAAACTTTGCTATTACACCTTTGTATATATATTAGACCTTCGGCGTTTATATCTATTAGACTTTATTAATTGAACCTTCTAATTGTAGACGTCTTTTGGTATTAGATCTGTCGCATTAGACCTAGTTCCCAGTAGGCCTAACGAGTATTACACCGTTTGTCCGTGGACCTAGCGACCTGAAACCGTTTCAAACAAACGAACGTGGTTTAACTCTCCGCCGCCCGAGATGATCTGGCACTTCTTTCGTCTTTCCTCGCATTTCGCACATGCAGAGGCGTTTTATTAACCTGGTTTTCAATTACGTTTTAATTATAATTAACATACAATGGCGCTGAAAAATTAAATTTTGTTTCGCACGAATTTACTGTTGGAGATCACTGAACCAACTTCAAAACATCGATTGTTTTTGGTCCATGTATTATAACCATCGCAGTTTTAATTTTAAACATCAATATTTTGTTGTCGATGTCATATTACTAATGGCCACGATTAGAGCCGGGAAGTTTGGGAAAATGACATTATTATTTTTTATTATTATTATTATTATTTTATTACTTTTAACTAAAGGAATGACATACCTGCATGCCTGGACAATATGAAGGCACGGTCGTGTATTGCCTTCCTGTGGACGCGGAGGCTCTAGGTTTAGGTTGTGTTAAAACCTAAAAGGGAAACAAAGATGATGGCAGTGAAGAATTTTGATATTTTTCGTTGATGCTGACGGACTTGTTCGCTCCCAAAGAACTTCATGCTATGTTTGAGTGTGGTCACGGATCCCCTTTGAGCTGTCTGTACGTGATATACATTTGGCGGTTCCTTCTTGTAGTCTCTTCCCTTCTGGCGATTACACAAGTGGGAGGAACGAAATCTATAATTCCCTTTTCACTTATACCATTTCAAGATTCAAATGGGAGTCCACAATAGTACATTGAAGCGTCGCAATGAATGTATTTGTTATCGATGTCGCATCACTACTTCCAACTGGAGACGCAACATCCATGTTGATGTTTTGAAAGCAACGATGTTTCTATAAAAACGCCGATGTTTTGTGCTCGAATTTTTTTAGGTTTTTATATTTTATGTATGGATGAAGAATTTTCATTATCACAATTTTGTAAAAGTTAAAATATGAAATAATGACTGATTTTGTACAGCTTTCATCTAGCACTATCCCTCTCCCGGGATGATTCAGATGCTCTTGTATTTCCTTCGTCCTTCATCATATTTTTTACATGGAAAGCCGTTTTATAACTTTACTAGCTGAAGTCCCCCGCGTTGCCAGGGTATTTTTCACAAAAATGTATTAGGCAGGAAGAGGCATTCCATCTACTCACGCCCTGCCGCCTGGAGCCTACTTGTATCTATGCTACTGTATCCTGCCCCGTCTTGCCCAACTTCTATCTGCCTGCTTCTATCTCGAAACACCTTGTCTTCCTCACTAAAAATTCTCACTAAAAAGCGTATTTTTTTAAAATTGGGGTTCCCGCCCCCAAACTTCACTCACTTTGTACCTAAAATTAATACATAAATCTACACTAAAAATAAAATACATATTATTTTTGTGGAATTTTATATATTGTATCACATACTTTCAATCAGTAGCTACATTATGAAACTTATTATTTTTCATATTTTTTTCTACTCGTGTATTAATACAGGCAATTGAAATATAAATAAAGTGCTTTTAATTTAATTGCAATGCACTTTTAAGGGTCCTTAATAAATAGCGACAAAGGGAAAGGGTGCCATTAACCACTTAGAGAATTATAATATCTCTAAAAATCCGAGATCATACAGTGGATCCCGGCTTTCCCAAAAATTTCTGTTATATAAAAAAACACCTCTTTGTTCTATTTTCTTCAACCTTGAAAAAACTGTGTTGACACACATTCAATTGCTTCAATTTCTCTTCACTGTTTTACTTCGATTGTACTTCTTCTTGCCGAACTTTCCATCATCAATTTCATTAACCATTCCTTCACCACCCAAAGGTACGCTTTCTTCCCTATAATAAATACTTCCCTCCAAAAATGCATCCATCCGTGACAGTTTAAGCGTAATACGTAAATCATTCATAATACACTTCATGTTCACGCGTGAAAGTAGCAAATACTTTATAATCACGCTTAATTTACCGCAACTAAACCAAGAAGTATTGCATGTAGAACACATGCGTGCAATCATACCTTTTTTACGTCAATATCAAATATTCATCAGCAAAGAGGCGTTTTCCAAACATTTCATACTTCTCTCTTGTAGACAATACATTCACGCTTAGACGCAATTAAAACCAGTTTCTAAGAAACTTTCATAAATAGAGAGAAGAGAATAATTTCGAATAATTTCAGAATAATTTCGGTTTAACAAATGACAGGAATCAACAAGCAGTCCTCTAATTCACAATTCTGTGCATTGATGAACTCAATCGTAGATCACAGTCGTCATCCCTCTGGTTTTGCGCAGCTAAACAATTTTACATTGATGCATTCTTGAATCTGTGATGTGATATAACACGAAAAAATCCAGAAGAGTAATTATTTTGTAAATATATTAAGGTTTAACGGTAGTAAATCATAGTACTCCTGATATTTAACACGTTGTCACCCATGAATTTTCTGTCCATAGAGCACGTATTGATGATTAGAGCCTTGTAGATTTTGATCATTACGTTTTATAGCTATTGAGATCCTCCAATCCCTTGATGGTGCCTTCGGAGTGGCGCCAGTGGCTGACAGCACTATGGGTGTAATCTCGGCACGTGTCAGAGCGCGTTCGGCCTTCACAATGTGGAGCAGTTCTCTATACTTTTCAACCTCGTCTGGGAGGTTGTCAGGATGCTATTAGTGTTTAAGACAGCGAAGTCTATAACCCGAATCTTCTTCGTTTTCTTATTCCAAATTATTCATTTATAGATAGTATTATTATTAGTATTATTATTATTATTATTATTTTGCTATTTCACAGTTCTGTCTCTGGATAAAATCTCAGGATTGAGGTAGACCGTTCGGGCTCTTGCCAAGTAACGGCCCTTTTCGATGTCGAAGCAGGAATTACAGTATTAGGCATGAGTAATACTATTGTTGAGGAACTTTCTGACTATTGCGCAGTATTGAGGATGACAACTTTCTGTACGTCTTTGGCATTGTCAACTGTAGTTGTTATTATTATTATTCCTCATTATCACCGCTAAAGACTATGTCGTGGTCGGCTGAACATAAAATCTACTCCAGTTGCAACGAGCTACCTAAGGAGCAAGATCTGGGACTGTCGGTGCCTCTACAATACTGTGCAGCATACTCTACAATGCGCGACTGTCCGGCATAGAAAAGGCATAATTCTCAAGAGCCACCGCCAAATCCCTGTGACATTTCGGTCATTTTCTCCCACGGAGAACGTCTATCTTTATGTACGCGCGCTACTCGAAACACGTTACATTCGTCTCGCACGGCGGCAGTCAGACAACTGATTTCAAGTTGCTCTCTGTGCTATAGAGGACGCTCACAGAGCCAATCGGGTGTTGTGAACTCACCCAACTCCACCTAGACATGTTTAGGTGGTGTTGACTCACCTACTGCAGCATTTTTCACTAGAGAAATGAAATTGTGGGATTCGATAACATTTCTTTTAGAAAGAAAGAATTGCCACGACTTCTGCCCAGTCCTCGTTTATTTATTATTTGTTCTATAATTATGTACATTGCTGTATTACGTTGTAATGTTTTGTGTGAATTACCAAAATATTATTTGGTTTGGGATTTGTATAATATATTCGGACATTAATTTCATAGCCTAATTTTATGGCCAAGTGATCATCACAGATACCTTCACCTCCTGTTTCTGGCTTTGATTTCCAAATCAGTTCAATGATGCCTTATTTTTTACGTGGCGAGGCTCAGGCCTTGAGGCGTGCTCTTCAACCTGCCCACTCAAACTTCGCAACGCCCTTTCACCGTCCGGCAGAGAAAGGTATCACTCGGGCGATGAAACAGGCGGTTTGAATTTTGCTCAGAGGCTTCGTTTAGGCTTGAGGATTTTACATGCAGTAAACATGGCACACGTGGGACATGTAGTGTGTAACCGTGCTCCCCAGCACCTGTGCTTTATTAGTGGACCGAAGTCCCAGGGAGGGCTCCTGTGCGTTAGCCTCTCTCCGCCCCCCTCCTTGGGTGTACAAGGACAGCCTCGGACTAACATCCGGATCTGTCCGGAACGCAGTTAGCCCTCTCGGTAACCCTCCCCATACAATGCCTGGGTCTAAGGCCAGCTCAGAGCTACTAGCTATCCGGGGTGGTAACGGAGTCAAAGTTGTCGCATGACAACGCGCCACTCACATGCGCCGGGACGCCGAGTCCCTCCTCTTTGCTCAAAGTATCGGGCCGCTGCCACGACGAAGCCAAGAGCCCAACTGGGGGCCACTCAAATACGTTCGAGGGGCTGCCGGCCCTCTTCCCGTCTCCCCACTGTCTACATCTTTAGGTTAGCGACCTGGGTTGGACCGTAACCAAGGTAACCTGACGGTAGGTAATGTCCCGCCGGACTTCTATATGTGGATTCCAGATCACCCCGAAAGGACTCCTTCACCCCATCCTGCCGTGAGGTCGACGCGCCGAGGGGCCCAACTGGTGAGTTGCCGGGTTGAACCGACCACCAGCAGCTTAGCGTTCTCGTCTACTCACTGCCTCCACCTTGAGGCTAACGACGTGAGTGCCACCGGAAACTGAGGGTCCGGGTGATCGTCTGCAACTCTTCACCAGAGATCCTGCCCACCTACGTGCTCACGATCCCCCCCTGCGGGGGCAACATGGTGCAGATGGCTTTACATTACCTCCGCAGGAGGGCGTAGGGAGGATGTGTTCGCCCTTAAAAATCCACGTCTTCGTCCGAATGTGAACCCTCCGACCCAGGCACAACAGGCCGAGGCGCTAGCCGTTACTTCGAGTGGGCACTCCAGTTCTTCTTGCCTTAGTTCTGCTTTGAGACAATTGCCGGTGATACAAAACAAAAACGAACTAGGTTTCGAAAACCACTATGAGCGCACTCCAGTACTTTCAACAAGAACTATTGTTAGTACGCATTTTACTCTAGATCACTTCGTGATCTTAGTTGTTATTGCTGCTACTAGTAGTCATAACGAAATAAAATTATTTTCTTTTCAAATATTCACTATCCTGACTTATATTGCAATAATGAAAGATTTATAATTTCTCTCGTATAAAAACGTATATACGGAGTGATATATTATGAAGTAATTAAATAAGCAATGTTGAGAAAGTTATGGAAAACTGCAAAAAGACCTCTATTTTTATACAGAAAAACTCGTAATGTGGGGTCCTGATGAAAACAAAGGGGATAAATCATGTTCCAGAATGTGGTAAACTACCTCTAAATTCCGTGGAAGTAGTAGATATCTTGTGGTAATTCATAATGGGAGATAAGAGATAATCATCCACAACAATAAGTTATATTTTATTATAACATGCCCAAAGTGAACATTCGGGAAAAGAATTTCCCATCTTCAGTGGGTCTCTAACAGAAAGAAGAAAAATGAGAGATCATCATAAATAATTTTTATCATTTTCCTTCTTTATGTTGATCTCTCATTTCTCTCTCTCTCTCTTTCTCTCTCTCTTTTGTTAGAGATCCCCTGAAGATACAAAATTGTTTTCCCGAAAGTTGACTTTGGGCATGTTGTAATCAATAAATATTATAACTTATTGTTATGGATGATTATCCCTTATCTCCCATTACATCTTCTAACACGTGTAGTCGAATTTCACGATTTGTGGATCCTTGACACCGAAAAATTGGTTTACGTCAAAACGTCGTCTACCAGACTGTCCGTCCATTGTGAACAGCACTATAGTGCGATTTTTACAACTTTGCCCCTCAAGGCCCGTCTTCAAGATGGAATATGTCACGGTATTTCGCGTCTTTCTCAGCCATGCCGCTAGATGTCGCATGATCGCCACCGTATCAAGCAGTGCTTGCGATCATGCGACTTCTAGCGGCACGAGGGAGAAAGATGCGAAATACAGTGTGATATTCCATCGAGGCCATAGGGGCTTGAGGGGCAGAGTTAGAAAAATAGCTGCTCTAAACTATTGATGTGAATGGTTTATTTTCAAAATGGATGTAATCAAATCGATGTGGCCCGTCTCGAAGGCCCGCGATTTTCATTCTCTACACTTTGGGGGTAAATGAATCCTTTGAGATATTGTATATAATATACGTATGAGGCCGAAGGTCTCAAAGAAACGTTTCTCACACCGTAATCTACAGGATGAAACCTTCTTGAACATTCTATTACATTTTTGCTCGTCCGGAGCTTCCCGATATTACCTCACCTGCTCAGAGACGTGCAGAATCTGCAAGTAAATGTGAATGAGAGGGACAGAGAGCGGCAGAGACAGACAAGAACAGGGTGAGGAGGAGGGATAGACAGTGAGAAAGGGCGATGGGAGGGGAAAGAGGGAGATGAAGGGCAGAACAACGTCTGTCGGGTTTTCCTAGTCCTCTTTAAAAAGAGGGCATATCTCCGATTATCAGTGTTAACTCAAGTCACAAATATGACTTGCGCTTCTTTAAATCTTGACTTGTTTTAGAATTGTCATTATTTTCATACTCAAATTTTTACGAGGAAAGAAACAGCTTTAATTGTTACAACTATTTTGTTTCACTAGATACTTTGTGTCGTTAAACGTTGTGTCTTTTAATAAATTTATGCCAATAAAATAATGTTTCAAAATAATACTCGGTTTCATTGTCTTTCATATGAGAAGATACCAGTGTCATTTAAAAATATACTACATACTCATATAGACAATCAAGTTCAGTTTCCTTTTTAACTAATTATTATTTCAGATAAATATTTTTGACAATCACTTTCTACCTTTTTCGGCACTATTTGAGAAGAATGGTTTTGATGGATGGGTGATGTTATTTGAATGATGATGAGTCGAAGGAGAAAGAGAGTATCCCACTTTGCCCATCACAAATTCCTCATCTCATAGATCGACGGGATTTGAACCAAGTACCCAAAGGTAGAAGATCTATTAATCGCGCAACTTATCTCGAACGATGACCTTGCTTCCCCCTCTCTGGCACAATAAACAGTTGACGGCAAAAGCTCGCGGCGAGCACTGATGACAACATTCCAAAAACATCTTTACTGTCGAATAACAGAAAGAATTTTCTGTCGAAAACGAAAACTTCTGTCCGTGATTTTCTCCAAAAAATGTAAAGAAATGACCGATGCAGGTAAAGATATATCATAGGAGATACCTCGAACTTCTGAAAAAGTTAGAACGCAAACTATTGAGAAAGTTTCGAAGACATGACTGATTATTCAGAGATTGGCAATGCTTTATAAAATCTGGTGGCCGCTTTCGTAACTAATACCCCCACTCCACCCGCATTTCTTCAATCCATCGTTCAAGAAAAGTTGCGCGAGTGATACCTTTTCAGTCCTGAGGTGCAGCGCAAAATTCGATAACAGTTCTTTCATATGAATGTCACCAGAACCTCCTTCATAGCATTCGAATGGAAAGTTATATCCAAGGCCCTACACACCAATGTTTTTCCTCGCAGGGGGGGGGGGGGTCGTGACTGCGTAGGTGGGCAGGATCTCTAGTGAAGAGATGCAGACGATCACCCGGACCCTCAGTTTCCGGTGGCACTCACGTCGTTAGCCTCAAGGTGGAGGCAGTGAGTAGACGAGAACGCTAAGCTGCTGGTTGACGGTTCAACGCGGCGACTCACCAGTTGGGCCCCTGGCGCGTCGACCTTAAGGCAGGATTGGGTGAAGGAGACCCCACGGGGTAGTTTGGAATCCACAAATAGAAGTCCGGCAGACATATTACCAACCGTGAGGTTGCCTTGGTTACGGCCCAACCCAGGTCGAGAGCCTCAAAGTGGGTAGACGGGAAGAGGACCGGGAGCCCCTCGGACCTGGTCCGAGTGGTCCTCTGACGGGCTCTCGGCTTCGTCGTGGCAGTGGCCCGATACTTTGTGCAAAGAGGAGGGACTCGGCGACCCGGCGCATGTGAGTGGCGCGTTGTCACACGACGACAGTCACTCCGGTACTAGCCCAGATAGCCAGTAGCTCTGAGCTGGCAGGGCGGCCCATCACCCAGTCGTTGAATGGGGAGGTTTCCGTGAGGGCCAACTGGGTACCGACCGGACCCCGCCGTTACCTGCCTGCCGACGTCCTTGTACTTCCTCGGGGGGTAGGGTAAGAGCTAATGCTGAGGGACTTGTCCGTCCGGTAGAACAAGCAAAGCGTGGAGTTGTAGCCACAAGACTCCACCGATGCTCGGGGGCCCCAGCGCGCAACGAAGGTCGAACGTCGCGTCGTCCGCCATGATGGCAGAGGCGCGCGAGCTGAGCGAACAGATACGGCGCTTCGAAATAAATGCTGCAAAAAACATTAAGTTAACTGTACCATCAAGAAGAAGCTGTAATAAAAAGTATCTTTGTTTTCATTGGATCAAGAAAGGTTCCATTAATTATAGACAATCATATCATGTGAAAATAAATATATTTAATACAAAGTTGAAGAACTGGTCATGGGTTAGACTTTGATAACGTTAAAATACTTGATCAGGAAGCCAGGAGATTCCCAAGAATCATTTCAGAAACTATTCATATTAGATTAAATGACTCTATGAATTCGATAGTTGAATGTAATAACTTCACCAATGCGTATGATAACATATTACGCAAAATAAAATAATATTTATTATTTTCTTCTATTATTGACCCCTGCCAATGGTTACCTGACCCCCTGCCTCTTTATTCTATTCGTTTGTTTTACGTAATATTCACAAACGTAAAACTTATATTCAATAAAAGGTAAAAGATATAACATTTTACCACAATTATAAAACACATTGATTTGAAAGGTAAGCTTCCATTATTTAATGTTTTCTGGTTACATTATATTTAAAATGTTTAATTTTATTTACTCATATTTAGGGAATAAATTTGATTTTAGTCAATATGTACCTGATGATGGAGACAAAATATCTCCGAAACGTGAAACTCCAACCTGTAAAACTTCAACTTCCTTCTTCAACTTTGTATTAAATATATTTATTTTCACATGATATGATTGTCTATAATTAATGGAACCTTTCTTGATACAATGAAGAATAGACAATCAATAAAAACGTAATGATATCTTTGTTTTCATTGGATCAATGAAATTTCTCCACCTAGTTCAGAGAACACATTTTCTTTTCTTATACAGAGCATTGTGTGACAAATCTCAACTGCAAAACTACTTGTTATAAAGTTAAGTTCTTTTGATTTTTCTTTATATAAACGTTTATTATCACAAGAATATACCTTTCATAATGAAGTATGATGGACAGGAATAAGTAATCTTTCAGTTTTTACAAATTTTCCTACAAGCACATCAACTTGACAAGATGGTGTTTCTTTGACAAATGTCAGTTCTATTTATTGGTTCATAAAGGTGATTGACTTTGTGCAATGCTGCCTTATTAATTTTTTATCTAATATACTATCGTGACATTCTGGTAAGCGGTAAAGCTTGATTTTGACACACAAGCTTACAGTCTTCTTTACACTTTTTATAACCATGATTTTCTGGAAATCCTTCATCTAACATGATCATGAAGATCACTGAATTTTTTTTTCTACTAGCGCAGCCTGTAACACTGTGCTTCAATGCCATAACTTCTTTTTCTTTTGGCGATGAATTCAGTTTCAATGAATGTCTCAACGCCTTCTCTGTTTGCAAGCGAATATTAACCGCTTCTTCACGTGGAATACGAAGCCCTCCATTACTTCTCAAAATAAACAGAAAGAACGCTGACCCACATTATTGTGTCCCCTGGGCACCCCTTCGCAGCAAACGCAATACTTTGTTTTTTTTAATAAGTTGCTTTGTCACAAAGCCACTGATATAGACTATGAAATCTTCAGAATACTCAGATATCTGAGATTCAACATACTTGGGTGTGAGCGCTAAGTCGAAAGAATACTTTTAGTGGGTTGTTTATGTTATTGCATAAACATATGAGTAATAATCCACTAAGCGGGAGCAGCGCTCTTGGCACACGGGTGAGACCTAGCGGCCGAACTAAGAACTAAATCTGTACAGTGGCGCTCCGAGGCAAAGCTTGTTGTTCACGGGAACTACGGCCTCTTGACTGTTGTAAGCAGCTATGTGCATTAACACATCGTATTACGGGACTTCTCAATTATCGGCAACCAATTATCAAATGCTTTTTTTTTTGCTCATTGTGTACGTCGTGAAAATTGGTGTTAAGAGCATGTAGATATGATAATTTCTGATTTGCAGACGATGGAATGCAACAAAATCGTATCTGTTTTGTTCTTCGATTAATATGAGTTATTAAATTTGTAGTTTATCTGATTTAAAGTCTGTTATTGACACCAGTATGAATTGTTTTCTTAAAAAATTTAACACTCGGATTTTTTTTTGGCAATCAAAGTACTTTTTTTTTCTTCAAAAAGTGCTTCATTTTTTACATATTTTTAATCATCGGGGTTTCGCGAAATACTTTTTCCGCATCGTCAGGTGTGAAGAAAATTCATAGAAATTCATTTATTTCTGAAAATGGAATTGAATTTTGATATTGTGGTTTAATATGAAAGTATCAAAAATAAAATTGGGAAGTAACGAGACCTGATGATGTTTAAATATATTACACGAAACGTCGTGTAAGAGACATTTGAAAAAGAAAACATTTTTTGAAAAAAAAATGACTTTGTCCAAAAGGAAAACAAATGCGTTATTCGTAATTTTTATCTCATTATGGGTCTTCATATCAGATACGGTTACATGAAGATTAAGATTATTTGAATAACAAGATATAGTAGCATGTTGCTGGAATAATAAACTCCATTTAATTGATATAAAACGTAGCAGTCCATACATTCAACTACAGTTTTAGTAGAGCTATATTTCATATAGTTCATGAAATCCCCTAGTCCAAGCAGTATTCCATATGCGCAATTAATCCGTTGAATTCCAGGAAAATTAAAATAACCAACAAGAATAATGACCTGAGATGTCACTAAATTACTAGTATCAGTTGAAGTTTCAGAATATGACTCCTATAAATGAGGAGAGCTTCTTTGGAGGAATTTGCACAGGATGAAGAATAATTGAATATGAGCACGTTTTTAACAAAACGAGTGTTTAAAGTTCACACAGAACGAATGAAGCAATACATTGACGCAAGAAAACTCAGAATTCTTAAAATAATTTGAATAATAATAATATAATAACAACAACAACTTGTGATCAAAACGTCGTAACCAAGGAGGCAGAGAAACGTCTTAAATACAAGAGTTTGGAAATGGAGATCAGCCGAATGTGAGTTGTAAAAGCACAGGTCGTACCGATAGTTTTAGGAGCTCCGGGATTTCTTCCGCAAAATTTGTGTAAGAACTTGGCTAAACTTCCAGGTCATTCAAAGGACTGGGAAGTGCAAGAAATTGCTTTATTTGGCACAGCTCACATTTTGCGCAAAGTATTGTAGAGTAGGGTGTCCCTAATTTTCCGACTTTCAAATTTTTGACCGCTCACCCTCCAATTTTGTTCCAATGAACTTAAAACATGCCTATACAAAATTTTTTGAGATCGGAGTATTCTAACCCGTGCCGACTTGAGCGCGAATTCGCATGACGGACATGTCCAGAGCATGAATTTTAATCGATCGTATTACTCGTGTTCACAGGTTGCTAATCTAACAGTGTCATATGCAGTGCCGAAGAACGTGTGTTTTTATTAGGAGATAATATTAACTATTAATATAAAACGGCAAATAAACGGACACAATTGCGTATCAGTCAAGTGCTTGATGTTTTATTTCACAACATGTGGGAAGTAAAATGAACAGTTAGGACAAGCGCTAAACTTGTGGTTGGTGAGATAATGATATTTTGCGAGAAAGCAAGAATTTCAATAAGAGCTAATCAGCATTGTTCGCAAAAACTTACTAACTTGTACTATTCGGAGTGAAGAAAATTACAAAAAACGTAAACAAGTGTGAAGATATTTTTAAGCATCGTGAAGATGAGTTTAGAAATAAATTGAACAATCTATTTGATATTGCACATCCGAATGCTTTACAAATGATTATGTTGGAAGAAGAAGAAAGGATGTTTTTATTTCGGCAGAGAGAGCCAGGATGTAAAAGTTATCTTGAAGGACTGGACGAACATTTTGCGGATAAAGAAGAAAGGGCGAGACAAAGAACATAACAAGAAGAAAAAAGATTACAAATTCTTTGATGTGATACAAATGCATCAAAAACTTGACGTCTTGAAAGAGTATACGTCTTTCTTGAAGAAAATTTGGACAGAGCGTTGTTCTTTCCGTGCCGTCATTACATATATAAAAACCTATTTTATAATGTGTATTTGAATGTAAAATACATAATGTAGTAAGCAATTCTAACACCACTTTTTTAGCATTTACAAGAAGTTAAAAAAGATTAACGCCATTAATTTTCAAAGTCGCAAAGAGAATATGGGAATATTCTTTAATGAGTCCGATTTTAAAGAAATGTTGAACTTCTATGAAAGTAACAAACTAAAGATACATCTTCCCGGCATTGCATCGAACTGAACATAGATGGCAAGAAATATTTAATATTTAAAATGTTTCTGCTCAGATAAGATTCTAAACTATCTTGTGTAGTTAAAAATTCCTTAAATAATGTCTCTCTCTTGATCGTAACTTTATGTCAAACTGTGGCTTTAGGGAAGTGCAGCTGTAAAAGTTCCTTATCAGGGTACTTTATAAAAACTTGTAAAATTGCATGAAAAGATAGATTCCACAATTTCAAAAGCAAGTTTAAAACAATTTAGACACCATATGTAGTATTTATTAGAAGAATTGTCTGTCGTACTCTCTGATGAAGCAGACGTACAAATAAAAATCAAAGTGGTAGCAAGTTTAGACTGAGAAAATCTACACATGAAAGAGAATTCCTTTTTGAAAAGAATTGAATGAATAACATGGCAAGCTCAATTGTACACTGATGACCGTTCTTTAATTATTAATTCGTTAATAAACAATACATCTTATTCAATTTAATCTTCATTTCAATGAAAACAAGCCGACCCTATATTAATCAATAGCAGATACCTGTTCTCTTGCCTGAAGATGGGTATTAGTTTTATTCAAAACTGTCCTTTAACCTGGAAAAGCAACTTCATATTTAGAAGCTAAAAGGTTATTTATAAAGATGAAAAGCTGTGAATGACTGCTCGGAAAGACCTGTTGAATCAATGCAAGATTTTCATGGACTACTGAATGTAGATGAGGAGCAAAAGCAATTTTTGTTGAGTTGTTCAAGAACATCGTTCACTGTAATCATATTGCAAGAAAGAAACACTGAAAAAAAGTACCCATAATAAAAGTTGAAACCAAAACAAAGTCTAAAGAATGTAAATGAATTAAATTATAATATAAAATTATATATTAAAAATGTATCAATAGTTTTCCATTGACTTAACCCAGCAAAACCAATAATCCCTAACATTCAAATTTCGCGCTCAAGTCGGCACGGGTTAATATCGAGATGAAATTTTATTTTTGAGTAAATTGGACCCAATAGAAAATATTTAGGAGGTGAGCCCAAAAAAATTTGCAAAAATATTATTTGGGCAATATAAGGGACACCCTATTATAGAGGCACCGACAGTCCCTCGATCTACTCCTTAGGTAGCGGATTGCAAACCTGGGGTAGATTTTATACTCAGCCGACTCATAACATCTGTAGTCGTGATATGGGTGAAACAATAATAATAATAATAATAATAGTAATAATATTGAAATTGTTGTTAGTTCTTCCTGTTGATCCTGGGGTTATGTAGTAGATCTATATGGTCCTTACACACTTCATCATACCATCTAAGTATCTACTAAATAATAATAATAATAATAATAACAACGATGAACCAGTCGCGACGAGAGTGACGTTGAAATGCCTTGCACAGCAATGTTCGCGTGCGAAGTGGAGAGTCGGCCCTCGGCCCAGGCCCATTGCGCTCACCGCTCGCGCCAGCGGAATGCGCATGGCGCGCTCGAACGCGGCTGCTCTCATCAGCAGCAGATGAACACCGGAGCAGTGCAACCAGGAGTGGTGGCTCAGCTGATCTCACTCACCTACAGGTCCTACATTTCCACTCCCGGCGGGGGCACGATTTTCGACAATGGCTGTACAGCAAGGTCTGCAGGAGAATTCTAGGGGCTCTCATCGGCAGTTTTCCGTGGTTTATCCGATCAACACCAGTCAAAGGCCAGAGCAGTACTCTAATAAACGGGCCACGGACCGCGCGCCATCTTTTCTTCCTCTTCCTTGTCCTATCCTCTCCCCTTATACACATTTACACTAACATGCACTACACTACCACACAAGCCGGGAGACCCGTTGGGAGCTGAGAGCTTGTCCCGGCTGGGGCGGTGCCCCGCTGGTAGGGGATACCTGTTTGGGGAAAAACTCACAAATCGACTTGTAGGTCGGCGCTGGATCTGGCCATCCAGCCGAGAAAGATCACATTCACTTCCCGCGATACAAGATGTACTACATCTACGGCACTGCCTACTTTAATACTTGACGCGCCCGAAATCACTAGCAATCAATCAACCATTAACACACGAACGAAATCCTTTTAAGGTGCATGTTGGGCGTAACGTTTGGGAAGAGCATGGAACCTCTTTACTAGGAATTGCCTCCAGGAAAGCTGTAAGCCCTGCTAGATCGTTTAGGAGCCCATAGATGGCAGCTGGAAAGAGGATGGCGCTAGACCAACCTCAAGACAATATGAATATATTTCGTAGTACGAGAAAGTTTGTGCCATTATGTGGGGCGACAAGTTGTCAATTTTTATTTTCTCGTCCTTATTTCTTAAAAGGAGAAAGTAACGTATTGGTCCGCCGGAAAATGGCGAATTTTTGTCAGAAAAACTGATGCCGATCCCTGGTAACGAAACAATGGATAAATCTGTATGTAGTAAATTACTTCGTATGATACGTTGTGTAATCAGAATCCGTGTTTTGTAAGTTCTTGATACTGAAAAATCAATTGACGGCAAAAGTCTGTTCGTCTGTGGCCAACGCTAGCGCCAAACCCGTTCTGCCGATTTTCCCCAGAATTGATATTCCTCGTTCGATTTAAAAGAACTCAAGGCTCTCCGAGTTTCAAAGGGTGTTTTGATTTTTAGGGTACTTTACATTAAGCCACTACATTTTTTAATAAATGTATTAAACTTTGTCCTCCGATAGCGTAAATGACAGTTAGGGGAGTTACAAAGCAAAAATCTGAAAATTTTCACATTTTTATTTTTTAGAGTCATTAAAAAATTTAATGTTTTCGTAATAAAATGATGGATATTGCATAGTCGAAATCGCATTGTTGGTGTTTTCTATGCCATTTTTGTTAGGTCTGCAGCTGTCACATTGCCCTCCATGTTTACAGCTGTTCGTTCAAAATGTCATAACTCAAAAACTAACCAATTTAAAAGGTGTTGTTTTCAAAACACGCGCGTAGGACATTCCAACATTAATTTTGGATACGTTGCCAGATCAGTTTGCGCGGCATGGGGTTTCTTTCCAGAGTATTTATTATAACGAGTCCCTTAATTTCAACACGGCCCCTAAAATGTATTTGTGGGGATTAAAATATTGACATTTGGAGTTCGTGATGCAGTAATATCATTCAGTGATGGAAATTCTGGAAGAATTAAAAAACTGCAACAATTCGGTGTGGTACCAGGAGTCAATATAGTGAAAGACTTCCAAGATACGGGTAACAGAAGAATTCAGAATGCGCAACGAACGGCAGATTTCTCAGCACAGGAGGCAAGATTACTGAGAAGAAAGCGAAATTTGGAAGGAAATGACAGGAAGAACTAGTGGTGCTTCCAACGCACATACTTTCTCGCACTGCTTTTATATGCTCCTAAATACTATTCCACTACTTCATAAACCAGCAAAAGTGGATTCTACCAACAAACGTTTTCCGTACCGAGACCCGAAATCCGATACTCAAAGTTAACGAACCGGCACTTATTCCACTATGCCACACTAGCACCGCAGGGGTCGAACAGAGCCATCAAAGAATGGAACCGAGCTATAAAATAGTAAATGAATGATAAAGAAACAATTGATACGATGGTACATACGCTTTACAATCCAAGAAGAGACGTGAAAAATTGTTAAAAGCTAAAAATTTGAAAAAAAATATATATACAGACACTTCCAGTACGTTATCGTAATTATCAATATTTGTGATTCAAATGGTTTCACATGGTTTTAAATAAAGTTTATAAAATTCTCAATTATTTCCTGTGACAACAGAGAATTTTGACAAATAATATTCCCCGACCAGGACTCGAACCGGCGAAGCTTCCCTCGGAAGACCTGTACCAATCCTCGCTGATTAAGGACCATAGAGACCAGCACATGTAATGTTTTATAAAATTTTAAGAGAATGTCTTTCCTTGTCGTGTTTTTAGAGTTCTTTTAATCGTACTGCATATATGATTAAAACGGTCTATTATCCTTTCTACATCAACTTCCCCTGTGTATGAAACGTTACAGCCTATAAACTTGAAAATGCGGACTTGTAAATTGATAATAACTGATAAAATCATTAAATATCTTGCAGGAAAGCTACCGTAAAATGCCACGCATTGAAGTATTACACGGATTTAAAACAGAGTATGAACTTTAAGCCTCCTGTCGAGTGTCATTCACCTCCCTCTGCAACTCCAATCTGGTCCGTGAAGAGGCTCCACAGAACTATATTCGCGCGCGTGACCAGAATGAGAGCAGATAAAGGTGCTTTCAGGCCAAATCAGTGTTGGACGTTGTCGGTCAAATGTCGATAGACCATTACCTCTTCTGGTGACTCACAGCGATAAGATTGCGAATCACAATCAACAAATAACGGACATTTCACAATAAGCAACTGATTGGCGTGAAGTAAATAACACTCCGTCTTTTTTTGTAACTACTGGGTTTTCCTTTAAAGAATTATCAGAATGAATGGGCCTATCATCACTCGAGAATTTGGCGTTCATTGTGTGCCTGTTCTGTTTCAGTGTGAGGGTTCATTAGCGTTCTTTTTTGGGCGAGAAGTGGCCTGGCGTCTTTAGTGTCCGTTGACGCCGTCTGGGGTGCCTCAGGGCGTCAGGCGATGTCCCTGCACCGCCTCCGACCGGGAGTTCCCACTCACGCCACACGCAGGGTTTTCCACACAGACTGCGATTTTTCTCAATGTGCCCCTCAAGGCTCGCTCTTTTTCAGTCGTGCCGCTAGATATCGCGTGATCGCCACCGTTTCAAGCAGTGCTTGCGATCATGCGACTTCTAGCGGCGTGACGGAGAAAGACGCGAAATGTCGTGTGCTATTCCATCGTGGCCATAGGGGCGTGAGGGGCGGCTATGTAAAAATTGCTCTATATAACTTGCCCCTCAGGGCACGTCTTCACGATGGAATATGTCACGGTATTTCGTGTCTTTCTCAGTCGTGCCGCTAGATATCGCGTGATCGCCACCGTTTCAAGCAGTGCTTGCGATCATGCGACTTCTAGCGGCGTGACGGAGAAAGACGCGAAATGTCGTGTGCTATTCCATCGTGGCCACAGGGACTTGAGGGGCAGAGTTATAAAAATCGTGCTATAGCTAGCTGCCGGCTGCTTTGGTCAAGTTTTTCGTGGTTTCTCCGATCAACACCAGGCGAATGCCGGAGCAGAACTCTAACAAACGGGCCACGGACCGCGCGCGATTTTCCCTTCATCTTCCTTGTCCTTTCCTCATTCCTTACACACACACACACACTTACATGCACTACACTACCATATTCCGGGAGGCCGGTCGGGGGCTTAGAGCTTGCCTCGCTGGTGGGAGATGCCTGGCTGGGAAAAACTTCTCAAGCCGTTATAGGCCGAGAGCTAGAAAGAAAAAGAAGTATGATAATCTCAAATCAAAAACTTTTTGAGAAGTTAGTCTGTGTTATGATGAACAGGGAAACGCAAGTAGGCGGCCTGTAGGTGTCGGCGTTACGCTGCACAATTTTTTGTACGTGCCAAAAAAAAAACTATGCCGTTGGAGAATGAGTGTAGGCCGTCATTCTTGCATTTTCCCGTTCCTCATAACCCTGACTAACTTCTCAAAAAGTTTTAACTTTGAGCTTATCATACTTCTATTTTTTTTTTTTTTCGCTGGCTCCCGACCAATCATGCAGATCCGCGCCAGATCACAACCATTGAGGGGGAAGAACGCAGATACCGCTAGTGATAAAACATGCACTACAATTACGGGATCATTACCACAGCCGTTGACGCGTCTTCACAGACAAATTGCGCGTTTGTTATTGCTTCCATTATTCTTTTTGTTTAGAACATCTGATTACCATATTTCCATTATGGGGAAAGAGAACATTTCAAATAATATGTTTGAATATAATATTTTTAAGACAAAATACTACCGACAAAATAAATTCTTCAATCACAATGATGTCATCACTTTCACAATCACACAGTAGGCCTACTTCATTATCATTAGTCTTTAATACCACAAGAATTAGGTGGATGATGAAATCTCCCTCCACAATTTTTTGATTTTCCAATAAGTACTCATAGGAACTCATTCAGGTTAGATGCATGAAGTTTTTTATTGAACATACGTTACACTTTAAATATGTTAAACTTTCTCCTGTTCTTTGGCTACTGCTGTCTGACTGCATTTAAAGGAAAGAAAAAGCGGTCTGTCTTAGAATTCCTGACTAGGGATAGCAAAATAAAATTCGCCAAATTTTAAGAGTTCAAAATGGCACAAAAGACTTGGAGACTGAAATACTGATGATATTAACTGATGGTATTAACTTCACAAGGCCAGCATAAAAGTATTCATACCGCAGAGCACAGAATATATAACCACTATACAATAAACTGTACAATATGTTCTACCAGCTGATGGAAGTCGTATTTCATGGAGTAAAGAACATAAATCTAGTATAGTTTTCTCTGGATTTTGACGGATGTTAGACGAGATAGTTGAAGTTAAATGTCATTAAACAACAAAATGTTATGATGTCGGGGGCTCGAAGATGTTGAAAAAAGTGCCGTATGTAATACGTCTACATTCCACTTGACAAGTACTTTCCCCTTTCCAATAATAAAAGAGGACATTTCTTCCTTTCTTGTAAAATCCACCCGAACAGTTTTTCTTACTTTAAAAAGAAGGCATATCCCTGGAAAAGATGACGTATCATAACCCCGCAATTTAGACTTCGATAAAACATTGAATATTTGCTAAGTTTCTTGACACCGATTTAATTTGATCATAGGCAGCTCTAAAATTGTAGGAAAATGTGCATATATGGTAATGAAGTTACGTGATTAGCACGAACTTTGGTGTTATAACTTTCATTTAAAAGCACCCTGGCAAAAACGTATTTTTTAAAAATATACCTACATGAATTTAAAGTATACTGACATGAATATATACTTACAGAAAACACTGCTAAAATATTTGTTACAAGATAATTTAGAGAACATCCATTAAAATGGATGAAAACTGCTAGATTTGTAGTTTTTGTTTGAAAAGAATGTCCAAAGTTAATGAATTTTACATTCTGTACTTTGAAAATATTTTTTCATGTCATTTCACGAATGTAAAAATTCGTTTCTAAACCAATGACATCCGTTGAAAGTTTTCGAACAATTTAAACATTTCTAACTCCCAGTACAAAACATAGAATTCATAAAAATACCAAATTTAACAAACCGAAAACTGCTGCATTAAATTGCGTACATTCTTTGCAACTCAAATTCTTTTTCACTGCCTCACACTATCCATATCTTTTTTTTGGCTTACTTCTCTATCATTTTTACAACAAATAAAATTACACCTCTTTCAAGAGATTGCTTTTCACACGAACTGATTTTGACAGCACTGCGTGACTTTTCATGTAAATTTATCTCAGCACTTTCTCGATAAACTTACTTTCAAACTCCTCATTAAGTTGTATTTGGTTCATATTAACTTGTCAAGATAATGAAATAAGAATTCACGATAATATTTCATGGATAAGGCAAAATAACATGTTCCTCAAAATTATTCTTAGAAAAACAACTAGAAAGTGTTTATTCAACTGTTAAAAAAGGTAGATGCTTTATTCTACAACTGGGCTGATGTTGCTGGGTGGCAGAATATAGAAACGTGAAACAATATACTACTACAAATAAAAATAATATGATAAATTATCCTTTCTCACTACTTAACACACACACATATATATATATATATATATATATATATATATATATATATATATGTCATTTGTATCAATGAAAATACATGCTATATACTCACGTTTACATACATAAATACACTCACACTTACATGTACATATGAATACAAACATATGTATACAAACAGTACATACATATAAGCCTGCACCTATTCACTCACAAATGCTTGTCAGTGAATGAAGGATACACATTTAAGGATAAATATTTACATATTAAAAGAATCAACGATAAATATTTACACATTTAAACAATTAAAGATAAATATTTTTACCTAACATCACAGTACAAGAAAATAGAATACCTATAATTATTTCAGATTTAACAGAAACACCCTCGTTAACATAAATCAATAAATATCAACGTGTCAAACTAGCGTAACAAAAATACATTAGAATCACAATAACAAATAGGGAGAAAAAATCATTTTCACTTCACTTCACTGCACACAACTTGACGTAAATTTCAACCGTTCAGTACTTTTTATCTGTAACTTATCGCGCCTCTCGCTTTCTCCCCACTTCTTCACCCTATGGACTACTTTACAATGATTTCCGTTGACACCGCATCGAGCAAGGACAGGGCTTAAAAACTACCGCAAACAATTTATTCCAATCTGTTACTATTCGGCTTACAAAGGAGAATTTGCTTACGTGAGTTCTTTGAATTCCTGTTCTTATTTTATGGTTGTGATCATGATTTGCTATTAACTGATAGTAACTTATTCGCTAAATAACATCGTAGTAGTATAACATGCCTATCGCTCTATTAAGAAAAATATCTCATACATAATTTTGACGTGTCGCCGTGTCAATAACTTGGGTCAGTCCAGCATCCCAAAGTTTTCTTTATTTAACATTAACTGTGTTTTTCTATTGCACACAGCAACTTGCCAATTAATATCGCTTAGATTTACGCCACCGCTGATAATAATTCAATTACTGTTTCTATCCAAATTTTCCGCCAACTCTTAGATATTCTCAAGAATCTACCATTTGGTGGCCTATAACATGCAATAAGATCCATCCAGTAGTTCATGGGTTTTGGTCCATAAATGAATGTTTTTTATCAGTTAGCCAATGTTTCAGAGTTTTATTTCTCCATCATCACTCTCGATCAAACTCCGAAACGTTGGCAAACTGATATAAAATGTTCATGTATGGACCAATACCCATGAACTACTGGATGGATTCCACTACAGTTGGTCGTGGAAAACAGCAGAGATACAATAAGATCTATTGTCTGGGAATTATCAGTGCTTGTATCTACTTCCTTAATTTCATAATCATTGGTTTTCCATTTCAAGAACGCGTTACAGTGTACAAGTTGTACACTGTAGCTAGAATATTAAATAAAAGACTAAAATGTATCTCAGAAATTCTCATTGGTGAAGAACAGAATGGTTTAGAAAAAGGAGATCGACTGCAGACAATATGTTCATACTGCAACAAATAATTGAAAAAAGGAAAAAGTTAAATCAACAGACACACATAGCTTTCATAGATTTTGCAGCGGCTTCCATAATGTAATTAGAGTGAAACTGGTCTACAATGGAAAATAATGGCTATCCTCAAAAGTTAGTAGAAGCAATAAAGAGCATAAAATCTGTGGTGGCAGCTGAGATTTTGTGGTATTCCATGATGAATTTCAAGGATAAGGAGGTATCAACCACAATAAAGGATTAAATTTTTTTTATTTTTGAAATTTTTCTGAATATAAAAAATTTCATCCTTTATTGTGGTTGATACCTCCTTATCCTTGAAATTCAATAAAGAGCATGTTTAAAAATTCTACTATTTTTCGCCAGTCGTCGCGTCAGTCGCCAGTAAGCCGCTGTCCCGGACACTTCGCCCGAGACCTCGCCACTGAAGATGGCCACCGCAGTCGTGGGCGAAACGTTTGGCAGTTCCAAGCCAATTGGACCACGGCTCATCAGCCCGGAAGACATCAAGAATAATTCTACTATTGTTATAAAGTAGGAATAAATGAAACTGATAAAATATTGATAAACAGAGGAGTGCGGCGAGGATGTCCAGTCTCACTGACACTTTTAATTTTTATATTGAGGACATTATCCACAATTGGAAGCAAATAATTTACAAAGGTATTAAGATATCAAAAGAAAATATTTTAAGTATTTTACACTATGCAGACGACGCTTTAATGTTCTAGGAAACAGAAGATAATTTACAATATGCATTATTACACTTAAATCATTTATGTAAAAAAATACGATGTCGAAGTATCGAAAGAAAAACAAAGATGATGGTATTTTGGGGAAAACACTTAATAAGATCAAAAATTATTTTTGATAAAATAATTTTAGAGCAAATTTCCAGTATCAACAACCTACGACCTCCCGGTCAGAGAGACTGCAGTGACAACAGCGGTGGAGGCGACGTCGGCGATTAGAGTCGGCGTTCGAGTCCCAACGGCGACAGGATTTTCGACACTAGCTACATAGGTTTGTCGAAATCAGTGGGTGTCTGGAGGAGAATTCTAGCGGCCGGCTGCTCTGATCGGTAGTTTTCCGTGGTTTCTCCCATCAACACCAGGCGAATGCCGGAGCAGAACCCTAACAAACGGGCCACGGACCGCGCGCGATCTTTCCCTCCTCTTCCTTACCCTATCCCGACTCCTTACTTACACACACTTACACTAACATGCACTACACTACCACACATGCCGGGAGATCGGTCGGGAGCTTAGAGCTTGTCCCGGCTGGGGCGGTGCCCCGTTTGTGGGAGATACCTGGTTGGGGTAACCTCGCTAGGCGACGGCAGGTCGGCGCCAGATCTCGCCATCCAGCGGGGAAAAGATAATAGCCACCCCCCCCCCGAGAAAAAACATGCACTACACTTACGGGACTAATTACCTAAGTAGTTGACGCGCCCGGAAACACGAATCAATGAATCCACCGCTGTCGCCTCTGCCGTCCCGTCCGTCGCCGCCGGCAGAAAGTTCCTCCACGGACACACGACTTTTAAGGCGATTCACTATGCAAACGTAAACATAAGCATGGCGCACGGACGTAAACTTTGATCATAAATGACAGACTGAACCATTCACAATGACCAACATAAGCGTAAGCAAGATTTTATATTCTGTCTGAATGTTCTTTGCAAAAACAAGCAATGAGTAGTACGATTTCAGAAGTTTCAAATTGTGTTCGTAATAACACATTAATAGTTTATTTATTTATTTAATTACCCACACAGGGCAAAGCCCCAATTACAATAAGCATTATAAGAAAAAATAATAAAAACAACAGTTTCAAATGAAATCACAAAACTAAATCACAGAAATCCAATTACAAGAATACATATTTTTCAAAATTGATAAAACATAACACATCAGTAAGATAAAAATGGAAACATTATATTGGCAAGATTTTATATTGTCATCGGCAAACAGAACTGTTCTTCAATTTTAATAGACGATGGCATATCGTTCACTTATAACAGAAAGAGGATATAGTAGATTCCCTAGTAGTCCCCCTTACTAGATTCACTGGTATGTAGTCCCTATTAATGTGTCATGCCAACTGTTGTGGCTCTGAGCATTGGAAAAATTATGATTATGGATGTGTGTGTAATTTTCTACACCCACGCAAGCCCTGAGGATGGAGAAATAAAACTCCGAAACGTCGGCTAACGGGCATAAATTTCATTTATTGAACCAATACCCTTGAACCACGCAATATGCTAAGGTTATTCTTAACGCCACTAATGTTTAACACAATACTTAAGTGTTTTCATGTAATGATATTCTTATTATATTTTAGGAGCCGAAACCTGCGTACTTTTCAATTCAGACTGTTAAGTTTAAGAATTCACGAATATTCTCTATAATTCACATCATTATCTTTTCGTCAATGATAGGCAAAATTTTAGACAAGCTATTTCAAGTCTTAACATATTTTTAATGGTTCGATCAAATCTAAAAACGCGAGTAATTTCATAAAGAAAATAAACACGGTTAAATCTATTATAAAAGATGTTGCAGTATTATGTTCTTGCATACTATTTGCATGGTGTATGTTATAAAAGTAGTTAATACTTACGCAACGGAAGTGTATCAATGTTCTTGTATGTAATAAGTTACTTCCTCCAACAGATTATGAAGTTCAATGCAAGTTTGAAAATCCTTGAAATGTTTATTGACGGGAACACATCTGACTGTGGTCAACTCCGTTCAGACTGTTGAGTTACTATTTTGTCAGCAATGCAGAAAATCAAATCAGCAGTTCGTTTACCGTTGCAATGTTTTCTATAACTCGGGAACTAAAATGTCTAGTTTTTCAAATGTTGCTACTCTCGCTTATTTTTTGGTCATTCTGGACCTCAAGAAATGTGTGCAGATAATCTCCTCCCCCATACGTCATATACAGTTTTTTACTATTTTTTACCAAAAAAATAAGTAAATAAACAAATAGACTATTGTCAACTATCTCCGTTTATCGCCAGAACCGTTCAGATGACTGTCTCTAAAACTGATAAATTATCACCCGATTGTCTATAATGAATGGAACCTTTCTTTATGCAATGAAGAAAGACAATCAATAAAAAAACTTATTGTTATATAGCACATGGTTCCTTACGTGCAAGATAAAACATGATACCCATCAACTTGACACCTCAATGTCAAGACCAACGGGGATTCTTACAATGCCAGCACACCTTTTATCAGAAGATATTTAAAAGAATGGATAAAGCCAAAATGTACCTGATGATGGAGACAAATGATCTCTGAAACGTTGTAAAACTCCAACTTAGTTTATGTACAAACTTCAACCGTGTATGAAATATATTTTATTATCACCTGATTGTCTATAATGAATGGAACCTTTCTTTATGCAACTGATATTCCTCTATCGTTCTGGCCAAACTCATGGCCCTGCGAGTTTGAAACGGTCTTTTTGAATTTTTGGAGTACTTTACATGAAACTAACATTTTCAAACTTTTCTAAAAAAAATGCTTCAAGCTTCTTTATTAAATTTTGCAAGCAAAGAACGGTTAAAAATGGAGCAGGTCTCATTTTGGTTTGAACTATCACAATTTTCGAAAATTACTAATTTACAAATAATGCGAGGAAGTGCTCTGTTAAAACACCACAAGTTCTATCTATTAACAAGAGAGTTAATTTGTTCCCGGGCTTTAGTTACTAGAGTTAGTTGTTTCAAATGGGAAGTGTTATCACACCTTACAAAATTCGCCTCTTTTGGAGCGAAAGCAAACCTGTTTTGCATATCGAGTCAATGAAGTTCAGAGGTCGATGACCAAGGCGAAGGTCAAAACAACTTTATGAGCAGGAAACAAGCGAACGGCCTCTGAAAGCTCGACACCAAACATTCTTTCAAGCTGTAAAAAGTACTGTAAAAATGAACTAAGAAATATTTTCAAGACGATTCTTGGAAAATTTACGCTGAATATATTCAAGTAGACAATTATTTCAGAGATATATTTTAAATGGTTGGAAATGATAGGGGAAAATCATTACACTCATCACCTTGAAACGCGAACGCGGAAATAGGAAGAGCTACCATTATCTCAAGTGCAACATTATATGTATTACTACGAACCTTCGATTATGAAGATGCTATCGTCCAGGAGAAAAATTAGCTATTTCCAACAAATGATATTGATAATTGAGAAGATTCTGAGGTAGATTCACAATAAAGTAATTTTACATATATATCAGAGAGTGCAGATTGTGCCCGGAATACAAAGAAAACACCACGTGACCCGGAAGTCCATTGCTACTGAAGCTTAGACCAGGGGTGTCCAACTTGCAAGGCCCAAGGGCCACAACTGAAACCTTTAATATGCTTCGGGCCGTACTTTATTACACCGGGAATCGTGGAGAGGTCCGAGAGATCTGGAAAAATGGTACGTAATTATACATAAATTGTATAATAGGCTAGTAGGTATTAGATGATAAGCAATTTATTGTACTTAGTGAATAAAAAATCCGTTTGTCGTAGCCCTGATGAAGGCTTAATAAAAGCCGAAACTTTGGCAATTGGAATTGATGTTTCACTGATCTAAACTCAAAAATAAATCGATTCTGTTCGGATTATTCAATTTTTTCGGTAAGGATAAGTGATAAAGCATATAGGAGCACAAAGATGCGATTGCCCATTTTCCCTTAAAAATAACAACTGAATCTCTCTCTCCTTTCTTGATTTCAATGGTCTGTGAAACATTCTTGTTGAGTGGTACATGAGCGTATGAACATTCGCGCGTACGTTCTTATAAATTAATCCAAACCCAACGGAATTCATTATGGTCAATTTAAAATTGTTGATGCCACTTTGTCCCGATGAGTCATGTCCCCCACAAAGTCGCGATATTTTGGAGTCCCATTTTCTCTTTAAAAAAAAGTCTTGTCACCTTACAATCTGATCAAATTCTTCAAGAACAGTTGCTATGTGTTTGTGCTCAAATGTGTACCCGATTAGAGAAGCACTGTCCTTTTAAGAAATGCCCGATACTTGCGGTTGACGTCAGTCCTTTTTCTGTGCGATAAATTAGCGAATCGAAGCGCCTCCGAAAAATACTTCGCCCCCCCTTCCCCCCTCCATTCCCTCTACACCCTCTCCTCTCCATCACGTGCAACGACGTCACGTGCTGCCCTAGCACGTGGAGCACTCTTTCGGAACATCCAAACATCCAACTGCTCTCGCTAGAATGGCCAACGATTTTTCCAACTACCAGTTCCCTAAAATGTTGAGTGAGGGCCAGCTTTTATTTTCTCGCCGTACCAACAAGGTGCGAAGCAAACAGAAAGTGTTCTTATAAATTGTAATGTTGCGGAAGAAATAGACGATTTTTTGTTTGTTTTTTATTTTTATTTTTGGGATATTTGGTGGTTGAAAGGTATGTAACTTTGTATATATGTATATATAAAATTTAAATGTGTTCACTGTATCTAGTCAGTGTATACTAATTGATCTGTTTTTGCTAGCTTAATGTGAGTCATCTCTCTGGGTTGTATGTAGCCCTGAGGATGGAAATATGTTTTCCGAAACGTGGGCAAACAACCATGGTTTAAATTAATTTTGCTCCACTCACCAAGCGTCGTTAACCTGACGACAGATAATATTTTGGCCGTTAACCATTCTCTGTGTTTTTTAAATATTTTTTTACATTTCGTGCCTTGGTACTCTGCTTATTGACCCATTCACTGTTTAAATTTAAATTTAAAATACCGACACATTTGAATGTACTTCTGTATAATGAATGTACAATTGCTGATAAAGTTCAATCTACATACTTTGTGTAGACGTGTATTACTCTGCCTGACAATTTTGTGTAATCATTGAAGTCCTGATTTGTAAGAGTTTCCATTGCTCCTTATTCTTAAAATATTAATCATAATAAAATTGTTCGTGTTTTGAATTTTTTGTTGGAATATTTTTTTCTTCGTTTTCCTCGCTTTCGCCAAGTCTGCGAGTCTACACAGGTTCACCTTATCTGCTCCTTTCTTCGGGTGGCTGTTCAACGCCCTCGGACATTTTAAAGTTAGTCTCTTTAAAGTTATACGCTTTTCTCATTTTTCTTTTCAATTTGCGAATTTCCGTGTTATAATACTCTGGGTCTGAATTCTTTTTTAAGTACTTAAAGGGAACGAAACATTGCCGAGCTTCCTCAATAATTTCTTTGAATTTTTTCCATACGTCTTCCAATCCTCCTCCTAACTTTTCTAAAACCGCGTAGTTCAGTTTTAGGAAACGTTGCAGTCCATTTATGTCAGCTTTACGATATTGCCAAATTCTATTACCGACTTTATCATTTACCCTTGAAATAGTAGCATTTATTTCAAGAACTACGGCATTGTGGTCACTTATTCCCTAAATAACATCACAGTAGTATAACATGTCTATCGGTCTAAAGAGAAAAATATCTAACATAGAATTTTGACGCGTTGGCTTGTCAACAACTTGCGTCATTCCTGCATTTCAAACTAGTTTATTTATTATTAACTGTATTTTTCTATTTCATACTTCGCCTTGCCAATTAATATCGCTTAGATTTAAGTCACCCCCAATAATAATCGGATTACTGGTTCTATTCAAAGTTTCAGCCAATTCGAGAATATTCTCAAGAATGGAATAATTACCGTTTGGTGGCCTATAACATGCAATAAAATCTATTGTTTGCGAGTTGTCTATGTTTATATCTAGTCCTATCATTTCATGGTCAATGCTTTTCCATTTCAAGTTCGCGTTTATATGTGATTTAACTAAAATAAAGACCCCTTCCCCGCCTCTAGTTTCTCTGTCCCGGCGAAATATTTTATAGTCGTTTCGACAAATTTCTGAATCTGATATTTCTTCAGTTAGCCATGACTCCGTACAGATCACTACGTCAGCATCACATGCCTCAATTAAGTTCCAAAGTTGAATTTCCTTATTTACAACACTTCGGCAGTTTACCTGCAACAGCTTCAGAGCTCCCTTATTCACCCTTAATCCTTTCTCGGAAAATGAATCTCGCTTTGGCCGCTTCCCTTCACTTTGCAACGTGCCCCCCTGCAAAGCTCTTCCTACACTTTGTAATCGCTGATGCCGCCGTAACCGTTGCCGCCAACGCTGCGTCACCCGTTGTCTCCGCTGCTGCCTCCACCGTTGCCGCCGCCGCCGCCGCCGCATCCGTCCCCGTTGTCGCCGACACCAAAGTTTCCTTCCCTGAATGTTGGGCAGGTAAATGAAGACTCTGCTAGATCACCAGCGTTTCGCTTGAATGCGTAATGCGTCAACTGCTAAAGTCATTACTCAGGTAAGTATAGTGCATGTTTTCATCGGCAGTTGGCGGCGATCTTTCCCCGCTGGATGGCGAGATCCGGCGCTGACCTACCGTCGACTAGCGGGGTTTTCCTCTACCAAGTATTTCCCAACAGCGGGGAACCCCCCAGCCGGGACAAGCTCTAAGCCTCCGACAGGTCTCCCGTCATGTGTGGAAATGTAGTGCAGGTAAGTGTAAGTATGTGTGAGGAAAGGGAAGGAAGAGGAAGGAAAGATTTTTGTCTTAAAAATTGGCTCTTTAAAAAATATCAAGTATAGTTTTTTTTAAAAGAAACTAGTAGTTTTTCTTCAAAATTTGTGCTGTAAATTTATTGAACTTACAAAAAAACATGTTCTCAAAAAAAGCTCCAAATTTTTTCCAAGAATACAGCAGTGAACGCTTAAATTAATGCCATAGGTCTCATCGTTAAATTCTCTGAATTTCCAAATTCTGCAAATTGAGAAATAATGCGAGAATGTAAGTGGTGTTGTACTAGTTTGATGATGAAGTGGCAAGGCGAGGCATCGGTTACAACAGCAGAATTTTGATTGATTGGTTTATTACGAATGCCACACAGTCGTGATTTGTTTCTTCGTGCGTTAAAGAGTCTGGTGTGTCATTCTTAGTACTATTAGTCATGCCACTGAAATGTTTAGTAGTAATAATAATTTTCTTGTATACCGATATTTAATATAATCATTGATTCAATCAGGTATATTTTTCGTAACTTCCTGACTAGTCGAGGCGACGGAAAATTATTTAATAATGCACGGAATGTTTACATGAAAACAGAAATCATATTGCGAAATTGAATTCGCATTAAATGGGGATTTACTAAATCTCGACAACAAACTTTCCTCCGCGGTAGGTTTTCCCTTTGCTTCTTCCGTGAGCGGGGCCGGTCCCCCTCCCTGGGGCCCGCCCCCTCCCTGGGGCCCGCCCCCTCCCTGGGACCCGCCCCCCTCCCTGGGGCCCGCCCCCTCCCTGGGGCCCGCCCCCTCCCTGGGACCCGCCCCCCTCCCTGGGGCCCGCCCCCTCCCTGGGACCCGCCCCCCTCCCTGGTGCCCGCCCCCCTCCCTGGGACCCGCCCCCTCCCTGGGTCCCGCCCCCCTCCCTTCCGGCAGGTGACGAGCAGCTATGTTGCGTGGTTTTGGTGTCAAGGTGTCCACTGTTAGGTGAGCGGACAGTGCGGTTTTCCGCATTACGTCTGCTATTTTTCCCCACAAAACAGTGGACGTTTTGTTTATTCGAAAACTTTGCGAGAAAATGGTACGTAATATAAAGCTGCATATTACGAGAATAAGGATAGGAGAATATTAAAGGATAGAAGAATCACGTTTTGTATTTATTCTTTCGTAAGATAGGATCGGGGTATGTAAATTGCGGACCAGAGGATACGAGTTAAACCCGTGTGTAAATTGCGGACAAACCCAGAGAAGGGCATACGTAAGTTGCGAATCGACTACCCTTCCAGGTAACAGTGGAAGGTGACCTTAGCCGTTGGAATGAGACGAAGATCGAATTTCCAGGGAACTCGAATCTCAGAAACAAAATATTAATCGCACTCAATTGTTTCACAAGACATTTAATAGAAGTAGTATATAAAATTGTTTACATACTACTACATTTCTTAGTTCGCATTTACCTATTATTTTTATACGATACTTTTTGCTTAGTTGCATAGGTATGTTTTAGGGCACTCTATAACGTATCATTTGAGGTTCAGTGAATACTAGTCTCAATATGTACAGCGCGAATTTGTCAAACCAGAGATTTCTTTGTAAACGTAAAAGTTTAAAGTAATTTGTACCAATTTCTTAAAGTAAAATGTAATTTAATATTTTACTAATTATTATATTTGATGATTTGAATTTTAAGTAAACGTTTGTGAGAAAATATATAATTTTCTTGTATTATTTAAAAAAATGTCTTTACTGCTTAAGCCCTGCCGCCGCTTGTCCGCTATTTTCTGGAAGCAAGCGTACCAACCCTACGCGTTGCGGCGGCGAATGCCGTCAGGCGCCGTCCGCTTTCCCCAACGGAGGTATCGCCCCAGCGGACAAGCTCTCGGCCCCCGACTGGACATCCCGGCAGATGTGGCCCAGAGCGTCAGTTGATGTCACCGCAATGCCTCTGGCCGCGCGCTCCTAGGGATCGAGTCCCGAGGCGGCAGGATTTTCCACACTAGCGACACAGCGAGGTCGAATTCAGTCTCTGTCTGGAGGAGAATTCTAGCGGCCGGCTGCTCTGATCGGTAGTTTGCCGTGGTTTCTCCCATCAACACCAGGTGAATGCCGGAGCAGTACCCTAACAAACGGGCCATGGACCGCGCGCGATCTTTCCTTCCTCTTCCTTGTCCTATCCTTACCCCTCACACCCACACTTACACTAACGCGCACTTCACTACCACACACGCCGGGAGACCGGTCGGGAGCTTACAGCTTGTCCCGGCTGGGGCGGTGCCCCGCTGGTGGAAGATACCTGGTTGGGGAAAACTCCTCTAGCCGACGGTCTGTCGGCACCAGATCTCTCCATCCAGCTGGTAAAGACCATCGCCACTTACTTATGAAAAAACATGCACTGCACTTAAGGGAGAAATGACCTCCGTCTTTGATTCGCCCGGGATTACCAACAATCAATCGATCGCCGGACATTTACGGTATTATTATCGATTATTTCTCAGCCACAAAGTACGCGTTACTCGGCTACTTAAAGACTCCGCAACGGTATGGCGTGGTCATAATCGGCAATGAAAAGAATTTTCTTCCGTAAGACCACAAAAATAGCGTTGAGTTCGTAATTCAAGCGGGCATAGAAGAAATGACACAGATGGCGGACAGTTCCAGACGCCGCGTCGGTATGGCATACAACTCCTTCACACACGAACAATATACAACTAGAATTATCTGTGTACTCATTTTCCAAACACTCTTTTCTCAATCAGACGATAAAGATTGGAACAGCTTTGTCTCGACTGTCTTTGAAATCTTTCCTCGCACTGTTAAAAATGTTGAGAAATGTTTTAGATCGATTATAATTTACTTTCGAAGAACAATATTATCTAGTTAATATTTGCCACTTAAAATAAGAAATGTTCTTGTAGTTAGGTGCAGTGCAGTTCAATGTAGTGTTGGGTCAATGAAATGTTCATTGAGGAATATGGTAATAATACAGAAGAAGAAGAAGAAGGAATGGAAACTGGCTTAGTGAAGTGAAGTGCGAATCGACAATAAGCAATAGCGTACTCATCTGTAGCGTAACTGATCCAATAGTTCTGTGAGGGTGGTTCGCATGTGTTTGTATTTTTGCTTACTAATGATTTATTATATTTTATATTGTTATTGCATTATTATTATTATTATTATTATTATTATTATTATTATTATTATTGCGAGCGTATGTGCCACTAATGACCACGCAACACGTTTTTCTCTTCCGAGGCTCAGTCGTATTGTATCCTGGAGAGATCAACGTGTGTAAAAAGGGGATCAGGTTTTCGGCTGTATTCCTTGGTAATACAAGGTTGTTACGCCTTGAACTATCAATTATGAAGTAATAGAATATTGTTATTGTATCATTATATTATTATTATTCTTGTTGTTTTTCCACTACATCTCGTCTAAAGCTGTTATGAGTCGGCTGAGTATAAAATCTACTCCAGGTTGCAACCAGCTACCTAAGGAGCAGATCTAGGGACTGTCGGTGCCTCTACAATACTTTGCGCAAAATGAGGGTTGTTCGAAATAAAGCGATTTCTTGCACTTCCCAGTCTTTTGAATGACCGAGGAGTTTAGCCAAGTTATTATTACATTATTATCATCATTATTATTGTATTACGATGATGAAGTTGAGCCAGCAGCTTTAGCAAAGTATTTGTGGCCGTGCGCAGCGCTTCGTCGGCCTCCCCTCCCCTCCCCTTCCCCTCCCCTCCCGGTGGCGGTGGCGGCCGTGAGGAGCGGAGCGGAGCGGGCGCGCATCAGTCTTGGCGATGGCGTCGGCCGGAGCGCTCGTGTCGGTGTTGGCGGTGGTGCTGCTGTGCGCGGTGGGGTGGGCGGGCGCGGCGCCGGCCGGGGGCGGCGAGGGGCTGTTCCCGCTGTCGGTGGTGCACCTCAACGACTTCCACGCGCGCTTCGAGCAGACGGACCCCTCGGGCGCCGCCTGCGCCGCAGGTACTCAGTTCGCTTCGGTCCACGCCTCGCTCCACTCGGCCCTTTCTCTAGCTTTGCCCCGCGATGGAACACCACGCGCCATTTCGCGCCTTTCTGCGTCTTGCCGGCAAGCACTGCTTCACACGGTCGCTATAATGTGATACCTGGCGGCACAACTGAGAGAGATGCGAAATGCCGGGACATACTCCATCGCGGAGATGGGCCTAGAGGGGCGAAGTCAGAAAAATCGCAGTATACGTTCCGAAACCAGTGGTGTAGCTAGGGGGTGGCAGGGGGGCGGCGTACCCCGGGTGATTCCAATCTAGGGGTGACACCAATTAAATTATTTTATACTTCGAATTATGGCATTTGAATCATTTACTTAAAAAAATTATATATTAATAGTTCGTTTTCTTAGTTTTGGAAGTTTGAAAATCTTATAGTTGGAATTATATTTTTATGGCTTACTCAAAAATTATCTATATTAATTTAATAAGTATACATTTAAATCATAAATATTAAGAAATCAAAGCGAAGAAATAACGGAAACTAAAACACAATTTAATAAATGCATTCTACATTATTTGTACAAAATATTAACAAAGATTATACATTATTTTATTAAATATATAATTTAATTCAATAATGTACAATCAATGCAGCAATAGATATTTTTCTACTCAATTTATGGGAGGGTGCACCATTAGCTTCGCCCCAGGTGACACCAACTGAAGCAACGCCACTGGTCCAGACCCTTTCATCTCACCACGCAAAGTGCAAGTGAAATTTCCAGTAATATTTCTCGAGAACTCAACCGTTTTCTGTGAAAAGTAGCTCAAAAATCCGCATTTTCACAAACGCTCAAACACCATTTTCTCATAAATGGCTGCAATTTTTTTTTCTTCAAACTTTTGGATCGGATAGTGCTAGTTGCTCTCTTTAATATGACATAAAGTTCATTTTCGGTTTTTTTTTTCTCAAAAATTACACAAATATAATTTTTTTGAAAGGTTTCTCAAATCTTTAATATGCACATTACCAGCATTTTATAAACTTTATTATATTTGTTAATGTAAGTGCTTCAAATGACTTCAAATGAAGTTTTTTGAAAACTCAAAAATTTTCTGTGAAGATGAGCTTCAAATTTCGCATTTTTAGCAGGGCTTAAACGCCATTTCTTTAAAACGGCTCCAAATTTTTCAAAGAAGATTGCTATTTAGGACGAGGTTTTACTTTTTTTTAAATACTAAATTAATATTTCTGTTCTACCATCAGCAAACGAAAAATTAAGAAAATGTCAAAAAAATGTACTTTCGACGGCGATAAGTGGCAGCTGGCACGAGTGTGTGGCAAATTCCAAATAGCCAACCCAGAACCAAGCAAATGGAAAAATAATACGGGAAAGTCCATGCCATTCTGTTGCACCACTAGTTTCTATTGAAAAGGAATCTTTTTAATAGGCTTCTTACAGTGTTGCTAGTTTAGGGGTTTCCTCTCCTAAATTTAATTTTTTTTTCTTGTCTATAGTAGGTGTTGTAGGGGGGAAATTTGTTTAGGGGTTTTCGTTAGGATTTTAAATGTTATTTTCTTAAAAAATATATACTGTGTATCACAAAACTCAAAAAAATAGTTCCCTATAATTAGTGCAGACTCGTTTATTCAAATATCACTAAGCATAAAAACACTTATAGACGTGTAAGATCACTTGAATGAATTCCCTAGTTTAAAATTGGGCAGTTATTTGTCACAACCAAAGATTGTTATAAGGCGGCAATACATTTGATGAAATGGAAAAAATCGCAGCAATAAACCACGAAAGGAAACAACTATTTCTATTTAAGAAAAGTTTTTACAAAGAGGAGTCATTATCTCTTTTTCACTCTTTACGATGAGTGACAAAGATACCTCTTACGTTTGGTACCTCGTACACAGTGTGAAACTCTTTAAAACAAACCTTATATGTGTGCCTTTGCCATGTATCGCCATGTACTCTTGCCAGCTGCCATGTATCGCCGCCCTAAGTACATTTTTTTGACATTTTTGTAATTTTTCGGTTTCCTATTGGTAGAACGGAAATATTTATTTTATAATATTAAAAAACACAAAAGCTCGTTCTAAATGGCAATTTTCTTTAAAAAATTTGTAGCTGTTTTTAAGAAAATGACGTTTAAGCGCAAATAAAAATGTCAAATTTGAAGCTCCTTTTCACAGAAACTTTTTGAGGTTTAAAAAAACTTCAATTCAAGTTATTTGAAGCACTTACTTTCACTAATATGTTTACAAATTGCTGGTAATGTGCATATTAAAGATTTGAGAAACCTCCAAAAACATAATATTTATGTAATTTTTGAAAAAACAAAAAAAATATCCGAAAATGAACTTTACGTTATATTAAAGAGTGCAGTTAGCACTATCCGTTCCAAAAGTTGAAGAAAAAATTTGGAGCTTTTTTGAGAAAATGGCGTTTGAGCGATTCCGAAAATACAGAATTTTCATAGTTTTCACGGAAATCGGTTGAATTTTCGAGAAACTTTACTCGACATTATTTAAAAAAAACATGTGTTCATTAATATAATAATGTGAAAAAATCGCCGATAATATAAATATAAACGACGCGAGACACAAGTAAAAAAAATAAAATTTTTGCAATTTTTGAAGAAACAAAAGAATAGAGCAATATAGCGCTTATGTCATCTCATAGAGTACATTTAGCACTATCTCTACCAAAAATTTAAAAAAAACATTTGGAAAAAAAATTTTCAAAATATTTTCAAAATATGTACATGACCTTAAAAAGAGTTAACTATGAAGAATAAATTGTATTTGATGGAAAAATCTGTATCTGCGATTTTGTAGTTGGAAGAAGACGCCGAATAAAATTCAAACTTTTGCAATTTTCGAAAATTTATAGTTAACTATGAATATCCGACCTATGCTAACTTAATAAGTGTAGTTTATTCTTACAAGAAATTTAAAGAAAAAATATGGAGCCGTTTTTGAGAAAATTTTGAAAATGTCCGGGGTAATTCATGTAAAGTACACCCAAAAATTAATGAATGTTTCTCAAAATCTCAGAGCCTCGACTCAGGCCAGATTAACAGATGTTTCTTCAATTTGAAAAAAAAATCGTATGCATAGTTTAGGCAACACTAGCGTGTTGTTCACATACGCCGAGCAGACGGACAGACAGACACATAGACGGACGGACGTTTACTTTCAATTGGGTTTTCGGTATCAAGGACCTAGAAAACAGGGTTTCTGGCTACACCACGTGTTAGGGGATTTTTTTTCTTAATTTAGCAACTGGTTTTATCCACTTTTTTGTTATCACTGCCCGGCAACGAATATTTTTCTGCCGTATATTCGCCATTTTTTCGCGCAGCATTACATAACTTTCCCTATACTACGTATAGTACTCCGTATATACAGATGTACACGGGAAAGTAAAAATGAAAGCATTTTGCACCATGACAGTAGAAGTTTCTGCTCAGCGCTAATCGCAGCTGTCATTCATATTATAATTTTTAGTTAAAATACAGAGCCCGACACTAACAAAGGCATTTTACTTCACGACAGGACAAACTTCTGCCCTGAGCACTTCGAAACTCTGATTCGTATCAAAATTTCATTCTTAAGAATGAAGATCACCCTGGAAAGCACATTCCTTGACGATAGAACGTTAAAATGTTGCCATCATTTGTCGTGTACATAATGGATCTCTGTCTACACAGTTGGTGTTCGCTAAAGTATTCGATTTGTCTTCATAATTGTTTCATATTTAAAGAACATATTTCCTACGCTAGAATAACAGAAGCATTAACGTTAAACATGTGATGCGAAAGAACATAAACGAATGCATTTTACAAGCGAAAGTTTCTGTTTTTAATAATTTTTTTAGAATAGTAGTGCCTGACTCCTCATTATCATCCTTATCGCATGTCAAATGCGACACGTAAACCACACTCATATTTATATATATTGCAAACGCCGATGATGATGATGGTGATGCAATTGTTTCTTTTTACGACTTGCCCAGAAAAAAATATTTCCTAATCATACGATAAAGAAACCAGAATGTCAAGTATTTACTCCTCTCTGCTCTTATCTAACATTATGACCAGTGCAATACACGTGTCACAGAATTAGACGAGTTAGAAGTGGTGTGTCATTGAGTGTTGTCTATGAAATGTCACATTTTAATTTTCATTGGGTCATTCCACGTCAAATCGGCCAAAATTTCCCGACCATCTTCCGATTCGACTGAAAATTTTTAAATCGTTTCAGAATGACGAAACAACACTGAATATCGACTTTTTGGCATTAAATTTTACTTCCTTTTGAAAATTTTGAAATGTGATATTTTGCGTGAGTTTCAGAGGGTAATATTAAAAACCAGTAAAATATCTTCAAATTTGATTTTACTTTACAACTTGCTTTTTATTTCTAATGCGTACATTCCACGCTAAAGGTTTGATATTATAAACCTAATTTTCACGTCATTAATAAGTCCGAATTAAGGCCAAAGTAAATAATTAAGATTTTTTTTTCAAAATTTATTTTCTAAAATACTCCATCTCGTATTTTCTTCTTTTTGTCGTCAAATTGAAGCGGAGACATTGAAGTTTATAGTAGTTGAAGAACCTCAGTGGTAAATTGGAATTTACCAAAGTTATTAGCAGTTAAAGTTAAATTTTCATTTTTGCTTTTTATGGTCTTAGGAGATCTACACATGTACAAACGCTTATCATTTGTAAATCTTGCTTTCGTTATTTAGTGATTAATTCTCATACATTTTAAATGTATGTGAAGCATATTTTCGAAGGCAGAAACGTCTATTTATACCGGGTGACCCACCAATTGTAAGCCATCGTCATATCTTCTTAACGGATCACAACATCGAAAAGCAGTTTTCGCCCATCAATGCGAAATCATGGGACAAGTAATATGCTTTAGAGATATTGTTTGTAATACTTTAGTTTTGTGCAATTGTAGTAGCTACCTTTGTTGTTACTACAATTGTAGTAATTACCTTTCAGAGTACTACGCATTCACAATTCAAGGCAGTGTACAGAAAGTACATTGGAACAATGCTCAAGCTATACATGGTCTTTTCGGCCAAGCGAAGAAGCCATTGTTTCAATCAGTTTTGTCATAACAACAGACGATTTAAATCATAACACGGCAGTGTGTATTATTTCCAAATACAGCTAATTATTCTTAAAAACTAAAATTTCAAACCTGACAGAAAAAGAGGAAGGAAAGATCGCTTGCGGTCCCTGGCCCGATTTTTAGAGTATTGCTCCAGCATTCACCTCGTGTTGATCGGAGAAACTACGGAATTCTACTTTTTCTGTCGGGTAAAATATATTAGTTCATGCCTTTACAGATGTCGAAAGAGTGCTATCCTATTTACGGAAAATTGAAGGATTTATAGACATTTTAGAAACCAACGAAAGTCAAAAAGAAGAATTGGTTGACTTTTACTCTTTGGAGTCTGTGGAGTTAGGTACGACCCTTACTACAAACGACAATAAACACGATGATATACTAGATATCAACATTTTTGTTATTCATATTTTATTAAATGAAATTTGATCGAACATTGATTTGTCGACTAAATTTTTATTGAGCTATTGTTTTCTATCGTTTTTATGTATTATTAACCATCAACTGCGACCTCTTCGGTTACTGTCAACTGTACTCACCAGGTTTCTCTTTCTTTACTAACCATTTTGTATTGGTTTCCTTCCGGTCACTACCGACTCACAGACACCGAACTTATTGTAAGAAGAAAAAAAGTAGTGGTGCTAAAATAGCACGTACTTTCTCTCTCGTTCTTTCACGCAAAATTAAGCGAAATGTACTCAAATTTGCGAAAAATTGTACATGACTTTAATTCAAACTCTTCCTTTCAAGAACAGATTTCTTTAAGGGGAAAATCTCTATCTTTAATATTTTAGTTCTACGAAGATTCCGAGTGTTGAACTTCTGCAATTTTCGAAAAATCAGGGTTTTAACGAACATGAGACCTGCATCATCCTTCACACTACCAGTAACAAAATTTAATCAACAACGATGCAGTTTTTTTAATTGGAAAATGTCCCACGGGCTTCATGTAAAGTACCCCCCAAAATTAAAATATCGGTTTCAAATTCAAGGGGCAAAATTAAGTTAATTGTAACTATGATGTATCCGTTCGTCCCTATCTTTTGACCGGAAAGTTACAATTAACGTCTACAAGGAAGGAAGGAAGGAAGGATTTGAAACATAATTCAGTGAGGAATGTGTGATGGATTGTTTGTCGGAACAATGTAATTTTACTTGGAGACAAACAGTTCCATTTAAATTTTAGACATTCAATTTTTATTGTTCTTATAACTGTGACGTTTCGGCTATCCCTTAACAGCCATCTTCAGACATCTTTACAAAAAATGGTTGGAATCAATATTGTGTAATCTAAATATTACTTGTTAGTTATTTCTTAGGTATAGAAAGATAACTAACAGCAATAGATTTTATGCAAGCACAGTTGAGTATGTTTTGTAAAACTTGTCAGTAATGTAATATTTAGTCAACACAATACTGATTCCAACCATTTTCTGTAAAGATGTCTGTTAAGGGATTAGCCGAAACGTCACAGTTATAAGAACAATAAAAATTGAATGTCTAAAATTTGAATGGATCTGTTGGTCTCTAAGTATATCAGTATAGTCATTAAAAGAATAGATAATAAAGATTGTAATTTGACCTGACGATGGGGCCGCGTAAAGCTCCCAAACGTTGTTAAATGGAGAGATGTAAATGTAATGATGATAATAATAATAATAATAATAATAATAATAATAGTCTGTCTGACATTGTTGAGGTCCGTAAATAAATAAACCTATAATCAATAGACAGACTTATATAAATTTAAAGAAACCTATGCAAGTGAAATTCTCTAATTCATGCTTCCAGGGGCGGAACCAGGCCATCAGGTTTTGGGAAGGAGCTTTGTAGATTTGTCAAATAATAAACATATTTGTTATTTTATTGTATATTATTTATGCACTGTAGATATATTAAACAATATTATTGTTTAAATAATTACATAATTCGAACATAAATATTTAAACTAATTTTGCCAAATAAAGGACGGAAAACGAAAACTCTAGGCCTCATGGGAGGGGAACTGGATCCACCAGTGCATGCTTCATTGTTCTATATTTCTGTGGTCACGGGGTAAAAGTTCTTACGTCAGTTTTTGGCAAAATTGGGTTAAGTACTGAAACTACAAGTTAAGTATCTATATTTTGTTTAGTAAAACGCCCGAATTCCAATGTTGCCTCCTTAACGAGAAAAAATATTAAGAAATAACGTTTAGCGTAGGAACAAGCGGTGGCTCAAAAATCTAATCCTTGTTTTCTCCAAACTGAGATTTTTGACTTAAGAACTTTTACTCCTTGACCACGGATTTGGTCAGTTTGTGGGCTTTAAACTGAAACTCGTACGGCAGTTGCAGCAGATGACGCTTGTCTTTTCTTTTAGTTGGCTGCGCCGCGGCCGGGGGGGGGGGCGAGGGGGGGCGGGGGGGCGAGGGGGGGCGGGGGGGGCGAGGAGGGCGGGATTAGGGCCTGGGGAATCAGCGGTTGCGGATTACCACAGCGTTCTACCTGAAAAAAAAAAAGCCAACCTTTTTACCTAAGCGTATTGTAATGTCGGAATGCTTGGGTTACGTAACGCTAGTGAGCTTCAACCAGGAACGCGAAGCCGAAAGCAAAAGTGCTGGTGTCCCTTGTCATCACATGCGCCTCGTTCCTTTACAAAGATTCCTGGGATTTGTCGAATGTCTGGATGAAAGGGCTGGTCTAACTCCGCAGAAAATAATCCTCTTCTTCAAGTAAACTCATCCTTTCACTTTTCGAAGTCCGAACTGCGCAGAAAATAATCCCCTCACCAGGTAAATGGTTCGGTCTCCTCAAGCGCTTCCTATCAGTTTAAGAAAGTAGAATAATTTACTCAATGCATTTACATGACATGATTTGAAATACTCTCAAATCATCGGAAATTATAGAATACGAGCAGATGTACCCGGCGTTGCTCAGGATCACATTAATATCAAATATAAATCAAGTTCTTGAATAAAAATCATATTTACAGACGTGGTTGTTTTATTTCCAGAGATTTCATGTAGTTTTTTGAATCCATAATTTAATTTTCAAATCCCCTCTTAAGTTATGTCCTAATAAAATAAAATAAAACCATGCAAATATTTGAAATATATGAAATGAAAGTGAGTATTGTCTCAATTTTGCTATTATAATGGACCACAATAAATAAATAAATAATGTACTTTGAGTGTGGCATTATTTTAATTAGCAAAGCAGTCATTATGAACTCGTGAATTATCTGAGATTTTGGCATAACGGTTCCAACAAATCCATATACCTGCATAAATAAGTAAATAGGAATAGAAACCTACTAATCGGTGAACAATAAAGAACTGTATTTAATAATGAAATTAATAGTTGCTAATTTAGGTAAAACAAAAAAAAACATATGGGAGACTATGTGAGTCAACCTCCTCGTAACGCTAGTAGACTCATGCTGAAGAAGTATTAATTACTATATGATATAAATAATCCTTTTATATAGAAATCGTATGAAATAGTATTGCTTTCCTGTTTCCCAGTGTAGACATCGAAAGTTTCGCTGATATCTCTTATTTCTGCGCAGTTCTACCATTTCTTTTTGACTACCTGGCTTTGTACCTGAGACCTTTCTGCAGAGTTCGCCCACACCGGGATGAAAATTCACGTTTTTTCCGTATTAGAGAAGATCGCGCATTATGCAAGTAATACTGTAGAATTTACGTTTGCCGGGACCGCGGTTCGTGTACACATCAGACAGATTTCCGCATTGCACAAGTTTTACTGTATCTTAATTCTTATGCTGGCAGCTAAAAGCAACGCGACACAAAATAACTCAAAAAATCAACCAAACGAATGTTCCTTCTTGGTTTTAGAAAGTGCTCAAGGTAAAATAATTAATGGATCTGAAGATAGTTACCAGTTATATTTTCCTTAAAAAACACTTTCCTCAAAGTGTTGCGAATAAATGAATTGGTTCTTCGAAGCTTTAAATTTTTCTCGCCATGTATTCCGTAAATTAAATTCCACTATACGAATTAGTGAAAACCACAACGGTATAAGTGACATTTTATAAATTCTGATAAAATGTTTATATAATTCAATATCACTGTAAGGTCGTGGTGCTTTGTGTCGTCATTAAAACCACGGCATTTCAATTGTTCAATTAAACCGTTAAATCACATTGGCACTGAAATATAGCCGAATATAAACACGTATTTCTTAGAATTTATTAAATGTCATTTATACCGTTATGGTTTGCCCCCATTCATATATTTCTTACCCACTCATTGCATGAAACTGGGTTATAAATTGGGAATCTACAATAAAACTATAAATTTAAAGGACATCGTGAAAGTGTACAACTTGTATGCACTTGTTGCAGGTTCGTCAATTCAGATTAAACGGTTGATCGGGCACTGCCCTTGTAATATCTGTTGATACACGCGAATGTCGTACAAGACGGCCATTTTCTTCGTGGTAAATATTCACAATCACACGACACGAAAATCCTACATTCGTTACGTACTCAATATTCCCTTTTGTCTTTCTTCTGTTACTCACAACCCGCGTTGTCAAAAATCAGAGACTTTTTCAGTTCAATTTGCAACAGCACACTATCACTGGGTTGCACACTTAACAGACGGACGTTTTGCCGTCAATCGATTTTTCAGTATTAAGAAGCAACAAATCGCTGGTTACACACTTCAGTGTAGACACTAGTACCTCTAAGCTATAAACAAATCCTGCTGGCGCGGAGAATTATATTTTCAGTTCCAATTTTGATGGGAAAGAACATTTATTTTCTAAGAATAAAGAAAATGTTTGAAGTACAGAAATACAGAGAGTCCAGGCTTACCCGAACTAAACTGCAACTGTAGTTATGAGACTATTACAACTATTTCGCGTTATTACATTTATAATATATTTACATGGTCGTATGTACGAGTATTTTAAAAATAAGAGTTGTTGGTCCTTGAAGTTGAATAAACCAAGTATGTTTGAAAAACTCACGTCTTTTAATGTAGGAAATTGAGATTCACGCCAAAACGAATTCAACAGCAACCACATGTTGTAATGAATGGATACAACGACGACAGTAAATATAGCAAAATTGTATGAGCAGCAGGAGAAGTTACATAGATTTTGCAATTGCTCAAGTGTGAGGTTTCCATACTAACTCCGGAAAAACATTTTTGCAAGATGCAGACGTCCGTCGCATTACGACTTACTGGCCTTGAAAACTTTAGACTTCGAGTGTTGAGAAGTAAATATACTTGCGGCGCAAGCTCATAATATTAATCTATTGAATTTTTACGTCGGCAAGAATAAGATTATAGTACTTTGTTTCCGACTAATAATTTTACACAGACTGTTCATAACGTTTGTTACATACTGAAAAGAAAACCAATACTCTGTTTTTGTTATTCTTCAACGTCCTCCAGCCACTATACTGAAAAGAGTAAAAGCCTGTCTCTTGGTAAATGGTGGTCACTTTGAGCATTTACTATGTCAGTTTATTTTAAGGAAATTGTTTTCTTTTTTTGTAATAATTATTTTAAATAATTATTATTTTATTACTTATTTATATTTTAGTAGTATTTTTAATTTTTTATTAAGAATTTCTTATTTGCTTAATATGCAGATTCCATAACAATAATAATAATAATAATAATATATTATAATTGTTGTAAATAATGAAGAGCTTTGCGGTAATGTTTCACGAGATATCTTTCTGATTTTTCTCTGAATAATGATTTTTACGTCGCTGTTAATAAGTCTATAAATCAGACATAACTTCCCTCCCAATCTTCAGTATTCAGTTGGCTCCGGCTCACCCTCAAGGGGCGAGCGGAGAAGTTTGATTTTAATTCTGACAGATGTCCCTCTTGGACATCCCTCCAGATAATGTTTTGCCTTTGACATCTTTACTTTCCCGAATATGTACGAATATACGGAGTAATATACGTAGTATAGGGAAAGTTATGTAATGCTGCGCGAAAAAATGGCGAATTTTCGGCAGAAAAAAAATTCGTTGCCGAGCTCTGATAACGAAAAAGTGGCTAAATGCAGTTGATAAATTAAGAAAAACATCCCCTAACTCGTGGTGAAGCCAGAAACCCTCTTTTGTGGTCCTTGATACCGAAAACCCAACTGAAAGCAAAACGTCCGTCTATCCGTCCGTCTGTGAACACTACTAGCGCCTAAACCCTACAGACGATTTTTTTCAAATTGAAGAAACCCCTGTCGATCTGGCTCGAGTCGAAGCTTTGAGATTTTGAAAACGATTCTGTAAAATTTGGGGGTACTTTAGATGAAGCCCCCGCGTACGTTGGCTCCATTTTTTTTTCAAATTTCTTGAAAGAATAGAGTAAAATACACTTATAAAGATGGATAGGTCCGAATTTCGCAGTTCACTCTGTATTTTCGAAAATTACAAAAGTTTTTAGGCTTTTTCGGACTACAAAATTAAAGATAGAGATTTTTTCTTCAAATAAAATTTGTCCTCCATAGTGAGTTCTTTCTTTAAGGTAATGTACATTTTTTAAAAAAATTTTAGTAGTTTTCACGCACCGTTGCATGCAATATGTGCAATTTTAAAAAATTACAAAAACAAGATTTTCTCAAAAACGGCTTCAAATTTTTTCTTCAACTTTTGCTACGGATAGTGCTAAATGTATTCTATGAAACGGCATTAACGCTATATTCTTTTGATTTTTCAAAAATTGTGAAAATGTAATTTTTTTTACTTGTCTCTCACATCGTTAATATTTACATTAGTGGCTATTTGTTCACATGGTTATATTCATGAGTACGTGTGCTTTAAATAATGTCAAACAAAGTTTCTCGGAAATTGATTAGTTTTCTGTGAAAACTAGCTTAAATTCCGTATTTTGAGAAATGCTCAAACGCCATTTTCTCAAAAATCGCTCCAAATTTTTGTTCAAACTTTTCGAATGGATAGTGCTAACTGCACTCTTTAATATGGCGTAAAGTTCTTTTTTTTATTTCAAAAATCACACAAATGTAATTTTTTTTTAAAGTTCTCTCATACCGTTAAAATGCACATTTCCAGCAATTTGTAAACACTATTAAATTTGTGAGTGTAAGTGCTTCAAATGACTTGAAATGAAGTTTTTCGAAAACTCAAAAATTTTCTGTGAAAACGAGCTTCAAATTTCGTATTTACAGTAGCGTTTAAACGCCATTTCTTGAAAACGTCTCCAAATTTTTTAAACGAAAAATTTCCATTTTGGGGCAAGGTTTAATTGTTTTTTTATATTCTTAAATAATAGTTTTGTTCTACTATTGGAATATCGAATAATTAATAAAATGCCAAAAACAATGTTGTTTGTGCGGCAATAGATGGCAGCTGTCGAGAGTATTGGCAATTCCGAATAGCTAGCCGAGACCAAACGAAACGTAAAACTAATACGGGAAAGTCTGTGACATTCTTTAGCACCGCTAGTGTGGCGTCAACACAGACGAGAGTGGGTTGTAAGAACAGTGAGTTTATACATAAACTAGGCCGTAGTTACAAAGAACGAATTTCACTGCTTACAATTAACTAACTAAATAGATCCCACTACTAGGAGAGATTTTAATTGAACGGCTACCACACCGCTCTACATCTGAGACCTAATGCATGTCTCGCTCGTCATGACAATGAATTGCCGGCCCACGTGCCACGCCCACGTGCCACATAGGCTTTCAGCGCTACCGCCGCCCCCATTGCCTCCGCCGTACCACGCCGTATCCGCGCTAGGCAGAAATTCCCATTGCGTCATCTTCTGCGCCCTTCGTTTAACATCCTGCCATCTGCCGCGTGTAGTCACCGTTTGAGCGCTACACTAGTCTTGTCCGTCGCGTGTTTTCCGAGTGCAGCGGGGCAGTGTTGCTGTGCGCAGGGGAGGAGGCGACGTGCGTGGGCGGCATCGCGCGCGTGGTGGCGAAGGCGAAGCAGCTGCTGCGCGAGCGGCCCAACGCGCTGCTGCTCAACGCCCGGCGACAACTTCCAGGGCACCCTGTGGTACACCATCTACGGCTGGAACGTCACCGCGGAGTTCCTCAACCGCCTGCCCTGGGACGCGTTCGTGAGTACACGCCACTTGCCACTAGCGGATTCAGCTGGCAATTTACAAAGCACTCAATAGCGCCATTCCTCGAATTAAACGGCGGCGATGGTGTGACGGTTAGCGTGTCGAAGTTCGCGGATTCAAACCCGATCGAAACCGTGGACTTTTACAGGCGAAAAATTCCTTCGGAGGGGAAGTAAAGCCGGCTGTCTCATGTTAGTAGATTTACTGCGTGTAAAAGATCCTCAAGCCTAAATGAAGCCTCTGAGCTAAATTCAAATCGTCGGTTTTCGTCGCCTCAGTAATGCCTTCTTTCCGCTAGTTGGTGAAAGGAGTGTAGCAAAATTTGCGTCGTCAGACGAAAGAGCAGGCCTCCTGAGTCGCGCCACGTAAAATAAGGCAATTCAATTCAATTCAATTCAATGAAATAACGTCCAACAGAGTTCCAAAATGCGCCAAATATTGAAAATAACTGAAAGCTATGATAAAATCAATGAGGTTAGGTTACAGTTCATACGTGGTTTATTGGGCATCGACATAGCGATCGATGTATACCGCCTCCCAATATAGATGAGTCATAATTCATGATTGGCCAGTGGGGCGAAGCGTTAAGAAGAATCGGCTGGAAAAAACAATAAACTTTTTGAGTACACCGCCCTGCCTGGGGCACTTTGTATGTATAGTTAAACACTATTGGTTTTAATTTCACGAGTGGAATGTGTGTATGTATTTCGGCACAACAGCTCTTTGCGAGCTAAGGCCTACCAGCGGCATCCAGGCCTTTCGGCCGTGGTTAGCACAAAGGCACCCCTGGTCTTCTCAATCCGAGAAGTGAGCTGTATTTTTACTCGTTTAAAAAAATTGTACAAGTCTAATTTTCTAAAAGTCTGAATTATTCGAAAATCGCAAAAGCTCAAATTTTTTTCGGCCTCTTGCTGAAGATATTGAAGATGTATTTTTCCCAAATAAAACATTTTTCAAATGCAGATCTTGAATAAACGTGTTGTAAAGTAGTATAAGTAATGTAATTTGTTAGAAATAAAGGCAATTTTGAAATAAATATTTTCTCGAAATTGACTCCAATTTTTCTTTGAATAAGTTCCCTTGATATAGTAATGAACAATAAAAAACGTAGTGCTGACTACCCACCTTCGACAAACTCCCCACCTTTTAGAAAATCTCCAAAATATTAATCGTTGAAATGCAATACAGATATAGATGGTTTTCGTAAATAAATGTGTTGCAGAACGCAGATATTTATATAAGGTTGTATAAATATTTGGAAAATAAGAGTATTTTTTGTTGTAATTTAAGCTTGAAGAAAAGGCAATTTACAAAATTCTTCCAAACGATTCCAACTTTTTTCTTATAAATTTTTCCACAGATAGAACAACGGCTGCTTCAATATGGCGCGTGTCCTATTTTCAGCAAACTGGAATTTTGTAACAAAAATTAACATTTGGAAACTACAATATTGATGAAAGAGTTCATGCAGTATCATAATATTGCGTAGCAGTTACAAATAAAGGGAGAAAATATGGGCTATTGTAGCACTACTAGCTATTGTAGCACGCGCAACTTTTCTTGAACGATGGATTGAAGAAATGCGGGTGGGGTGGGGGTATTAGTTACGAAAGCGGCCACTAGGTTTTACGACGCATTGCCAATCTCCAGAGAATCAGTCACGTTTTCACAAGAATTTGCGTTCTTTCTCGAGTCCGATGTGTCTGTTGTGATGGACAATTACCTGCCTCCTACCTGTCATTTATTTAGATTTTTTTTTTTTTTTTGAGAAAATAACTGACAGAAGTTGTCTTCAACAGAGAACAGTTTCTATTTCGCGCCAGTGAAGATGTGTTCGGAATGTCATCAGTGCTCGCCCCGAGCTTTTGCCGTCAACTGCTTATTGTGCCAGAGAGGGGGAAGCAAGGTCATCGTTCGACAAAAGTTGTGCGATTCATAAGCGACTCTTGTAGAGTTAACAAACAATTGAAAGTTTTATCTTGATCTTGATTCCAGGCGCGCCACCTCCCGAGGTCATTAGGGGTCGTCCATAAATTACGTAATATTAAAAAGGGGGGAAGGGGTTTTAGGCAGCGTTACGCTGCGTTACATAGGGGTATTGGGGAATTAGTTTAATATTACGTAACATTGATATTTATTTTTGCACATTTTTCAACATTTGCTGAAATAATTTCTTTTTTTGAGACTTGTACTAATACATTAAAATACTAAGTAATTAATTTAAAACCAAAATAAATCAAAGTTATAAGACGTAAATCGTCACAAATGGAGATATATTTTATCATTTATTTTATTGAATCAGTAAGATTGCAAAGAAGATATTCAAAAACGATGTGCAGTACATTCTAAACTCCATTTAAATTGGCGCAGTAGACTCTCGCCCATGACGGCATGTGCAAGGCTTGTGATAAAAAATGTTCTCGCCTTTCCTCCTTCATTCACTCACTTGCCCCCACTTCTTGCATTCACAAGGAAGGGGGTGTTGTCGCAAGCGTTACGTAATTATTTAGGGGAGAGTCAAAGGGCGCGTTGAGAGGGGAGAGGAGGTATTCAAAAGCACCCCGTTGCGATACGTAATTACGGACCTTAGTCCCACAAGTACAGTGCGTGTTTTCGGGAGTTGACGGTGATCTTTTTCCCCGCTGGATGGCGAGATCCGGCGCCGACCTCACGACGACTAGCGGGGTTTTCCTATCCGAGTATATCCCACCAGCGGGGCACCGCCCCAGCCGGAACAAGCTCAAAGGTCTTTACCTTTTCCCGGCACGTGTGGTGGTGTAGTTCGTGTTAGTGTAAGCAAGGTGTGATAATAGGATAAGGAAGAGGAAGGAAAGATCGCGCGCGGTCCGTGGCCCGTTTGTTAGGGTACTGCTCCGGCATTCGCCTGGTGTTGATCGGAGAAACGACGGAAAACTACCGATCAGAGCAGCCGGCCGCTAGAATTCTCCTCCAGACAGCGACTGAATTCGACCTAGCTGACAAGCTAGTGTGGAAAATCCTGCCGCCGTCGGGACTCGAACCTAGGATCTCCCGATTAGAGGGACTGAGCTATCTCTCCCGGTTTGATGTTGTGAATACATTAAGGCATTATCGTGACATTTAATGAAAATATCGCAAATTCGAAAATTTACCCCGTTCTTCTGTATTTACTAATATTGTATTATGAACCAGCATTTTGGCTGAGGCGTAGGTAGTGCAAATACTTGTAAACAAATATGTACTTAACATTTTTGAAAAAAAAAATGTGATGTATTTTATAAATTGCCTAAAAAGAAAATTTTTATCGGTATTTTAATGAATTTTATATTTAGAATTAGTTGAGGAACCAAGAAATATATTCCACACTTCAAATTGATATTAACTTTCTCAATACTTGATTCTACGCAATGTAAACGATTCACTAAAATGATAATGTAGAAAACCATTCGACAACAAAAATTGATGGTAGTTTTTTCCTTGAAAAAATCCTTATTCCCTTATCTAAATCATCGTTTCCTATAAATTCGCTCGTTGTAACAGTTTTCAGATAACTCGACTTATTTTGTTATGGTTTCTGATTTATGAATTTACGTGTTATTCTTAATAACATACTCATTAGTCAGAAATCAGAAAATGTTGAACGTGTCTGCTTTTTCAAAATGAAGGAGTGTTATTCATGAGGAGAATCTGTTAGCATACGTATATCATTCTCGACAAAAAATCGACTTCCCCTCTTAATCACTGAGGTCAAATATCATGTGTAAGATAATGAGAGTAAACAGGGCACAATCACCAAATTACAAAGAGCGGCTCCACTTATATCTCTCTTAAATTAAAGTCGCAATGGCGAATTCTTAATAAAAGATTTTCCGTTTAAAATACCTAGGTTATTTGTTAAATAAGGTCCTCGTGTGAATGAGAGTGAAATTGACGTGCGATCGCCGTCGGTGTGCTTGAGTTTCTGATTCCAACATCAGATGCCCGCCTTTTGACGCCTTTCCCAGCTGCATGATATGTCTGTGAGCCGAGCTGTAGAACTTTGGAATGTTTAAGAAAAGTGTGTCGCCCGCCCATGGTCCCATGCGTCTGCACAAACACAAAGGCTAAACAGGTCTTTTGGATGCCACAACTGGATCATCCACCTTACAGTCCAGACAGACCAGCACATACTAACTTTCATATGTTTAGATGTTTAAAGGATTTACTGATTGTCAACGGTTCAGCGACTATAAAGAAAGACTTCTCACAGGCGGCAGATTTCATTGACGTCTAGTGTTCAAAACTTGTTGCACGGTGAAAACAAATTTTTGAAAAAAATGAAAATATCTAGAAATGAAGATTAAATTATGTAGATGATTGAAAAACAAATTTTTTATGATATGTTCAATATTTTCCGTCTTATTAACAAACGGACCTTATTAAAAAATAACCCTCGTAATAATTCAGGTAAATAAAATTTTGAATCACATTTTTCGTTGCATTACAACAAAACAAATTTGTTTTCACGCAATCCACTCTCCATTAGTCGATAGAAGAAATGAAGGAATGCCATAGAAAATTTGTCAATGGTTGTGAAATGAATTCGAAGTGTTTTGAGACGTGTTGCATGTAATTTGGCCCCAACCTCAAAATAATTGTTCCCGTTACTGACTCCTCAGTAGCGTTATATGGCCCTACTGAGGAGATGTTTTCTCTGATATAGTATTGCAATTTAATGGAAACTTCTAAGCGCTAAAATCACTTTGCAAATTTATTTCCAATTTATATTTTTTTTATTTCTTAATTTGGTAACGAAACTAGGTACCCACAGACTTGGGCAGTATTAAGGGACCGTCCAGTAATTACGTAACGCAAATTTCGAGTATTTTCAATACCCCCCTCCCCCTTGTAACGCACTTCACTATCTCTATGTAACGCTGCCTCAGATACCCTCCTTCCCCTTCAGCGTTACGTAATTAATGGACGACCCTTAAATACTTTAATTATTGTAACTGACAATTACAATATATAGTTGCAAGAAAAAAGTTGTAATGCCAAATTATTGTATTTACGGTATTTTGAGTATTGGAAGAAATTTAAATGTATATGTGTTTTGCAATTCAAAATCTATTGTGTTTTGACCATGTATTTAAATACTTACTTCCAAAGAATTTTGGGCGAAGTATTTAAATACTAATTTAAAGTAGTTTGACCAACCCTGCCTCGCAGAAGGTTGCGAAGTGCTCTTCCTCAGTTCTTGCGCGCAATGAAAATAAATTAGTAATATAGACTAGAGGCCTTCAGCTACTGGACACTGGTTAATGCCATACAAAATGCGTTTTTTTTGTTCGAAAGTAGCACACACATCGCTCAGGAACCAAAAATAAAATACTCTCTTATAACTCGCATTACATTATGCAGTCTCTTATCAAATATTTCACAAAAATAATGTTCAGGATTACAGCTGTAGCGTCTTGTGGTACATTCATATACAACAGTTCTTCACCCACGAAGAATATCAAAATAGTTATTTACGCACAAAGGGCGATTCAAGGGCTGAAATGACCGAGGGCCTTTGTCACCCGAGATCGTTGTAATCAGATAACGCCAGTGGTACATGCAAAATTGTATTGTATTTTTCCTAATTTTATTGATTCGTGTTTATTTAATAATTATCTAGTTGTTAACTTGACTCGGTTTGTCATTTCACATTTCCCTCCCGTAATTCCCTCTGTAAGACAACGTTTCCAACTGTTTGCATATTTCTCTCGTAACCACCATCCTGTCGATCCAAGTAAGTTACGCAGAGAATATCGAGCTCTGTATTGAAGGCAATAACAAGATGTAACGCATCAGTAGAAAGTAAAAGTTGCACCACAACGCAACACGCGGACGGCCCTCTTCTTTGGAGTCTTGCTGTCGTGTGACGTCAGCTGTCTCCTCTGTAATGGCGTGCGTGCGTTTGAGATGTCAGTCGGGAGGCGCAGGAGGATTATTTATTTATTTATTTACAAGTTATTATGTAAAAAATACATTTTCTTGTACCCATTTTTTCCAAATACATCAACTTATAAATCTACAAATAATGTCGATATCTATTGAATTAACTTTTTAATATTGATTTTGATTGTATTGATAATACAATCAAATACTCGCATTTTTCAGAACAATTTAAACAGCTTGATTGTTTTTATATTTCTTCCGATATCCCGGATATTTAACAAAACCGTTTGCACCCGACACATGTCCGTAGGTTAGTTTGTTACTTCTCAACTCCTGCGCGGATGCGAAATTAGTGTACAGGCATTTGTAGTTTGTATTGCCCGGATGTTTATGACCAAAAATTATTGGTCTATCATTTATGGTCTAAACAATATGAAAATATGACTTAAAATTTATTTGGTTGCATTTTCGAAACCTTTAAAATCTCTCCGCAGTTTAAATAACCATTATATTCAAAATATACTTTTAAAATCTAGCACATTCACCTTCTCCTTTGGCGCCCAGTGAAGACAATTCTATTTGCTAAAGTTGTGAAATAAATTTTATAGGAGCGGTTGACCTTGGCACAAAGGAGGGCAAAATTAAATTAACACTTTCTTCGCATCTGGTGCTCTCTACGCTCTCTCTTTCTCCGTCTATATAGCTTACCCTCCTAATTCACACACACACACACACACACACACAGAAATATATATACACACGTATATACGAAAGACAGAAAGTTATACACAAGAAAAAATTGTAAGAAATTAGACAACATATGAAAAATCTCTTCGAGACGACTGGAAGCAAGTATACGAAAAATGGAATCAAAAAGATAAAAATGACAAACAATACGAAAATTCATGAAAAATATGACCATAATATGAAAACTTAACAGAAAATGACTTAAAAAACAAAAACAAAACTTTATATGACACATGAAAAGTGCATAATTTAAGTCATTGTACACAAACTCATCCTTATCTTACATTTTTCATGGAAATAACGCAACGAAAAATATGACATGTCATACACATCCGGACCCTTGTAATTTGTAATTTAATTATCGATTTTGCCCAAATCCTTTCATTAACAGTAAAAAAAATTGTTTTTTTCCTTCGAACACGATTTCAATGAGAAAGTCCCTTTCTCATAAATGTGTTCTTTTGTAAGTGCGCAATGAACGTGTTTATACTGGACGTATCTAGTTTTACTGCGCAACATTCTTGCGTCAGAATGTCACGTGTTGCAGCGCAGCTGCGAGCCAGATACGCGGGGAACCCCCGACCGGCGGTCTAGTTCTCTCTCTCTCTCTCGCCGTCGTATATTTAGCGGACGATTAGGTCAAACCAATTTATACGCAGTTCAAGGCTAATTTAAACTCGTTTACAACTTTAACCCCTCCGCCACCTTCAATAAATTCCTCCCTCTGGTTCAAATTCGAAGCGGATACATTTCATTGGGCGTGAATTTCGTAGTTTAACGGCTTGTTACTATCCTTAATTTAAATAGTATCACGAAGAACAGAAAGAAGTTCAACGAAAGTCATATTTACTCGATGTAAAAATCCGTGTCTATTATTTTAAAACTAATATTTTTTTAAAAAATCTAGAAAACGGATTAAAAAAACTAGACAAGGTGTGTACGTCTTTGAACAATTTTATTGTAGTAGTTTATTTTGCTTTTGAGTAATCTATATTCCTAATTTCCAATTCGCACAGAAAGTGTAAGAAAGCTTTGCAGCCCCCTCCCATGTGAAACTTGACTATGGTTTTGTTCGTTAACCAACCGTTCGGGAAAATAGAAATTCGCCATTAAAATGTTTGCTATTCACTATTTGATATTTTTGGTATTACGTAAAGAACCATTGTACTGTATACACACTACACTAAATTACTACAGTATTCCTTAAGACAATTTTTGTGAAAACTATTTAATTTATTGCTGTGTCCTGAGAGAGTATTTTATCAGTTGTTCTTGACGTTGTACGTGCTACATTTTGGAAAACCATTTTCTGTGGTTTAGTTCAAAAGTATTTGTATTGCAGGGGTTGTAATGATCAGGGTACGCATTTTAATGTAAACACATATTTTTACCGAAACAAGATACCTGGATTCAATAATACTTTTTGGAGCTAACAACACATTCTAAATGAATTAGGACTATTTCTATTTACATATTCCTACACATTTTGGTGTTATGTATGTGATATTTCATTACATTTTTACATATTTATATGCCAAAACGAAATATTTTACATCGGAGATTGCCAAAATAATGCTACTACAATCTACTTTCTTACAAACCAATGAAATAATGCGCTCTGATGACTACCAGACCTTCGCCGCACAGTGTCAGATTTTCAGTCACTCCGCCTTCTTGGAATAAAATATGTGGGGATGTTTGAAAAAGCCGAAGGAATCTCAAGCAGGTGCTTGCCCATGTTGTACAGACAAATGCGTTATAGTATCATTATTATTGTATTATGTATTTCACAGACAAATATACAAAATGTCTGGCAAATATTTGTAACAGATGATTGTCTGATTGCGTTGTTGGACTTGAGGCGGGGGCTGCGTGTCCTCTTCAACGCTTCTTCTCGGAGATTCATAACTCCCTGCACGAAACGACAGTTCTCGTCTCTGAGACCGGAAAGTCCTGGGGTTCGAGCCCCGACGGGGAGAGGATTTTCTGTGCTAGGACAAGGCCGTCTAGAATAGAAGGCCTGCTCCTACGCCGAAAGACGTCACGAAGGGTGGCTGGCAGGAAATGCACGCTGTACAGCGGCGTACTCTCCACAGTTTTAAACAGAGATCTAGTTGTTAAAATCGCATGGAAACCTATACTTGTTTCAGATAACACAAGGAACCTTCTTGACGCTCCAGGAATTTATTTTAGAGTTATTTGTATTAAGGTATCCCGATATAGTACAATTATTGTACAAGTAAATTAACATAATGAGAAGGTTAAATGTTTGTACACACTACTTTATTTATAATATATTATTTTGTAGAATTTATAAAACAATTTTGCTGTCATAATTGATACTCATCAGAAATTAAGTACCTTCATGATAACAATTCAATATGTATTTTTCCTGCTCTATTTCTTTCAAGTTGTCTACTTTAATTCAATACCGAAATTTGAAGAATAGCAGGTATAGTAGTAATACTTTTAGCTGATATTTATCTGATGGCCATATTAGTAATTATTATAATATTTGTTAATATTGTAAGGAACAGTAAAACAATCATAGGTAAGTAAATAAAATTCAAGCTGATCAAAAACAAGAAGAGGAAGGATGGAAAGCAATATTTTATTCAAAAAGTACTCCAGCATATTACGTAAAACTTTATGAGATATTATCCAAAAGACAAAAATCACATTGGAAATACATAAAAATTGTTTTGGACGTTCCTTTAGCAAATGTTTCGACACAATCTCTTCTTACTGCCTTGTTCTGGTAAAGAGTAAATTTTGAGTCGAAGTGTTTTACACACACAAGTTCTTTGAAGGGACAAAATATTTCCTATTTTTTTATTCAGCAGTCAAACTATTACAGCTAACAAATTTTCTGAATAAAGGTTTTTGTTCCCATGTTTTGTTTTCTTGACAGGAGAATATGGGAAACAAAAACTGTATAAAAAAACTAAACGGTCATAATTTTACATAACACATACTGAGAATTTTTATTCCCATTTTCTAATATCAAAAAACCAAACAGGAAAGAAAACTTTTATTCTGCGGTCATTTATTTACAACTAACACATTCTCAGTTTATTTTTTTAGACAGTTATTTTATTAAAAGAACAAAACACCAAAAGAAAATCTCTATTAAACGGTCGTAAATTTACATAACACTCAGCTTCTTTATTTCGCATATACACTTATCAGGAAAACAAAACATGGGAACAAATCGCTTTATTAAGTAGTCATTGAATTTTAGCTAACGAATTCTCAGCTTATTTTTCTTAATACGATACTCTAACAGATGAACCAAACTCAAAAAATAAAAACCTCTTTTCAACGGTCATGTAATAAAACATGAATAATACTCATTTTTTCCCTTCCCATTTCCTCCTATCAAGAAAAAAAACATGCGAACGAAAACCTTTATTAGCGGTATTACTATTTAGCTTACAAATACTCAGCTAACTTTTTAATAAATAATTATATCAAATGAACGAAACACTAAAAGGAAAACCTCTATTAAACAGCCATTAATATATCATCACAATTACATCACACTAAGCTTTTCTTCTTCGCATATACACCTATTAGGAAAGGAAAACATGTGAACAAAACCTCATTTCGGCGGCCATTAATATTTAGCTTATAAATTTTCAGCTCAGTTTTTGTAATAAGTAATTATATCAAATCAGTTTTTTTCTTCGCGTATACATTTATCAGGAAAACAAAACATGGGAACAGAAACCTTTATTAAGCGGCCAATAATATTTAGCTTACACATTTCCAGCTAAGGTTTTTAATAAGTGATTATATCAATGAACGAAACACGAAAAGAAAAACCTCTATTAAACGGTCATCACAATTACATAACACTCAATTTTTTTCTTTGTATATATTTTATCAGGAAAAACAAAAATTGGAACAAAAACCTTAAATAGCGGCCAATAATATTTAGCTTCAAAATTTTCAGCAATGTTTTTCGCTTAATAATGATATCAAATGAACGAAACACCAAAAGAAAAACCTCGGTTAACGGTCATTAAAATTACCTAGCGCTCAGTTCTTATTTTCCGCAGATAGATTTATCAGGAAAACAAAACATGGGATCAAAAACCTTTATAAACGGCCAAAAATATTAAGCTTACAAATTTTCAGCAAAGTTTTTTAATAAGTAATTATATCAAATGAACGAAACACGAAACGAAAGACCTCTATTAAACGGCCATCAATTTTACATAACACTCATTTTTTTCTTCGCATATACACATATCAGGAAAACAAAACATGGGAACCAAATCCTTTATTAGCGGCCAATAATAGTTAGCTTACAAATTTTCAGCCAAGTTGTTTACTAAATAATTTTATCAAATGAACGATACACCACAAGATAAACATCTATTAAACGGTAATCCCAATCACATAGCACTCAGTTATGTTTGTTCGCAGATACATTTACCAGGAAAAGAAAACATGGGAACAAAAACCTTTATTAAGCGGCAAATAATATTTAGCTTACAAATTTCCAACTACGTTTTTAATGAGTAATTATATTAATGAATGAAACACGAAAAGAAAAACCTCTATTAAACGTTCATCACAACTACATAACAATCGGTTTTTTCCCTTGTATATACATTTATCAGGAAATCCAAATATTGGAACAAAACCTTATTAGCGGCCAATAATATTTTGTTTAAAAATTTTCAGCTATGTTGATCACTTAGAAATGATATCAAATGAACGAAAAGACAAAAGAAAAACCTCTATTAAACGGTCATTACAATTACCTAGCACTCAGTTTTTATTCTTCTCATATACATTTATCAGTGAAACAAATCATGGGAACAATAATCTTTATTAAGCCGCCAATAAAATTTAGCTTACAAATTTTCAGCTAAGTTTTTTTACTAAGTAATTATATAAATTAACGAAACACGAAAATTATAACCTCTATTAAACGGTCATCACAATTTTATAACACCCAGTTTTTCTTCTTCTCATGTACATGTATCAGGAAAACAAAACATTCGAACAAAAACCTTTATTACGTGGCCACAATTATTTAGCTTAAATTTTCAGCTGAGATTTTTTAGCAAGTAATTATATCAAATGAATGAAACACGAAAAGAAAAACCTCTAATAAACGGTCATCAATTTCATATAACACTCTTTTTTTTTTTCTTCTTCGCATATACACCTATCAGGAGAAGGAAACATGGGAACTAAAACATTACTTAAGCAGCCATTAATATTTAGTTTAGTTTCAGCTTCAGCTTAGTTTTTTTAATTTACAATTATATCAAATGAACGAAAGACGAAAGGAGAACCTCTATTAAACGGTCATCACAACTACATTACACTCAGGTTTTCTCCTTCGCATATACACCTATCAGGAAAACAAAGCATGGAAAAGAAAGCTTTATTAAGCGGCCAAGAATAGTTAGCTTACAAATTTTCAGCCAAGTTTTTTACTAAATATTTTTATCAAATGAACGAAACACCACAAGAAAAACCTCTACTAATCGGTCATCGCACTCACGTAGCATTCAGTTTTTTTCTCCGCAGATACATTGTCAGGAAAAGAAAACATGGTACAAAAAACTTTATTAAGTGGCCAATAATATTTAGCTTACAAATTTCGAGCTAAGTTTTTTAATAAGTAATTATATCAATGAACGAAACACGAAAAGAAAAACCTCTATTAAACGTTCCACACAATTACATAACACTCAGTTTTTTTTCTTTGCATATACATTTATCAGGAAAACCAAAAGTTGGAACAAAACCTTTATTGGCGGCCAATAATATTTAGCCTTAAAATTTTCAGCAATGTTTTTCACTTAGTAATGATATCAAATGAACGAAACACCAAAAGAAAAACCTCTATTACACGGTCATTACAATTACCAAGCACTCATTTTTTTATTCCTTGCAGATACATTTATCAGGAAAACAAGACATGAGTTCAAAAACCTTTATTAAGCGGCCAATAGTATTTAGCTTACAAGTTTTCAGCAAAGTTTTTTAAATAAGTAATTATATCAAATGAACGAAATACGAAACGAAAAACCTCTATTAAACGGTCATCAATTTTACATAACACTCAGTTTTTTCTTCGCATATACATTTATCAGGAAAACAAAACATGGGAACAAAAATATTTATGAAGTGGCCAATAATATTTCGCTTACAATTTTCCAGCTAAGTTTTATATTTAGTAATTATATCAAAAGAACGAAACACGAAAAGAAAAACTTTTATTAAACAGTCATCACGTTTACCTAACACTCAGTTTTTTTCTCTGCATATACATTAATCAGGGAAACAAAACATGGGAACAAAAATCTTTATTAATCTGCCAATAATATTTAGCTTACAAATTTTCAGCTAAGTTTTTTTAATAAGTAATTATTAAACGAAAATTATAACCTCTACTAAACGGTCATCACAAATACACATCACTCAGTTTTTTTCTCCGCATATACATTTTTACGGAAAACAAAACATGGGAACAAAAACCTCTATTTTGCGGACAATGATTTTTAGCTTACAAATTTCCAGCTAAGGTTTTTTTAATAAGAAATTATATCAAATGAACGAAACAGGAAAAGAAAAACCTCTATTAAACGGTCATTTAAACTAATACTGATGTATTTTGCTTCTCTTGTTTACCTATCAAGAAAATAAAACATTGGAACAAAAACCTTAATTCAGCGATCAATAAATTCACCTAACAAATTCCCAACTTAGTTCCCATAATAACTTATTTTCTCAAAAGAACAAAAACACGAAAAATAACTCGACTATGCGGTCATGATATACAATATAACTAATACTCACTTTTTTCCTTCCCGTATTCTCCTATTAAGAAAATAAAACCTTCGAACAAAATCAGCGGTCTTTAAAAGCTTTACTCAGCGGTCTTTAAAATAAAGCTAAGGAAATGTCAGCTCAATTTCTTTATAAAGTTATTTTTCATTAGAACAATACACGAAAAGATAAACTTCGATTAAACGGTTTTAAATTACATTACTAACATTCAGCGGTTTTGTTTCCTAAATTCTCCAATCAACAAAACCTTAGGAACAACCTTAATTGAGCGTTCATTGAATTTTTGCTAACAAATTTTCAGTTTAGTTTACTTAATAAATTATTTAATCAAATGAAAAAAACTACACATCGGAACAAGATTTATCCACGTTTTGTTATCAGGGCCCAATAATACAAGTTTTTCTGTGGAAAAAATAAGCGGTTTCTGCTGTAGCATTACGATACTTTCTCTTTTCTACGTAAGGAAGTAGTAAGCACAGATAGATTTAGATTGGCAATGAAGCCGAGAGATAAACGTCTGCGAACGCAGCTCTTGACTTCACTCACATAGCTAGCAATGCCAACATAGTCGCACAGCACTAAACGAATATTTACTGCTTAATCTTAAATGTTTTTGCCTACCGCAATACTTTTATTTTGCGAAATGAAAAAAAAGCATCAATACATTATCATTTATTAGCGAAAATATTGATTTAATTCACTCTTGATCAGCTAGAATATAAGGGTCCAGTTCAATCATATAACAACCAAGCATTAGGTTGTTTTTTGTTTGTTTTTTTAATTCAGCACACTGAGATGAGAAAGTGAAATTTTTGTATGCCATTTCTTTGTCAAACTTGCTCCTAAGGAATTCGCAGTATTGAGGTTACTTCGAATACTAATGTTAGAAAGCTAGTGATCCCTCAACATTCGCGAGAATGTTGAGAACTAAATTGTTAGAAAGCTAGTGTATACAGTAATCCCTCAACATTCGGGAAAGTTACGTTCCTCGCGATTGTCAAATCAGAGAATGTTGAGTCTACATTGTAATGAAGAAAGGCGGGTCAGGTATATAGAAAAGCTGTTTAAAAAAGAAAAAAATAGATATTAGATTAGACATAGGTTTATTCTACAATTGGGCTGATGTTGCCCGGTGGCAAAATACAGAAACATTAAAGTACGTTTACAATTACAAAACGATTAACAATAAAAACAACATATAAAAAATCAATATAAAAACAAATTATCTTCGTCATTACCTAGAACATGTAAATGCATTTACATACATATACAACAAATGAAACTACATATATACAAACATTTAAGTAAATAAACTTACATATTACACCAACATTCATACATACAAATATACACGCTTACATACATATTATACAAAGACATAGGAACACTCGCATGCACACCATCCTGCACGTATTCACTCACAATCATATTCAGACAATGGATAAACATTTTTAACTACAACACAGGAGAATTTGCCTACGACCGTTCTTTGAATTCTAGTTCTAATTTTATATTTATGATCAAATCTATTAAAATAATCTGGTTTTGTCTAGCCTTCCCCGTATTTCCTGCCATGCAGAGCCACCAGTGTAAGATTACGCAAAGTCGAGCCCTTTTTCTCCCTTTTTCTCTAACGATTCCCAACGTGCAGGTATGTTCCTCCGAAAAGTGTATTTTGCCGCTCTGTTTTGTATCCTCTCTAAGCTCTTCTTAAGTCCTATTCTGTACGGATCCCAACAACTAGCTCCATATTCCATTACTGGCCTAACAAGCGAGGTATACGCGACTTCTTTGTATTCGTATAGCATTTTTTAAGATTTCTCATGACGAAATGCAAAGACCTCCACGCTTTACCCACTTCGTAGTTAGTTTCTCCCATCCCAACTTGCTATCCAGGAGGATGCCAAGGTATTTACAGTTTGAGACTCGCGGAGTTACCTCATAACCTAGCTGATAAGGTATTGTATGAGTCTCTGGCCCTACAAAATGTGATCGCTAACAAAATCGCCCTACAAAATGTGATTCTAACTAACAATTAAAGAACTGAGTAAGTGCTACTAAAACAATTCACAATTAACGTCCCAAAGAGAAGGAAAAAAAATATGAAACTAATTTCAAAGTTGAAAGTGATTGAATATAGGATTTGGTTATTTTTTTGATTCAAAACCCTCCTAGTTGTTCTAATATCCAAACATGGAAAAGTCGCTGCTTCATTTCTCTCTTAAATTTCGAAGTTATTTCCATGATCGGATCACATTCGAAAGTCTTTCCACTGGAGCTTGTTGAATTTTTAGAACGCCAATAACAGCTTTGACATTGAAATTGGTCCATTTCGCTTTTGTTAATTCCTTACATTCGAGGTTTTCTTTGCTGATGATTTCCCGAAGCTGCTCTTCAGTGAGGTCATTATAATGAGAGTTGCACAGATCCTGAATGGCTTTTCTGTTCATGTGGTCAAAACCCTTACCTCCAATTTCACTCAACTGAATTTAATTATTTTACAATTGTATTATTCTATTAATGTGAATTGACTTTCCAACTTTGATATTTTGCAGAACATGATACTCTGAGCTCCGGTGTCTGCCGAGTTCGTTTCCCAGATAACACTGATAATAGAAATAAAATGTGCTCGCTTTCCAGAAAATACGACCAAAGACGCTCTCGTGAATGTTTAAGTCGCGTGTGTTAAAAACGGTAGCATTTCTCTAATCGCGAATGTTCGGAACTCGCGAATAGCGAATAGCTACTTAATGCTTAAACTAATTAAGTTAGCTCCAATGAAGTCGTAATATTTCATGATTTAGGCTTTATAGAGTGGAATTCAGGTTATTCAGCTTACAAGGTAAGCTGCTGCTTCAGTAGGTACAAAGCTTATGAATGCAAAGAAATATTTCGAATTTCATCCGCTAAAGAACTAGTGAAATGTTTAAAATTAAACCCGTGTATCAGACAGTAGTTCACTTTGTTAAGATTATTACTCGTAACTCCAAAATAAGTGTGATATTACAACTCATCTGCCTTGCACGAAGACGCAACGCCTCAGAACGGGGTGATAGATCTTGTCTCCAGTGCTACTACCCACGGTGTAAGATATTTCTGACACCGTGGACTACCTTAACCTCCAGCATTAGCATTGCCAATCTACGTACATGATATTTGTAGTAGTAAGGTGAAAAAGAAAAAGAATGTTCGAAAGTATCTTTGACGAACTCATTTCAAAATGCCGCTTTCGACTTCTGTCCCTCACTCAACATTTCCCTCAAACCCAGTTCTAGGTTTCAGTTCTAGTTTCTACTGTCAGTTCTAGTTTCGTAAATACCTATTGCGGAGTAAAATTATTACCCATTACACGTATTCAGCATATTCGGATTGTCTCTTTAAAAAAAGATGTTCGATGTTTTCTTTCAGCAAGACAAAGTAACGGTGCTACAACAGTACATACTTTTTCGCATTATTTCTTACGTTCGTAATTTTCAAAAATTCAGGGGATTTTAATAAAAATTAGAACTGTGTCATTTTTTAAGTGTTTAATCGAAATTGAACAGCAAGTACGCGGTCGATTTTGAAAAATAAATTGTTAAAGTAAAATGACACAAAAAAACTACCCCTTTTTTGAACAAAAATGTACTGAGCGTATTTG
>JAHLJT010002630.1:113575509-113598313 GCA_031308135.1 Acheta domesticus
TTTTTTTGACAAATAAATAAATAAAATAATAAATAGAAATATTCTCAGCATTTTAAACTAAACTAGTGGTGCTACAACAGCACTTACTTTCCGTATTAGAGGAAACAGCTAAGTAGTACTGAAATATTGCACTTTATGCGCTACTAACATCTTCGCTTGGAACTCACTATTTCCATTGCAGTGTTGTCAGAACTATGTGAATTCTACAACTTCACAAAAATAGAAGGCAAAGCTTTTGTAACCCTGTATTGGAAAAAGAAGCCTGATACCCTGGATATAGAAATGCCTTCCATTGGGCCATGATTAGGGAAGAGTATTTTAAAACCATGCACAAATTCTCTACTCACTACAAATGGTACAGCATTTGGTGCAAAACTAAATATTTGCCTGCAAATATCAACATAAATTAGACAATATAACTCCTTTTCATACAGCTCCATTAGTCCAACAATGACACTAATTCACAGATATCGCGAGCGCAAAGTGAATTCCATTGTTGCAGACCCTGCATTGTCGCTATTCTGAGAGCTATTAATTCTTTTTACTTATTCAATATTTCCAAATAAACAATTTCTAAAATATTAATGTGTAAGTCTATAACAAAGTTCGAATGTAAGAAACGAAGAAAGAATAATATACAAATTGCACATTCTAATTTACGACGCATCCAGCTGTCCGAAGCGCAGTAAATTTACAGCGGCCTATTACGTTTGTCACAAAATTAAAGAAAACTACTCGTATTTTGAAAAAATTAAGCATGACCGTATTTATTTTATTTATTTATTTGTCAATATTCAGAATTGCCACATACTCTTTTCTTGCCGGCTACCATCTATCATCGCCAAAAGTACATTTTTTGTTATTTTCTTAATTTTTTTTTTCGGTTTCCTATTGGTAGAACAGAAACATTAATTTTAGAATATTAAAGAACACAAAAACCTAGCCGTAAATGGCAATTTTCTTTTAAAAATTATGTGCCGTTTAAGAGAAAATGGCGTTTTAGCACTACTAAAAATGCGAAATTTGAAGCTCATTTTCACAGAAAATTTTTGAGTTTTCAAAATACTTTATTTGAAGTTATTTTAAAGCACTTACACTCACAAATATAATCATCTTTACAATTGCGGATAATGTGCATATTAAAGATGTGAGAGATCTTTCAAAAAATTTACATTTATATAATTTTTGAAAAAACAAAAAACTCAAAATAAACTTCACGCTATACTAATGAGTGTAATTAGCACTATCCGTTACAAAGTTTCAAGAAAAAATTGCAGCCATATACGAGAAAATGACGTTTGAGCATTTCTGAAAATGCCGAAATTTGAGCTACTTTTCACAGAAAACGGTAGTGTTTTCGAGAAACTTTACTTGACATTATTTAAAGCTATATACTCGTAAATATAATAATGTAAAAAATCGCCGATAATGTAAATATTAACGACGTGAGAGACAAGTAAAAAATTACATTTTGGTAATTTTGAAAAAACCAACCGATAGACCAAAATGGCTTTTATGTCATTGATAGAGTACATTTAACCACTATCCCTACCAAAGTTTAAAGAAAAAATTTGGAGCCGTTTTTGAGAAATTTTGTTTTTGTATTTTTTAAAATTGCACATATTGCACGCAATATTGCACGAAAACTACCAAAATTGTGAAAAACATTTTACATGACCTTTATTAAAGAACTCAATATGCAGAACAAATTTTATTTGAAGAAAAAATCTCTATCTTCATTTTGTAGTTGGAGAAAGGACGCCGAAAAAATTCAAACTTTCACAATTTTCGAAAATTCAGAGCTGTACGTGAAAATCGGACCTATGCCATGTTAAAAGTGTGTTTTCCTCTATTCATACAAGAATTAAAGAAAAATTTGGAGCCGTTTTTGAGAAAATGTTGAAAATCCCCGGGGGCTTCATATAAAGTACCCCCAAATTTTAAAGAATCTTTTTCAAAATCACAAGCTTCGACTAGAATCAGATCGACTGGGGAATATCAATTTTGAAGAAAATCGACCGAACGGTTTAGGCGCTAGCGTTGACCACAGACGGACAGACGACGGACCGGAATGCCGTCAATCGATTTTTAAGTATTAAGAAGCAACAAATCATGGATTTTGACCACACCACGTGTTAGAGGATTTTTTTTCTTAATTTAGCAACTGGTTTTATCCACTTATTCGTTTTCACGCCCGGCAATTATTTTTTTTTCCGAAAATTTGGCCATTTTTTCGCGCAAGCATTACTAACTTTCCTATACTACGTATATCCTCCCCGGGTGTATACGTACGTATACGGCAAAGTAAAATGAGAATACACTGTGATCACATTATAGGTGATTATCAGTGGTTTTTGGAAAGGAAGAAGTACTACCAAACAAATTTTCAGCCTCATGCAAATACTGGAGAAAGCCATATGAGCAAAATGTCGAGATTCACCCAACTTGTATAGACTGCAAGCAATCATTGATAATGTACATAGAAGGTAGAATAAAGGGTAAAATATAAGTTTGGTATACCATTCAAATTAGTAAGATTAATAAAATGATTTCAAGGTACTAGGAATATAGTTAGATTCAAAGGAAAGACATCGCAATTTACACAATTCGAGTCCTATTTTATTTCTCGCTTAATTTTTCTGTCTGAGCAAATATACTCATTTCTTTTTTAAATATAAACAATTTACATGTTCTCAGGAGTGTTTCTATGCCTCCATAATGCAAATTTTTGCCATGAATGTTTCAAAGACCACTTTTGAGTGCTTATTGCGGCTAACCTTTCGGATATCCTCGTATTTATGACAAAATATGCTTAGAAATTTCTTAAGAGCTTATTTTCCTACGTTTCCCTCCCCGGACACTCTGTATAGAAAATGAGTAATGCCACAGAGTATTTGGGTTCCTACATTACTGAAAAGCAGAAAAGGATATTAAGAGGAGAATAATGGCGTGTAATACATGTTTATGACAACCTCTACAATTTTTTACGACAAGAAGGATCTCAAAGACTCGCTAACTTAAAATTGTACAATACTTTATTTAAACCGTGGTATTGTATAGTTCTGAAGCTTGGACCCTCACGAAGAAATAACCTGGCAATATGGGAAAGGAAAACCTTACGTAGAATATTTGGACCGGCTTGAGACAATGAAATCTGGCGGAGCAGAACAAATGCAGAGTTTGACGAACTATATAAAACACCTATGATAGTTACCTGCATCAAGATAGGAATGTCGAAATGGAATGGACATTGTAATAAGAATGAAGGAAGAGAGGGCTGTAAAGAAGATGTATGTAGGGAGCATGGCTGGTAGGAGTGAGTAGAGGCAGGCGAGGTCAAGAAGGATGATGAGGTGAAAAATGACCTGAGGACCCTAAGCAGTGAAAAGATGGACAAGAAAAGGAGAAAACCGAAGAGATTGGGCTACCGTAATAAAAGAAGCCATGGCAAAGTGCCGAAGAGCTGTCAGAAGATAAGAATTGATGATCTGAAGTGCATTTATTGTAGCAATCGTAAAAATAATGAACGTTTACGTTTTACGTTATTTCCCCCGCTATTAATAATAATAATAATAATAATTAATAATAATAATAATAATATATAATATTTATTGAGTGGCGAGACTCAGACCATATGTTATGTCTCTCCGGTGACATGTAGCGCTTTCTATTCATGATTTCCGACATAATAAATAGAGAATCATGAATGAAACAACGACCCAATACGAACAAAACATTAGTGACCGAAAAAAAACGACTTAGAGAATTAATGAAAGAACGAATCATAATAGAGAACAAGAAATGTAAGAATGATCAAATTAATCGCGTTCGAAGAGTGAACCGCGAAGATTTGTGCAAGCGAATGAATCGAATGAATGCAAAATTGCAAAGCTCTTCTCAACTACTACTGCAAAACCAGCAGGTGTAGGACGTCTTTGCGTTTGTAATTAAACAGTTCGAGATAAAAATTAATTATTAAAAATTAACAGTTCGAGATAAAAAATAGCCCAAGTTGAACCCTGGAGGTTATGCACCCATCAAACATGTGCGCGTGAGAGCGAGGCCACCAATCTGTTGTGTGAAGTAAAACGCCATCTGCACTTACACTAAATGTCGTTGGTCAAGGACGCGTACGTGCTGTATTCGCCGTGAAAAGAGCCGAGGCAGCCTCCTTCATTCACTGTGTGACGGTCACCGAAATTGTCTCGTTAGCTGAGGACGTTTTTCTGACGTACCCACCTCGCCTTCCCAACTCCGGTGTTCACTGATTCTTTCTTTGTCTTCTCGTTCTTTCTTTCTGCGCTCATTCATTGACTCGTTCATTCATTCTTTCGTTCGTTTATTCATTCACTGCACATCCATTCATTGATTTTTTTCATTCGTTTATTCATTCACTGACCATCCATTCATTGATTTTTTCATTCGTTTATTCATTCACTGAACCATCCATTCATTGATTTTTCATTCGTTTATTCATTCATTGAGTCGTTAATTCGTGCATCCATTGATTTATTCTTTTCATTAATTCGTTCATTCACTCATCGGTTCGTCCATTCATTGATTTGTTCATTTTGTTCGTTCATTTCGCTGAATCGTCCAAATATTGGTTTGTTCATTGGTTGCAGCGGGTCGACGCAGCTGGGCACGGGCCACGTGCTGGTGACGGCGGGCGCGCTGCCCTGCGCGGGGGGACCGGGGGGCCGAGGGGGCGGGGGGGTGGGGTGGAGGCGCTGCGCGCGACCCGTCCTTCCGCTGCGGCGCGCTTCTCCGCACGACGTGGCGCTGCTGCGCCTGGCGGCGCCGGGCCGTGGCGATGGTCGGCCGGCGCCGTGGCGGCCCGCCTGCCTGCCCGCGCCGCCCCACGAGCCGCCTTCTACTCGCGCTTTCGAGGGACGACAGGTGCGTCGCAATCGCTCACTCTACTCACCTACTCTCAGGATAAGATGCTTCTAGTGGCTTCCTCTCGGATTCAGTGCCGTGTACGGCTTCCTCATAGGATTAATATGCTTATAGTGGCTTCCTCTCAGATTAAGATGCTTCTAGCGCTTCCTCTAGTATTAATATGCTTATATTGGCTTCCTCTTAGGATTAAGATGCTTCTAGCGGCTTCCTCTCAGAATTAATATGCTTTGTGGCTTCCTCTTAGGATTAATATGCTTATAGTGGCTTCCTCTCAGGATTAAGATGCTTCTAAGTGGCTTCCTCTCAGGATTCAGATGCTTGTAGCGGCTTCCTCATAGGATTAATATGCTTATAGTGGCTTCCTCTCAGGATTAAGATGCTTCTAGTCTAGCTGCTTCCTCTTAGGATTAATATGCTTATAGTGGCTTCCTCTTAGGATTAATATGCTTATAGTGGCTTCCTCATAGTATTAATATGCTTCTAGCGGCTTCCTCTCAGGATTAATGCTTATAGTGGCTTCCTCTTAGTATTAATATTCTTATAGTGGCTCCCTCTCAGAATCAAAATGCTTATAGTGGCTTTCTCTCACAATTCATATGCTTATAGTGACTTTCTCTCAGAATTAAGGTGCTTATACTGGCTTCCTCTTAGGATTAATACCGTTTGTAGTGGCTTCTCAAGATTAATACGCTTCGGCTTTCTTTCACAATACGCTTGTAGTGGCTTCGATTAAGGATAATATATTTCTTGGGGCCTCGTTCAGTATTAATACACTTTTAGTGACTTCGCTGCAGTATGATTATGCTTATAGTAGCTTCGCTTTGGAATTAATTCGTTTCTAGTGACTCCCTTTTCATCATTAATACGCTTCTAGTAGCTTCGTTTCAGAATTAATATGCTTCTAGCGGTATCCTCTCAGAATTAATACCCTTTTAGTGGTTTCCTCTCAGGATTAATAAGTTATATATTCATACAATATTTCAGAATTAATAAGTTCATTTTAGAATTCAGACGTTCCTACTGACATCCTGGCGTTTCTACTGGTGTCATTTCAGAATTAATATATTTTAGTGCTTTCATTTCAGAATTAAAACATTCACTGTCTTCCTTTCAGTGACTTCGCTTCGAGTGGCTTCATTTCAGAATTAATAGACTTCTTGGGGCCCCGTTTCTGAATTATAAAACGAGCGTTTTGACTCTGGGAGCAGAGATCTGGGGAAGGAGCGAAAAAGAGAGGTGGAAGGATGAGAGATAGGTTCTTACGATGGCGTTTTGAGATTGGAAACAGTACGCCGGGCTAGATGGTGTAAACACACAAATAGAGGCGAAATGAGAGAGAAGGCTGGGAGCAAATTGAAATTTCAGGACGTTCTAGATGGATGAGGTGGAGGGGGGAGCGCAGGAGGTTAAGAGGAAGGGCGAAGGGAGGAAGTGCCCTATGCGAAGGATTTCGTTAGAGAAAGAGGGTATGCGATAGAAGTGAGGCTGGGATGTGAAGGCAGTCTGGAAGGAAAACAAATTGCGAGAGAGACGGCACAGGCGTCCAGGGAGAAAATTCGTAACTCTAGACAGAAGGGCATGTACAAAGAAATAAGTGTGGACCACATCTGAATGGATTAAGAAGGGGAAATCTGGAGACAAGGGGAGGGATTTGAATTGGGGCAATGCAGTTAGGACCCTCGCGGTTTAGCTCGCTTTCCATAACGCGGCCCAGGGTTCGATTCCCGGACGAGCAAGATTATAGTGGGCGCTTTCCTTGCAATGTCCCAGATCTGTTGCTGTATAACGATGAGAACAACGCACTTGTCCTGGTTGATGAAGACCAGAATAGGGCACGGGGATGTCAATGCGCTAACCACACGTACCCCCTAACCCATGGCCGCGAGGCCGGGGCGCCGCTGGTAGGCCATGGCCCGTACGCGGGCTGTCGCGCCAAGCACAGACAGACAGAACGCAGTTCGGTGCAGGAAGTACACTGTGGGGTATGTGACGTGGAGAAAGAGAGATGCGAGCACAAGAGTGGAGGAGGGGTCCAGGTCAGGGGGAAGAGATATTTGTGAGAGTGGAAAGAATAAAAGGGCAGACAAGAATAAGGGGGAGAATGTTCTATAGGTGTAAAAAGCGTGTATGATGAAAGCAAGTAGACCAGCGCACCCGCGCAAGAACTCTCGCATGCTATACCCCACCCTCTTCCTTATTTTTCCATTTCCATATTAAGTCAGTAATATATATTTTTCTTCAAGACCGTCTTATCCTCCGTCACACGTTCTATATGTCCTCTTGTAATTAATAACAATATAATACACCCTTGTCAATACAAACTATTATTATTTAACTTTATTATCGAGCAAAGAGGTACACCCGTGTTATTCAGTAGCATAGAGCATTAGAGCAGAGTATTCAGTAGAGATATCAAGCAATTAATGATTTCACATACAGTTACTGATTCTACAGGCTCTGAACAGATGGGTAAAATCTAGAAGCGTCGAATCAACAAAAAACGTAACAGAATGGTCAAAATTTTAGTTTTTTAAGCTCCTAGAATGCATCCTTTAGGAGTTATTTAATGATATAGATTGAAAAATTCAGACGTGTGTTGCGGATTGCATTTGACATGAATATTTAGATGCGTTTTTTAAACAAATTCTTCATATTTTTAACGTCAAAGTGCAATTCGTGACATCTCCGTGAATTTCTCTTTCTTTGGAGATCTCACTTACAAAGATTGGTTGCGTGTGAGAGCCGCAAAGGGAAGGTATACTACTGAAATAATGTAGGAGACGATGGAAGTTTGTAAATAAAGCGAGTGGGTGGAGAAGATGCAAAGTGAAGTTGTGTGTTGGGGAGGTGAAGCGCGAATCTCAACTGTTTCTTCCGAGAGAAGAAAGGTGAAAATAAACTTGAACATGCTCCATTGTAGGTATTTGCTCAGATTCTCTCGAATAATGAAAGATTTGTCAACTAAAAGTCCACCTTTTAAGGGATAAATCAGCGAAAATCAGTTTTTTACTGATATTGAAAGGCAATACCGCAAATCGGGAAGAATATCAATAAGACATATACACCCTTCTGAGAAATTTAATAAAGATCGAAACAAGCAATTTGAGGTAAATTCATGGTGCGTGTGCAACACATCATGGCTCTCCCCGTGTTTCTCATAGTCTTCAGAACCTCTCACCTTTGGGGGTGGAATGGATTATTTCGTTTCTTCGAGGCATCTCCCACGTTAAATGGAAAGATCCCAGAACATTCATCTTAAATGGATTTACACACAAAACCACAATCTACATAAATGGACTCTGCTTCTCTCTTTAAAAAACGCTCAAATTTATAATTTCTAACAAGTCAGATCTCTTTGGAATTAGCTTACATTATAATCCGCAAAGAATGTTGATGACGATAACCCTAAAAACTGGGTCATCATTATCAACACAAGGGAAATTCTAAAAAGAAGTTACAACAATTTAGTAGCCAGTGTATGTCAGTGTTGTGTATAACAAACTTTTTGTTGTTTTATTTTATTTTACATTGTGACGCCATGGCCATCTGTAATATTTGATGGCTGCAATCAGGACCCTAATTGCATTGAATAAACAATGCCAAATCCACTTGGGATCTTCGTAGTGCGTGGGTTCAAGAACAGCTAAGAGCTGTCAGGAGGCAGCAGTTAATGCGTTGGCTGGTATTCTCATCAAATTCAATTATCTTTTCTTCATAAAAATTTTATTTGCATGTAAATGTAATTCCCTAAACAGACTTTGCAATTTTTAATAAGATATCAAGAAAAATGTTTTAGGGAAAGAAAGTACTCACATTAACCCATATAGTTCCAGATATGATTCAACAGTTTTCTGATAGCGTTAATACAGGAGAAATGCGATTTTGGAATTCAATATTTGGTTACGTAAAGAAGAAGCTCCTTAAAATGTATTGATATGTATAACTAGAGGAAAATCGAAAACGGAAGTTCGTCAGTTTCACGAAAAGCTCTTCAAATACAAGAATAATTATCGACCGGTAGTTTAGTCAGGGAATTTTGACGCATCTGATAAATTATCGGGATAGTGACGATGCGTATTTAATTGTGCCACATACCTTTTTTATTTTTATTATTTATTTCCGCCTGACACGCAAATCTGCAGGTCACGTACGGGGCGACGTAATTTGCGCGTGTTTTCTTGAGCTCCAGAATCCTCATCCCTCTCTATTCCGTTGCGTAGCTGAATGATGAAGTGAGTGGCCTAATAAATGAGTGCGGGGCCCGCTTTATAAAAGTATACAGCAAACGCAAGTAGTGCTAGCACCTTAAATAATCAAAATAGCGCGTTTGGTAACATTTGAAAATTGCCATTTCCCTCCCTCCAAGAGAAAGCCATTTGCATCGGCTAACAAACTAATGATTTGCTTTTATAGTTTTGCTGACGGAAATAACTCGCGGGTGGATTTCGACCTAAAACGTCGCCAAAATTGATCAATAAAAATGTCCTTAGAATGTCTAAAATGCCCTAAAAATGCCGTAAAAATGTGATCAAAATCAGTTCGGATGAACAACTCAAGCTGTTGGTTAGGTTACTGATGTAATCAAGGCTTCTATTCGTTCACGTCCACTCAGCTCGCAGACTTTTGGTTGGATTGTTCTTTTCCAAGAAATCTGTCTTTGTTATCCCGAAATCAGCTGAACTGACAATGGCGCTGACAATTGTCACAGGAATTACCTACTCAAAACGGCTAACACTACAATTTTTAAGCAAAGAAATAGAATTGGCTACCAGGAATTCTGTGGAAGGACATTTGTTGCATCTCGTAAATGCTATTCAAAGCAAGTACCATTAAAATATTAAAATCGATAAAGTCAACGAAAAATCCATTAAAAAAGCGGAAATGGTAAAAAAACAAAAACTTATAAGTCGAAATCGGCGAAAACTGCAAAAATATGCTATATAAAAATGGGTCATTTCCTTTTGTCATAACATAAAATTAATTTCTTTTCTAAAACGACATTGTTCCCAATGGAAAGGAAAAAATTGGGCATTCCATTAAAATCCGCCCCCTTGAAAAAACCTAACCCCCCTGCCCGCCAAAAGGCGAACACACACACCTCATAAACTATTAAAGCAACTATCGAACTGAGTGCTCAAAAACGTGAGCAGATTCTGTACAAACAGTTATGTCCTTTGGTGTAAAGAAAACTATACTACGTATAGGAAAATTGGTTGAATCATTTTCAGTATTTCAGGCGAAAAGGGGAAGTTTATAAAAGTTGCTTAATAGAAACATTATTCAATTTTCTGTAAATAAATATATTTTCGAATTATAAAATCAATATTTAATATTTCCCTTTCAAATTACATTCTTCCTTAATTAAATTTTTATTGAGAATCATTTCAGAAGTTCTCAGCCAATTCTGCGAAAAACAAAACACTGATAAAATATAAACTACTGTACGGATATGGAGTTCATGCAATTAGTTTAGCATGTTAAGCTTTATTGAAGGAGTACGTTTTGAACGTACAAATTGCATTCGTACAAATTCGTACGAATGCAATAAAGCAACATAAACGAGTAGCATTAGCTATTTTTTTGTATGACGACATTACAAATTTATAAGAGAATGAAAGTTAATTTTGCGAAATAACTTCCTGTGATGTCTCGGGTACTTGACATCCGTGCGAGAAAACTGTGGTTGACTGTTTCGTTTACCTCTACCTCCCGTCGATTATTTCGCTGCGATTGGCTGAATGATGGCGAAGTGATGACGCAATCATTTGAGCCGTAAAACGCCCAATTATGAACGATTTCTTGCAATAGAAAAGATCGTTTCTGGTGCTGGAATACAAGAAAAAAATCCAGCACAAAAAAAATGTATTCCATCATTATAAATGACCTTTTCCGTTGCAAGAAATCCTTCATAACCAGCCGTTTTACAGCACAAATGATGACGTGTTAGATTTACGGCACAAATGATTGCGTTATCACTCATTCAGCCAATCGCAGCGAAATAATCGAGGGGAGGTAGAGGTAAACGGAACAGCCAACCACAGTTTTCTCGCACGGATGTCAAGTACCCGAGACATCACAGGAAAGTTGTTTGGCAAAAGTAAGTGTGATTCTCTTATACATTTATAATGCTGTCATACAAAAAAAAAGCCAATGCAATTCGTTTATGTTGCTTTATTGCATTGGTACAAATTTGAAAACTCACTCCTAACGTCGCTCGCTTTCAAAACCTATACTACTCATGCAATAAAGAAACGAACATTAGAAACGAATTGCATACGCTACTATTATTTTCAATATTGTACAGCAATGGACTTCATGTGGCTAATGCTTTGCAGGCCACCGCGGCCGGCTGGGGCTGGCTGCACGAGGACACGGACAAGGCCAAGCGGGCCGACACGCTGCAGAAGGTGAGTGGGCGCGCGCCGCTCGCCACTTGTTTTGGCAACGGCGGAACACGTTCCGGGCTGTGGCGACAGATGGAACGCCAAATTCCCATGGAGTAGACTCTACCATTAAGCCACGTCCACTTGAATCGCAGTTGTTCGATCAGACCTTGCCCATCAGCCTCTGTTCTGTAGACAGTGAGTCACGTGACTTTGGCACCTCCTGCAGATTTTAAACGGTTGAAGTTACTGCAATGCAGTTTTCACAGACGTGCATGAGGAAATGGGGCTAATTGATACATGTATTCATTTCCATTTTATCACTTGTATTTTACGAGATACTAGGAAAACCCGGCAGACGTGTTCTGCCCTTCATCTCCCTTTCTCACTGTCTCTCCCTCCCTCACCCTGTCCCTGTCCCTCTCGTTCACATTTACTTGCGATTCTGCACGTCTCTGAGCAGGTGAAGGTAACATCGGGAAGCGCCGTACCAGCAAAAATGCAATAGAATGTTCAGGAAGAGTTCATTCTGTAGATTACGAGAAATGTTAAAATTTAGTTTTTAAGGCCCTAGAACGCCTCATTTAGGAGTTATTTAACGATACAGATTCAAAATGCTGCCGAGTGTGTTGCAGGTTGCATTTGGCGTGAATATGTGGTGGATATGTAGTAAATCTGCAGCACCATGTAGTGGAGTTACAACAGAATAAACAACCTAAACTTTCTCGGTGATAAAACTCGTAGGAAGTGCCAGCTTTCAAGGAAATCGATCCAACGGTGTCGGAGTTTTGCTCTTACCATCATCCTGTAACCCAGCATCCTGTTTTACGTATATACAATGAGGTAACTTTGTTTCAAAATGGAGCCATACTTATTTTTGTAGTGTATCCTGAGGAGCGTAAAAAGAATCCAATGAGATAGGCATACGCTAGATGAGCAATTATGTCCCGTAATTTAATTTTTGCGACTGGTGTTTGTTGCAACGCCCGGAGCGCGCGTCGGCACAGTATAACCAGTATGTTCACTCGCGGCAAATCCCACTGAAAAGTTTTTTCGATCACGTGACGTCCGCCATGTTCTTGGTATAACACCCAGCGCGCGAAATACATAATTACTACATTTAAAATGATTTTCTTACATTTATTTTATTCACTAGTTCAATTCACTTATTATTCTATCCATTTTATTCAAATTCCACGTCCTCTGAAACAAATTAAACCATACACTCAGTTCTCATATCACACGGTGTATGATATCCGAATGTATCTGCTGAAATTCTATTGGCTGACAACCAAGAACATGGCCGAGGGTCTACCCAGCGCAAAACTGATTTTGGAGCGAGTGAACATACTGGTTTGTACAGTGGCGTCGGCAGGGCGAGTGCTCCGTGGCCTCGGGCGGTGCATTGTTGCCACCAAAGACCGCATTCCCGCGCATCTATACTTGCGATTTTTCTAACTTTGCCCCTCAAGGCCACTCAAATCCCATCTTCGCGATGGAATATGTCACAGCATTTCGCGTCTTTCTCAGTCGTTCCGCTAGATTTCGCACGATCGCGACCGTATACAGCAATGCTTGCGGTCATGCGACTTCTACGGCAAGACCGAGAAAGACGCGAAATGCCGTGACATATTCCATCGCGAAGATGGGATTTGAGTTGCCTTGAGGTTACAAATAGAGAAATTGCAGTATAATATTTTCTTGCTAACTTGAAATTCGATGAAACCCTGCCGCCAATTTCAATCTTGAAACGGACTTTATTTTAGAACTTGTTTTATTTTGCACAAAATTGCACATTTTGAGGTTTTACTGGACGAATTTGTTAAAGCAATAGTTTTATTGCATACATATAATTCTTAGTTATCAGCTTTTTTAAATTACCTTTTTATGGATTTCCTTTAAGGAATTTTTTTTTTTTATTTAACCTGAACTTATCAACATGAGACTGCATGCGCGAGTCATTTTGAACTTACGTTTGGGCGCGAAGTTTAGTGGCAAGTTGCACTGCGTTTCAAATGCATCGAATTTCTTGGAACAAATGTTGCCGTGCGAGAAACAAGAAAGAATAAACAAAGTTTTTGACGGCTTTTAGCTGCGTGGACACGTACGTCAAAGTGAGGCTCACAGACAAGTTTAAATGTAGAATGAAGATTTTCTACTCTGAAACATATATTAGATGATAAAAGACATAGTAATTTCTGAGAAAATAATCTGAAAATGTACATAGTAAATATGAACATTGTAACTTAATTGTTTATATGTCTGAATTTTTGTATTTTTCAATTTTTGTATTTACTATTTGCAAGTCTGTGGTAATTTAACTGTCTGTGAATAAAATTAAAAATATCAAACATGATTTGTTTAAACAATATATACAAACTTAATTATAATAAAAACGCTAAAATATTATTTCATTCACCTTCATTTTCACATTAAAATGTAAAATAAGTTTATAAGCGAATTAATTGGAGTTTTTAGGCTGCATAAAACCATTTTGCGAAGTTGCGATATACTTATTGCATTTTTTGCACGTTTTAGAGAATTTACTGCACGAAATTCCTGTCTTTAGTTATTACATTCAAATTATCCGTTAAATACGAGACGCAAAAATAAGCTTACTCAAAAAAAGTTTATCTAGCATATGACAACATGTATATCATTGGATTCGTCTTTTTACGCTCGTCATGATAGACTAAAAAATATGTATAGTTTCATTTGAAAAAACAGTTATCTCAACATCTCATAAAGTGTACGTGATAAAATGAAAACGAATACATACATCAAACTTACAAGTAATGTACTTCTCAGCTTCCGGGTCAATGACCCCCATCTCGATCAGGTTTTTGTCCAGTTTCCCTGATTCATTGAGCAAACGCTAAGGTGGCCCCTTGTTTTGCTTCTGGACATATATGTATCTTCACTATGCGCACGTTTTGTTGAGCACTCCTTTTGCTTTTAGTGGTAGGAGTAGAGCTGAGGGTGAGTTACTATTTTGTTAGCAATGCAGAAAAATCGCATCTGCATTTCGTTTACCGTTGCAAGTATGTTTTCTATAACTCGGGAAATAAATATCTAGTTTTTCAGATGTTGCTAATCTCGCGCTTTTTTAAAATTTATTGTTATATATTTTTTTATATTTTATTCGTCTTTCAACCATCGTATTTATAGATAAAATGTTGTGAAGGGATTGTGGAACTTAAGAAAACGTGCGCAAATAATCTTCTCCCCCATAAGTCATATACAGTTTTCACTGTTTTTTTAATCAAACAATACGTTTGATTTGTTTATCCAAAATTCTTGTCATGGTAACTTGTTTCCATGTTGTCCACCTGCCAAATCTTAAGCGCGGGAAGTTACAAAAATGCACATTTTCAGTCATATTTACAGATATTTGACAAAATATTATCCTTAAAAATATTTAAAGAACGTTTCAACTCATGGAATAGTTTATTTTTCGTTTCTGTACAATCGATATTTGTTTGTAGTTTGATAAAAATTCTTACAGTTTCAGTTTTTTCATTTTTGTTTTTCTGGGACCTAAATGTCTTTATCGAAGATTTCCGGAATATAAAAGAGAATTGAACTCTTGTTCCCATAACGAGAAAGTCTCATTGCCCAACCATTAATATATTAATATCCTCCTCATTCCATAATTATCCTCTCTGCATGTCTTCATAAAACCAATTGTTGCCAACTGCAAATTGTTTTTGAAATTTGTTTCCAAATTTAATTTTGGTTCTTTTCTAAATTATAATGCCGTTATATAATACAGCAGTTTATGCGACTTGTCTATAATGTTGCTTAATAATAACTTCCAGGTACTGTAATTCAGCCAATTTGCACTGACTGTAATTAAAACTTGCATTAATAAAAATTATTTCATTCCCAATGAAAAATTAATTATACTCTTATTATTTACATTAAGAAAAACCAATCTTATGACAACATGCAATCAATAAAATTATCCAAAAATAGTTATTGAAGAAGATGTCGTTTATTATATTTAGCAAAGTTATTCCTATTTATTAGTAAAATATTGAAATTAAAACACCTTAGAACCACAATTACGCAGTGATAACTTTTGTAATCATGAAATGAAGATGAAGATTAATGTTCCAAATCATCATTTAAATACCTTTTACAGAATTATGATTGGCAAGTTGTGTTTCATGGCTGAAGTCTTTTTCAAACATTACACAAATTAACTATAAGTAATACTGACTCCAAATTTATTTCCGCCAACAATCAACTAAACTACTTTATGAAATGAGATAGCCACAGTGGAATTGAAAAATAAAAATATAAAGGAAACTATACTCTCTTAGATAGCTGTATAAATGAATTAACTTGCAGAGAACGGCCAGAGCATAACGATATCTTTACAACCTGCATCACGTTCACATACGATGGGACGAGAGGCAAGGTCGAACAAAAGAACTGGGGCAGTGCACACTTCGCATACAAAGCCACGCCCTTATTCTGAATGCGCTCCCATTCGCATCCTTGGAACGTAATGACTTGTACAAGTAGGACAGGAGAACCCTCTAAGATGTGAACTTGCAGTTTTACTGAGCCAAAATACGATGCCTCTAATTTTGTGTCAAGGTACAGGTGGTAAAAACATTCAGCAAGGTCATGTCTAAAGTAGATGTAAATGTACAAGCAGGATTATGCAAGAATTCAAAAGGAACCACAATGAAGATGAAAATAAAATCTAGCAAAGAAATAAGATTACTTGACCAGTAAGGGAGAGTATTGCAAAAATACTCATATTTTATTTTATCTAGGATTTCATTAAGTAGATTTGATAGACAAGAAATAAAAATGAGAAGTATTTATGTTAAATTGAACTTTTTAAGATAAGACTATAATTGATTTCTAATATTTAACTAAAATCCACAGAAATGCTATTTCTCTGAAAAATAAAGTATCTTCAAGGCCATTGTTTTTGACAAATACTTTACTAGAACATTCATGTTCATACAAATTCTGGCTAATGAAGAATGAAGTAAAATGTTCATGACAATTAAGGAATATTTTTAATTTTTTTAATGCATGCATTTTGTAAACATAAATATAATAGTTATATACTAATATCACGATGCACACATGATGTAATCCTTAATCTTATTGCAGGTAACCTTAGAAGTTGTGGAGAATGAGCAGTGTCGAGACTGGTACAAATCCCAAGAGAAGAAAATGAAGATTCTTGATTCCCAAATTTGTGCTGGGTACGAAAAGGTGGTCGAGATTCTTGCTGGTAAGTATATTAGAATATATATATTACACCTGAATTTTATCAATAATCGTTCCTTAGCCTTGCAATGCTTTGTAAATGGTTATGAAACAGTTAAGTAGAATTGTTAATAAAATGAAATTGGAGTACTAGGACAAAGAATACTTAATGTTTAGTAATATCTTTGTAGTTTCACCTGAGATGTTGTGGTAATCCATACCATTAATACTTCATGTTGATGCGAGCACTAAACAAATTTATAGTATTAATAAAATCATTTAGTGAATTATAGATATGCACATGTTTGCTATAAAGGCAAGGTTTAAACAAATAAATGAATCTTTACATGAATAATGAACAAAAATAGTAATAATCAGGGCTTGGTTTCTGGCAGAACACGACAGAATGTTCTGTTGGAATGTGTTCCGGCACCTCTGCAATATATTATTAAATTATATTGTAACTATATAACTTTTTCTATTAATTCATAATTAATTTGGGGAATGTTCCAATACCTAAACTTTTATAAATCAAGCACTGGTAATAATAATATAATAATTATAAATAATAATAATATTTTAATATTATTATTATCAGCATAAATATTATATTATTCTGAGCACAAATATTAACTTGATCAGAATATTTTATTAACATTTGCATCGTAACGTACAACAATAGGATTGTCCCTTTTTACCCAGTAAGCAGTGTGATTTATTTCGTTTTTGTGCTTGCAGGCTGATAGTGGAGGGCCTTTGATGATTGGAGAAGGAGACTATACCGTGGTGGTGGGTGTGGTTTCTGCAGGAATTGGCTGTGGACGATACCGTCTGCCCGGTCTCTACACAAGACTTTCCGAGTATGTTACTTGGATTGAAGATACAATACGAGAACATAAAGACTGAGTAGTCATTCTAAAGAAAACAAATGAATTAGAAATGAAGTAATGCGTATAGTGGCGGATCCAGGGGGGGAGTCTAGAGTTTTCTTTTGTTACCTTCCTTTATTTGGCAAAATTGATTTAAGTATTTATGTTAGAATTATGTAATTATTTAAAAAATAATATTGTTGGTATCATATATACATGATAAAAATAATATTCAATATAAGAAATATTTATTATTTAACAAAAATCTCTGATGGCCCCTTCCAAAGCATAAGCTGGATCCGCCCTGAAGGCATACTACTCCTTTAGTAATCAGAATCAAAGTCAAAATGATAATAGGCAAAAATACCTGGCTACTTGATGCTCAAGAGTATCTGTGGAAAAGTTTTGATTTCAAATTGACATATAAGTTGTCTTAAAGACAAATTGAACGATTTTTTTGAAATATCAAGACAAAAAGGAGGAAATTCACAAAACGATTATCCCCTAAAAAATATGTCACTGTGTACCTTGAACAACAATGCATCAAAGTAATGAGTAGAGAAAATAATGTTTATTTATTATTCATTCATAACTTTTGATATAGTTTCACTAATTTACCATACCAAATATTTTATACTCATGTAGTCTTTATAAGATATATTTTTTGAATAAGTTTATTATACATTACAAATGAATCTTTTGAATAGTATATTATACACAGCTAATCGCAGACTGATGTACATTTTGTTAGTATTACAGGAAATCATTGACATTTTCTTCAAAAGTCGAATGATTTTATATGCTGTTACCATTAGAAAAGTGTTTGTGTAGAACATATTCATCATTGTAAATCTAAGATTGACAATATCTATAGTCTCTCAGAACTGAAGTTCTGCACCGATAGCTTACGTATTAATAAGAGCAAATTGAAAAATTAGAAGAGAACATTACAACAAGGATATCAGATGAAGCAATTGGGAGTAAACCATGATACCCCCACAGAAATACTTTCGAGTTATAGGGAGGTGAATCTTGTTACGTTCAGATGTTTGGGTGGGTTTCATACAAACGGTGAGCATCAATGAGTGTTAAACTGAACTATTTGAGTATAAGAGCATGGAAAAAAATTGACGAAGGATCCAAAATTACAATTACAAGCCACAACTTTGAAGGTTATCATATTTTATGTCCAAGTTCTTATTTTAAAATAAAATTAAGTGTGATTGAATATATTGAAATGTTAGTCATTTAGAAAGAAGAACTAAATACAGTTTTCTCAATTATCTAAACATCTGAGTTCTCCGAACCTTTAAAATTGTTTTGTTCCCTCTTAGCAAGCAAGCTCAGCTTGGTACAAAAAAATGGAACAAGAAGCAAATTTTAAAGCCCAATGATTCACATTAGGGGTCTTTCCAAAAATTCATTTGCAGAATCTGGTTATTCTAACCCCCTTGTAAAAACTTTTGACACTCAAAAACATCCCTTTGACGAATGTTCGATTCCACCACTCAACTCTCTTAAAACTATATCTTTAATTCTCATTTGTTATTCACTACACTGTGCTAGTTTTATTTTAATTTTGAGCACACAAGTCACCTTTATGCATCATTAGCCATACAAATGGTTAAGAATCAATAATTAATACTTCAAAACATGAATGCATAGATTTTTATCTATATCGTGAAGAAAAAAACAACAAAATAATAGATACCGGCAGGTTAACTATTATTGGTTATTTTATAAAACTCAGGTTATTTATAAAACTATCAAAATCCAATACTAAATTATTAACGTACTTCCTTAGCTTCATTTTGAATGTGTTCACAAATCAATCTACACAGAAAAGACGATAACCCATAATCATTCAAAACTACTAGAGTTAAAATTGAATAGATAACATCTGAGTTATTCCCAACTTTTATCTTAAGTTTACGCTAAACATAGCACATTAAAACAAAACTATAAATACAAAAAATACACTGAGAACATTCATTCCTAATTTTCCCCCACCCTCTAGCAATTTTTGAATCAGTAACGGGAACCCCTTTAAAACAAATTTCTTTTTGAAAACTTGTAAGTGAATATTTCCATCACTTTTAATATGAATATGTATTATTAATATTGCTTCTACTTAAAATTTGATGAACATGTTTAAATACGTGTGGTCTTGAATTGAAGTGATTGGGTCTTTTATTTAGTTTATACATTTTGTTAACAAATAACTTGAATAGGCTATATGGCATGAATCACATAATCTCTACCTTTATTATCTTGTTTCTTTTTTATTAATCATACTGAGTAATTAATACAATGAAGATTCCTTTCTTAATAATATTTCTGTACAAACAGAGTTTGCTACATCTGAGTATTCTTGGATAACTGAGTCTTATCTGAATCTAGATAATTGAGAAAAATGTAATAAAAATGAAATGTAAAATATCAAATGTAACTGTATGAAACAAATAATGAATGTAGTAATTAATGTAAATAGTATTCGCAAATTATGTTTTGTAATGAGAATGCTAAGATAGGTTACCTTCTGAAAGCAAAATAGCATTTAGTTATTTATACGTATAAATTTCTGTAGATGAAGTCTCAATGAATTCTAGTCATGATGTGCCAGTGTGAGAAAGTATGTAATAAGCCTGCTTTGGAGAAATGTGAAAAATAAAGTTACCATTTAGATGAATTTATTTATTGTTCATTCTTTTTTAAGTTTTCAACACTGAGCAAACAAGTCTTTTTATGTTAGCATGATATCCAATCACCAACTGTTTATGGATCACAGATTTTTCAAAATATGTTTTAGTCAATAACTGCACAAAAAGCCAGCAATGTTAGAAGAACATGTTCTTGTATCGAACAAGAATATATTACTAAATTTGTGTCATCAATAGTCCATGATGGTTAGTAAAAACTATTTACTCACTGTCCCTTTACTATGCACAGTTACAACTGAATGCCTTCATGTTTCATGTATGGAATTCATGCAGAGGCGGAATTTCGGATCTTTTATTGGGGGGAGGGGGAGGAGATAGGTATTTAAAAAAAAAAAAAAAATTAAAATTAAAGTTTTATAGAAACAAATTTAAATTATCTTTGTTTAAATAATATTAATTGTAATAAAAAATGTAACAAGAGCAGTACTATGCAGTACGCTTGTATTAAACAATTAACTTTTTAATATTCTGCATTGCTTCCATTATGTACTTGATGCATAACTTATAAATATAATATTATATTGTAGCTGCTTGGATTTTGTTTGATAATTTGAAATTGAGTACAGAGCCATTCCACATCAAATCACACAAAAAAGACAATATTTGACCTTCATATTTTTAATTATTTTATAATGTTTTCTATTTGTTATATGAACCAAATACGTTAACACAGGTATTTTTATTTTTCTAACTAATTATTTTCGGAAATATTGCATGTTGAAATTTGCTAAAAATAACACACATCACTTACTTAAAACTATCACATAGTACATGAGATATAGAAACTGCGTTCAAATCCCATTCAAACTTAAAAAACGTTTTCATTTTTAGATTTTTCAAAATATTTATTTTTCTGAATTTCAATTTTTTTAAAGAATTAAATTTTGAAAATTGAATATTTTTGTAAATTTGAACTAAAAATTTGTTTAAAAAATTATAAATGCATTGCAGTATGGTTGACAACTCTAGAAAAAATTAAAGTGGATAACTTTAAAAAATATATTTTTTTACGAACCGGTGTGTAGAAGATGGCTGCAACAAAAGAGTTTCTTACATTACTGGCCGAGAGTTCCTTGGGATGAAGCAGCAATTTCAGTTGTTCTTGAGGTGAGAATCTACACAATTATATTTGGTTATTCAATGACGTATCTTGACTCATGTTTTGATTAACATTTTGAAATTTTCGGATCCCTCACAACTCACTTCATATGTACTCGCTTACCTTAGAATTCCTGAATTTCATCTCAATGCACAGTGCTAATTCCTTACAGGCTTATAGAGTTTACGTTCAGTTCGGGGCAAAATTTCTTTTTCAGCCTACTTTTAGGCCACTCTTATCGTGTAGTAGATTGCTGCGAAGTGTCATTTAATTTTATTGTATGTCAACTTTTAAAAATTATCAAAATTTGAATTTTCAATGACTTATCTGTGAAGTGAAAGAAATCTTATCAGTTTCTAACATATCTTTATTGTCTGATTTTTCAATGAACGTCGAAGGGTGTTCATAGAGTTGCCACCTCTCCGGGTTCGACCCGGAGACACCAGGTTTCAGGAGAATCGGGCTCCGGGTTACTTCTGAAAATCTCCGGGTCATATAAAAATACAAATTAACGATCTTTTTCACTTTAAAAAATATAAGTTGTGTTTAATTTTATCCAATGTTTTCGCATCATTGACACTAAATAAATAAAACTTGGACTGCGCGGCAAAATCAGTATGCCATCAGTTCACCATCTCTAGTCGAAAAATAATGTAATTATTGTTATAGTAATTAGTGCGTTTTAACTTTATAAATGTAATACTGATACTGAAATAAATAATCGTAAAAAGGTGTATATTATTTTATAATAAATGTTGATTGTGAATTTATCCATTTACTTGTAGTTAACTCCTCCCCCTGGTAATTAGTGATCTCCGGGTCACTTGTTCTTCGAAGGTGGCAACCCTAGTCTTCAATGGGAACAATTTTATCTGCGACAGCACTTAGCACCTTCTGAAATTACTTATGGGGATACCGGTTGGGTTGCAATTTTCTTTCCTTGGCGGGGGTTTCTCGTATTGCACTCTTGTTTATCTCCTCTACATTCATTTCGCAGTCACTTGACTAACTATTCGCAGAGCTTAAATTGTCATTCCTTGATTTCCACTCTTCTCACTGGACGTTTCGCTACTTTCGTAAACGCCACGAGAGCTACTGATCTCGATGCACTTTTCATCAACAGGAGACTTTTTGGAAACCAACTCACCAACAAAAATGCTTTTTTCCAACATAAATCACAAATCTAATGACCCCCCTTTAACTCAAGTTTCACTAGTAAATTGTGGTTTACCCGTCTCTAAGACGACTGTGGCTTTCTCTTAGAATCATGATCAAAAAGATGGTTTGAAACGTCTGTCGTATCTCATGCGGTGATCGCCACTCATGCTGCAGTGTACAGCGATTCACAGAACAAACTCGCACTCTTCTCTTCATAAGATGCGTATTCCGACTGAAGTTTATAAAATTTTACTCCTGTCTCATAACAAGTGTCTATTGTATTTTACGAGCAAGGTCAGGAAGGTGTCCCATCCTTGGGACGCAAAAGGACCCCAGAAAAATTCGTTTCGCTGACACGAGGAAAAGCATTTCTTGAAACTTTATCAGACAGACGGTCATTCTTTCTATAGTTCTTCAGCAATTGGATCAAAAACCGCA
>JAHLJT010002630.1:113599313-113889313 GCA_031308135.1 Acheta domesticus
TTCTGGTGCTGGAATACAGAAAAAATCCGCACAAAAAAAATGTATTCCTCATTATGAATGACCTTTTCCGTTGCAAGAAATCCTTCATAACCAGCCGTTTTAACAGCACAAATGATGAACGTGTTAGATTTAACGGCACAATGATTGCGTTATCACTCATTCAGCCAATCGCAGCGAAATAATCGAGGGAGGTAGAGGTAAACGAACAGCCAACCACAGTTTTCTCGGCACGGATGTCAAGTACCCGAGACTCACAGGAAAGTTGTTTGGCAAAAGTAAGTGTGATTCTCTTATACATTTATAATGCTGTCATACAAAAAAAAAAGCCAATGCAATTCGTTTATGTTGCTTTATTGCATTGGTACAAATTTGAATACTCACTCCTAACGTCGCTCGCTTTCAAAACCTATACTACTCATGCAATAAAGAAACGAACATTAGAAACGAATTGCATACGCTACTATTATTTTCAATATTGTACAGCATGGACTTCATGTGCTAATGCTTTGCAGGCCACCGCGGCCGGCTGGGGCTGGCACGAGGACACGGACAAGGCCAAGCGGGCCGACACGCTGCAGAAGTGAGTGGGCGCGCGCCCGCTCGCCACTTGTTGGGCAACGGCGGAACACGTTCCGGGCTGTGGCGACAGATGGAACGCCAAATTCCCATGGAGTAGACTCTACCATTAAGCCACGTCCACTTGAATCGCATTTGTTCGATCAGACCTTGCCCATCACCTCTGTTCTGTAGACAGTGAGTCACGTGACTTTGCACCTCCTGCAGATTTTAAACGGTTGAAGTTATGCAATGCAGTTTTCACAGACGTGCATGAGGAAATGGGCTAATTGATACATGTATTCATTTCCATTTATCACTTGTATTTTACGAGATACTAGGAAAACCCGGCAGACGTTGTTCTGCCCTTCATCTCCTTTCTCCCTGTCTCTCCCTCCCTCACCCTGTCCCTGTCCCTCTCGTTCCACATCATTTTACTTGCATTGTGCACGTCTCTGAGCAGGTGAGGTAACATCGGGAAGCGCCGTACCCATCAAAATGCAATAGAATGTTCAGGAAGAGTTCATTCTGTAGATTACGAAAATGTTAAAATTTTAGTTTTAAGGCCCTAGAACGCCTCATTTAGGAGTTATTTAACGATACAGATTCAAAATGCTGCCGAGTGTGTTGCAGGTTGCATTTGGCGTGATATGTGGTGATATGTAGTAATCTGCAGCACCATGTAGTGGAGTTACAACAGAATAAACAACCTAAACTTTCTCGGTGATAAAACTCGTAGAAGTGCCAGCTTTCAAGGAATCGGATCCAACGGTGTCGGAGTTTTGCTCTTACCACATCCTGTACACCAGCATCCTGTTTACGTATATACAATGAGGTAACTTTGTTTCAAATGGAGCCATACTTATTTTGTAGTGTATCCTGAGGAGCGTAAAAGAATCCAATGAGATAGGCATACGCTAGATAAGCAATTATGTCCGTAATTTTAATTTTTTGCGACTGGTGTTTGTTGCAACGCCCGGAGGCGCGTCGGCACAGTATAACCAGTATGTTCACATCGCGGCAAATCCCACTGAAAAGTTTTTTCGATCACGTGACGTCCGCCATGTTCTTGGTATAACACCCAGCGCGCGAAATACATAATTACTACATTTAAAATGATTTTCTTACATTTATTTTATTCACTAGTTCAATTCACTTTATTATTCTATCCATTTTATTCAAATTCCACGTCCTCTGAAACAAATTAAACACATACACTCAGTTCTCATATCACACGGTGTATGATATCCGAATGTATCTCTGCTGAAATTCTATTGCTGACAACAAGAACATGGCCGAGGGTCTACCCAGCGCAAACTGATTTTGGAGCGAGTGAACATACTGGTTGTACAGTGGCGTCGGCAGGGCGAGTGCTCCGTGGGCTCGGGCGGTGCATTGTTGCCACCAAAGACCGCATTCCCGCGCATCTATACTTGCGATTTTTCTACTTTTCCCTCAAGGCCACTCAAATCCCATCTCTCGCGATGGAATATGTCACGGCATTTCGCGTCTTTCTCAGTCGTTCCGCTAGATTTCGCACGATCGCGACCGTATACAGCAATGCTTGCGGTCATGCGACTCTACCGGCAAGACCGAGAAAGACGCGAAATGCCGTGACATATTCCATCGCGAAGATGGGATTTGAGTTGCCTGAGTTACAATAGAGAAATTTGCAGTATAATATTTTCTTGCTAACTTGAAATCGATAAACCCTGCCGCCAATTTCAATCTTGAAACGGACTTTATTTTAGAACTTGTTTTATTTTGCACAAAATTGCACATTTTGAGGTTTTACTGAACGAATTTGTTAAAGCAATAGTTTTATTGCATAAATATAATTCTTAGTTATCAGCTTTTTAAATTACCTTTTATGGATTTCCTTTAAGGAATTTTTTTTTTTTATTTAACCACCTGAACTTATCAACATGAGACTGCATGCGCGAGTCATTTTGAACTTACGTTTGGGCCGCGAAGTTTAGTGGCAAGTTGCACTGCGTTTCAAATGCATCGAATTTCTTGGAAACAAATGTTGCCATGCGAGAAACAAGAAAGAATAAACAAGTGTTTTGACGGCTTTTAGCTGCGTGGACACGTACGTCAAAGTGAGGCTCACAGACAAGTTTAAATGTAGAATGAAGATTTTTCTACTCTGAAACATATATTAGATGATAAAAGACATAGTAATTTCTGAGAAAATAATCTGAAAATGTACATAGTAAATATGAACACTGTAACTTAATTGTTTATATGTCTGAATTTTTTGTATTTTTTCCATTTTTGTATTTACTATTTGCAAGTCTGTGGTAATTTAACTGTCTGTGAATAAATTAAAAATATCAAACATGATTTGTTTAAACAATATATACAAACTTAATTATAATAAAAAGCTAAATATTATTCATTCACCTTCATTTTCACATTAAAAATGTAAAATAAGTTTATAAGCGAATTAATTGGAGTTTTTAGGCTGCATAAAACCATTTTTTGCGAAGTTGCGATATACTTATTGCATTTTTTGCACGTTTTAGAGAATTTACTGCACGAAATCCTGTCTTTAGTTATTACATTCAATTATCCGTTAAATACGAGACGCAAAAATAAGCTTACTCAAAAAAGTTTATCTAGCATATGACAACATGTATATCATTGGATTCGTCTTTTTACGCTCGTCATGATAGACTAAAAAATATGTATAGTTTCATTTGAAAAAAACAGTTATCTCAACATCTCATAAAGTGTACGTGATAAAATGAAAACGAATACATACATCAAACTTACAAGTAATGTACTTCTCAGCTTCCGGGTCAATGACCCCCATCTCGATCAGGTTTTTGTCCAGTTTCCCTGATTCATTGAGCAAACGCTAAGGTGGCCCCTTGTTTTGCTTCTGGACATATATTATCTTCACTATGCGCACGTTTTGTTGAGCACTCCTTTTGCTTTTAGTGGTAGGAGTAGAGCTGAGGGTGAGTTACTATTTTGTTAGCAATGCAGAAAAATCGCATCTGCATTTCGTTTACCGTTGCAAGTATGTTTTCTATAACTCGGGAAATAAATATCTAGTTTTTCAGATGTTGCTAATCTCGCGCTTTTTTAAAATTTATTGTTATATTTTTTTATATATTTTATTCGTCTTTCAACCATCGTATTTATAGATAAAATGTTGTGAAGGGATTGTGGAACTTAGAAACGTGCGCAAATAATCTTCTCCCCCATAAGTCATATACAGTTTTCACTGTTTTTTTAATCAAACAATACGTTTGATTTGTTTATCCAAAATTCTTGTCATGGTAACTTTTTCCATGTTGTCCACCTGCCAAATCTTAAGCGCGGGAAGTTACAAAAATGCACATTTTCAGTCATATTTACAGATATTTGACAAATATTATCCTTAAAAATATTTAAAGAACGTTTCAACTCATGGAATAGTTTATTTTTCGTTTCTGTACAATCGATATTTGTTTGTAGTTTGATAAAAATTCTTACAGTTTCAGTTTTTTCATTTTTGTTTTTCTGGGACCTAAATGTCTTTATCGAAATTTTCCGGAATATAAAAGAGAATTGAACTCTTGTTCCCATAACGAGAAAGTCTCATTGCCCAACCATTAATATATTAATATCCTCCTCATTCCATAATTATCCTCTCTGCATGTCTTCATAAAACCAATTGTTGCCACTGCAAAATTGTTTTTGAAATTTGTTTCCAAATTTAATTTTGGTTCTTTTCTAAATTTATAATGCCGTTATATAATACAGCAGTTTATGCGACTTGTCTATAATGTTGCTTAATAATAACTTCCAGGTACTGTAATTCAGCCAATTTGCACTGACTGTATTAAAACTTGCATTAATAAAAATTATTTCATTCCCAATGAAAAATTAATTATACTCTTATTATTTACATTAAGAAACCAATCTTATGACAACATGCAATCAATAAAATTATCCAAAAATAGTTATTGAAGAAGATGTCGTTTATTATATTTAGCAAAGTTATTCCTATTTATTAGTAAAATATTGAAATTAAACACACCTTAGAACCACAAATTACGCAGTGATAACTTTTGTAATCATGAAATGAAGATGAAGATTAATGTTCCAAAATCATCATTTAAATACCTTTTACAGAATTATGATTGGCAAGTTGTGTTTCATGGCTGAAGTCTTTTTCAAACATTACACAAATTAACTATAAGTAATACTGACTCCAAATTTATTTCCGCCAACAATCAACTAAACTACTTTATGAAATGAGATAGCCACAGTGGAATTGAAAAATAAAATATAAAGGAAACTATACTCTCTTAGATAGCTGTATAAATGAAATTAACTTTGCAGAGAACGGCCAGAGCATAACGATATCTTTACAACCTGCATCACGTTCACATACGATGGGACGAGAGGCAAGGTCGAACAAAGAACTGGGCATTGTGCACACTTCGCATACAAAGCCACGCCCTTATTCTGAATGCGCTCCCCATTCGCATCCTTGGAACGTAATGACTTGTACAAGTAGGACAGGAGAACCCTCTAAGATGTGAACTTGCAGTTTTACTGAGCCAAAATACGATGCCTCTAATTTTGTGTCAAGGTACAGGTGGTAAAACATTCAGCAAGGTCATGTCTAAAGTAATGTAAATGTACAAGCAGGATTATGCAAGAATTCAAAAGGAACCACAATGAAGATGAAAATAAAATCTAGCAAAGAAATAAGATTACTTGACCAGTAAGGGAGAGTATTGCAAAAAATACTCATATTTTATTTTATCTAGGATTTCATTAAGTAATTTGATAGACAAGAAATAAAAATGAGAAGTATTTATGTTAAATTGAACTTTTTAAGATAAGACTATAATTGATTTCTAATATTTAACTAAAATCCACAGAAATGCTATTTCTCTGAAAAATAAAGTATCTTCAAGGCCATTGTTTTGACAAATACTTACTAGAACATTCATGTTCATACAAATTCTGGCTAATGAGAATGAGTAAAAATGTTCATGACAATTAAGGAATATTTTTAATTATTTTAATGCATGCATTTTGTAAACATAAATATAATAGTTATATACTAATATCACGATGCACACATGATGTAATCCTTAATCTTATTGCAGGTAACCTTAGAAGTTGTGGAGAATGAGCAAGTGTCGAGACTGGTACAAATCCCAAGAGAAGAAAATGAAGATTCTTGATTCCCAAATTTGTGCTGGGTACGAAAAGGTGGTCGAGATTCTTGCTGGGTAAGTATATTAGAATATATATATTACATCCTGAATTTTATCAATAATCGTTCCTTAGCCTTGCAATGCTTTGTAAATGGTTATGAAACAGTTAAGTAGAATTGTTAATAAAATGAAATTGGAGTAACTAGGACAATGAATACTAATGTTTTAGTAATATCTTTGTAGTTTCACCTGAGATGTTGTGGTATCCATACCATTAATACTTCATGTTGATGCGAGCACTAAACAAATTTATAGTATTAATAAAATCATTTAGTGAATTATAGATATGCACATGTTTGCTATAAAGGCAAGTTTAAACAAATAAATGAATCTTTACATGAATAATGAACAAAAATAGTAATAATCAGGGCTTGGTTTCTGGCAGAACACGACGGAATGTTCTGTTGGAATGTGTTCCGGCACCTCTGCAATATATTATTAATTATATTGTAACTATATAACTTTTTCTATTAAATTCATAATTAATTTGGGGAATGTTCCAATACCTAAACTTTTATAAAATCAAGCACTGGTAATAATAATATAATAATTATAAATAATAATAATATTTAATATTATTATTATCAGCATAAATATTATATTATTCTGAGCACAAATATTAACTTATCAGAATATTTATTAACATTTGCATCGTAACGTACAACAATAGGATTGTCCTTTTACCCAGTAAGCAGTGTGATTTATTTCGTTTTTGTGCTTGCAGGCTGATAGTGGAGGGCCTTTGATGATTGGAGAAGGAGACTATACCGTGGTGGTGGGTGTGGTTTCTGCAGGAATTGGCTGTGGACGATACCGTCTGCCCGGTCTCTACACAAGACTTTCCGAGTATGTTACTTGGATTGAAGATACAATACGAGAACATAAAGACTGAGTAGTCATTCTAAAGAAAACAAATGAATTAGAAAATGAAGTAATGCGTATAGTGGCGGATCCAGGGGGGGAGTCTAGAGTTTTCTTTTGTTACCTTCCTTTATTTGGCAAAATTGATTTAAGTATTTATGTTAGAATTATGTAATTATTTAAAAAATAATATTGTTTGGTATCATATATACATGATAAAAATAATATTCAATATAAGAAATATTTATTATTTAACAAAAAATCTCTGATGGCCCCTTCCAAAGCATAAGCTGGATCCGCCCCTGAAGGCATACTACTCCTTTAGTAATCAGGAATCAAAGTCAAAATGATAATAGGCAAAAATACCTGGCTACTTGATGCTCAAGAGTATCTGTGGAAAAAGTTTTGATTTCAAATTGACATATAAGTTATCTTAAAGACAATTGAACGATTTTTTTTGAAATATCAAGACAAAAAGGAGGAAATTCACAAAAACGATTATCCCTAAAAAAATATGTCACTGTGTACCTTGAACAACAATGCATCAAAGTAATGAGTAGAGAAAATAATGTTTATTTATTATTCATTCATAACTTTTGATATAGTTTCACTAATTTACCATACAAAATATTTTATACTCATGTAGTCTTTATAAGATATATTTTTGAATAAGTTTATTATACATTACAAATGAATCTTTTGAATAGTATATTATACACAGCTAATCGCAGACTGATGTACATTTTGTTAGTATTACAGGAAATCATTGACATTTTCTTCAAAAGTCGAATGATTTTATATGCTGTTACCATTAGAAAAGTGTTTTGTGTATAACATATTCATCATTGTAAATCTAAGATTGACAATATCTATAGTCTCTCAGAACTGAAGTTCTGCACCGATAGCTTACGTATTAATAAGAGCAAATTGAAAAATTAGAAGAGAACATTAACAACAAGGATATCAGATGAAGCAATTGGGAGTAAACCATGATACCCCCCACAGAAATACTTTCGAGTTATAGGGAGGTGAATCTTGTTACGTTCAGATGTTTGGGTGGGTTTCATACAAACGGTGAGCATCAATGAGTGTTAAACTGAACTATTTGAGTATAAGAGCATGGAAAAAATTGACGAAGGATCCAAAAATACAATTACAAGCCACAACTTTGAAGGTTATCATATTTTATGTCCAAGTTCTTATTTTAAAATAAAATTAAGTGTGATTGAATATATTGAAATGTTAGTCATTTAGAAAGAAGAACTAAATACAGTTTTCTCAATTATCTAAACATCTGAGTTCTCCGAACCTTTAAAATTGTTTTGTTCCCTCTTAGCAAGCAAGCTCAGCTTGGTACAAAAAAAATGGAACAAGAAGCAAATTTTAAAGCCCAATGATTCACATTAGGGGTCTTTCCAAAAATTCATTTGCAGAATCTGGTTATTCTAACCCACTTGTAAAAACTTTTGACACTCAAAAACATCCCCTTTGAACGAAATGTTCGATTCCACCACTCACTCTCTTAAAACTATATCTTTAATTCTCATTTGTTATTCACTACACTGTGCTAGTTTTTAATTTTAATTTTGAGCACACAAGTCACCTTTATGCATCATTAGCATACAAATGGTTAAGAATCAATAATTAATACTTCAAAACATGAATGCATAGATTTTTATCTATATCGTGAAGAAAAAAACAACAAAATAATAGATACCGCAGGTTAACTATTATTGGTTATTTTATAAAAACTCAGGTTATTTTATAAAACTATCAAAATCCAATACTAAATTATTAACGTACTTCCTTAGCTTCATTTTGAATGTGTTCACAAATCAATCTACACAGAAAACGATAACCATAATCATTCAAACTACTAGAGTTAAAATTGAATAGATACATCTGAGTTTATTCCCAACTTTTATCTTAAGTTTACTCTAAACATAGCACATTAAAACGAAAACTATAAATACAAAAAATACACCGAGAAGCATTCATTCCTAATTTTCCCCCACCCTCTAGCAATTTTTGAATCAGTACGGGAACCCCTTTAAAACAAATTTCTTTTTTGAAAACTTGTAAGTGAATATTTCCATCACTTTTAATATGAAATATGTATTATTAATATTGCTTCTACTTAAAATTTGATGAACATGTTTAAATACGTGTGGTCTTGAATTGAGTGATTTGGTCTTTTATTTAGTTTATACATTTTGTTAACAAATAACTTGAATAGGCTATATGGCATGAATCACATAATCTCTACCTTTATTAATCTTGTTTCTTTTTTATTAATCATACTGAGTAATTAATACAATGAAGATTCCTTTCTTAATAATACTTCTGTACAAACAGAGTTTTGCTACATCTGAGTATTCTTGGATAACTGAGTCTTATCTGAATCTAGATAATTGAGAAAAATGTAAATAAAAAATGAAATGTAAAATATCAAATGTAACTGTATGAAACAATAATGAATGTAGTATTAATGTAAATAGTATTCGCAAATTATGTTTTGTAATGAGAATGCTAAGATAGGTTACCTTCTGAAAGCAAAATAGCATTTTAGTTATTTATACGTATAAATTTCTGTAGATGAAGTCTCAATGAATTCTAGTCATGATGTGCCAGTGTGAGAAAAGTATGTAATAAGCCTGCTTTTGGAGAAGATGTGAAAAATAAAGTTACCATTTAGATGAATTTATTTATTGTTCATTCTTTTTTAAGTTTTCAACACTGAGCAAACAAGTCTTTTTATGTTAGCATGATATCCAATCACCAACTGTTTATGGATCACAGATTTTTCAAAATATGTTTTAGTCAATAACTGCACAAAAAGCCAGCAATGTTAGAAGAACATGTTCTTGTATCGAACAAGAATATTATTACTAAATTTGTGTCATCAATAGTCCATGATGGTTAGTAAAAACTATTTACTCACTGTCCCTTTACTATGCACAGTTACAACTGGAATGCCTTCATGTTTTCATGTATGGAATTCATGCAGAGGCGGAATTTCGAGATCTTTTATTGGGGGGGAGGGGGAGGAGAGAGGTAATATATTTTTTTTAATTAAAATTAAAGTTTTATAGAAACAAATTTAAATTCTCTTTGTTTAAATAATATTAATTTTAATAAAAAATGTAAGAAAAGCAGTACTATGCAGTACGCTTGTATTAAACAATTAACTTTTTAATATTCTGCACTGCTTCCATTATGTACTTGATGCATAACTTATAAATATAATATTATATTGTAGCTGCTTGGATTTTGTTTGAGAATTTGAAATATGAGTACCAGAGCCATTCCACATCAAATCACACAAAAAAGACAATATTTGACCTTCATATTTTTAATTATTTTCTAATGTTTTCTATTTGTTATATGAACCAAATAAGCTAACACAGGTATTTTATTTTTCTAACTAATTATTTTCGGAAATATTGCATGTTGAAATTTGCTAAAAATAACACACATCACTTACTTAAAACTATCACATAGTACATGAGATATAGAAACTGCGTTCAAATCCCATTCAAAACTTAAAAACATGTTTCATTTTTAGATTTTTCAAAATATTTATTTTTCTGAATTTCAATTTTTTTTAAAGAATTAAATTTTGAAAATTGAATATTTTTGTAAATTTGAACTAAAAATTTGTTTAAAAATTATAAATGCATTGCAGTATGGTTGACAACTCTAGAAAAAATTAAAGTGGGATAACTTTAAAAAATATTATTTTTTTACGAACCGGTGTGTAGAAGATGGCTGCAACAAAAGAGTTTCTTACATTACTGGCCGAGAGTTCCTTGGGATGAAGCAGCAATTTCAGTTGTTCTTGAGGTGGAGAATCTACACAATTATATTTGGTTATTCAATGACGTATCTTGACTCATGTTTTGATTAACATTTTGAAATTTTCTGATCCCTCACAACTCACTTCATATGTACTCGCTTACCTTAGAATTCCTGAATTTTCATCTCAATGCACAGTGCTAATTCCTTACAGGCTTATAGAGTTTACGTTCAGTTCGGGGCAAAATTTCTTTTTCAGCCAACTTTTAGGCCACTCTTATCGTGTAGTAGATTGCTGCGAAGTGTCATTTAATTTTATTGTATGTCCAACTTTTAAAAATTATCAAAATTTGAATTTCAATGACTTATCTGTGAAGTGAAAGAAATCTTATCAGTTTCTAACATATATTTATTGTCTGATTTTTCAATGAACGTCGAAGGGTGTTCATAGAGTTGCCACCTCTCCGGGTTCGACCCGGAGACACCAGGTTTCAGGAGTAATCGGGCTCCGAGTTACTTCTGAAAATCTCCGGGTCATATAAAAATAAAATTAACGATCTTTTTCACTTTAAAATAATATAAGTTGTGTTTAATTTTATCCAATGTTTTCGCAGCATTGACACTAAATAACTAAAACTTGGATTGCGCGGCAAAATCAGTATGCCATCGGTTCACCTTCTCTAGTCGAAAAATAATGTAATTATTGTTATAGTAATTAGTGTAATACTGATACGAAATAAATAATCGTAAAAAGGTGTATATTATTTTATAATAAATGTTGATTGTGAATTTATCCATTTACTTGTAGTTAACTCCTCCCCCTGGTAATTAGTGATCTCCGGGTCACTTGTTCTTCAAAGGTGGCAACCCTAGTCTTCAATGGGAACAATTTTATCTGCGACAGCACTTAGCACCTTCTGAAATTACTTATGGGGATACCGGTTGGGTTGCAATTTTCTTTCCTTGGCGGGGGTTTCTCGTATTGCACTCTTGTTTATCTCCTCTACATTCATTTCGCAGTCACTTGACTAACTATTCGCAGAGCTTAAATTGTCAATTTCCTTGATTTCCACTCTTCTCACTGGACGTTTCGCTACTTTCGTTAACGCCACGAGAGCTACTGATCTCGATGCACTTTTCATCAACAGGAAGACTTTTTGGAAACCGACTCACCAACAAAAATGCTTTTTTCCAACATAAATCACAAATCTAATGACCCCTTTAACTCAAGTTTCACTAGTAAATTGTGGTTTACCCGTCTCTAAGACGACTGTGGCTTTCTCTTTAGAATCATGATCAAAAAGATGGTTTGAAACGTCTGTCGTATCTCATGTGGTGATCGCCACTCATGCTGCAGTGTACAGCGATTCACAGAACAAAACTCGCACTCTTCTCTTCATAAGATGCGTATTCCGACTGAAGTTTCAGAAAATTTTACTCCTGTCTCATAACAAGTGGTCTATTGTATTTTACGAGCAAGGTCAGGAAGGTGTCCCCATCCTTGAGGACGCAAAAGGACCCAGCAAAATTCGTTTCGCTGACACGAGGAAAAGCATTTCTTGAAACGTTTATCAGACAGACGGTCATTCTTTCTATAGTTCTTCAGCAATTGGTTCAAAAACCGCAAAGAACCCACGTATTGTCTATGATCAAAAACTGACCGCAACACAATTCGTTTGTACAGGGGCAGGCAGCGTGCGCCCGCTTACTTATATTAGATTTTTTCTAAGAACAGTACGTATACAGTGCCCACTTTTGTCTTATTGCTACTGAACAAAAAATAGGACAAGAAATACGCCTATATCTTTTTTCTAATTTTACCTGTTTGAGTTCCATATAGAAATTTTCATTTTTTTAATACCTACTTACAATTTTTAAAATGAAATATTTATTTTCTGAAAAAGTAATTTACAAAGAAATAAAATACACAGTTCAAAGTTACAAATGAAACAACCCAGAAATGTTTATGTTAAGTACATTCGGAGCATGATTAAATCATATTTTGCGAAGTATGCATAAATTACAAAGTTTAACATAGGCATAACTATACAAATAATACATTTTCAGGTAAATAAAGAAAAAACATGTGTCTCTTTTTTGATGTCCAAATTTAATAAAAACTTTCATACATTTTTAAAAAAATCGTGTCAATTCTTCTGTGATGTGACGTGGAATAGCACATTATGTATCATATGTGTATAATAAATAGGAAATACTCTTTCTTTTTAAGAGTTAAATTGAGTGTTATGTCTCCTGATTTGACACATGAAACTGTTTCATTTCTAAGTAAGTTATGTTTAAAAGCAAAATATAAGTGAACAATGATTTATTTATATTGGATATTCACAATAATGCTGAACATTATCATGCTGTTGGATCCATGATAGTTAAATGGAACCTGCTGAAATAACACAACACAAGGGAAGATTCAAAGAAGTTATTGTCATCCTATTTGATTATGACTGCAGTAGCTACAAATAAAATCAACTAAGCTAATCTCTCAACAACAATTTCATCTTCAAAACAAATGTGTTTCACATTTGTCCTCTATTGCAATTTAAATGATTTTCAAATATCACAACATATTAATTTTTTCTTTCAACCCCAGAAGTTGAGACCTGCTTATATCTGGCTACAATTATGTTCCTAACACTTCAATAATATACAAGAACAGAACAGACCTCACTACAAGTAAAGTGTGTGAACAAACCTCAGATTAAGGAAATGACAATTACAGACCTATTTCACAGAATTTGCCCTTTACTGAAGGACTACTACTTTAAAAGGAATTTTTTGCATTATAGGTAATATTTTCCGCACTTATGTCTAAACCTTTGTGCATCATTTACAAGGTAAACCATTATCTTTCAAATGAGGAGAATGTGATACAACTGTTGTACTGTTTTATATACTTGACTGCTGCAGAACTCTTATTTGTATTAATATCCATTTAATATATTAGCATGATGTAATTATACAATGTGCATAGTTACATTTTTTTATAAAATAGTAATACATATATGCCAACATTATTTCACTTTCACCTAACTTCCACAAGAGATTGTAAGATAAAGGAGAAATGTCAATTCAAACTTGGAGGCTGTTTTCAGTGAAACATTTTCAAGATAAAAGTGAAAAAAACAACAAACAACTTCCTGAAATAAAAAATTCTCCAAATCCCATAAAGCATATAGATTAAATAAACATACCTATCTTAATTTAAGACCTCTGTGTTTGCATGGAATATATAAGACAATTTATCCCAATAATGATTTAACGCAATCCACACAACAGATTATGAATCGTTTAGTATCTATTCACATACAATGTATTGCCTTCAAATTTAAGAATTGCTATTAAAATCAGTGCTTAAAATAAGTTGTAACTGGCAGGGGAGAAAGTATTTTTACGCAAAGTTGTAGACTTCGTGGTGTAATTCTTGACAGCCAGATGACACAGTATATGTGAAAACGTTTCCAATATTTGTAGCAAAGGTTGATATGTCAAACACATTTTGTCCCAATGGAAGGCCGCTGTAAAATACTAATAATAAAACTAATAATATTGAAATATTGGCTTCACTTTTGATGGGCTGTCACTGAGACAACAGAGTGCATCCTAAGCATTTTTATCCACTCCATAATAGAAGAAATGAAAATCATCCATTCCTTATGAAAGCTACTTAAAACAAAAGTGATCACAAATTAAATACGTAATCCCAAACATTTTAATATGAAAGTAAGATCTTGATGAAATTAGAGTTTACTATTCCTAAATTTATTATTACTTCAGTAGATCTTTTTATCTGGTATTAAAGCCAGTCTTAAAACAAGTAGACAATCAAAACATCTTTTGGAAGTTAATAACTGAAAACAATTTTAGCAAATATCGTTTAATTGTAATATTATGTTATACAAATGTCATTATAATTAATAAATACGTTTGAGCTAAAACAATATTATCAGTCAAACTGGAAATCACATCAATTGAACTATAAAAGTCCATTTCTAAATTTGAATTTGTATCTTCTTTATAGATAATTCAAATGTACTACATACACTATATTGAAAGAAAATCATCCAGGACATAATTCAAATGAAATCAAAATTTACAGTTTCATTACAGAGAAAAACATAAACTTGTCCATCACTTCATGCTCTCAACCAAATTGTAAAGACTCGGTGCAGAAGGAAGAGTGTGATAAGAAGTTCCATCAGAACGTAGTACTGTTTGCTGATTTCACCTTACTTCACAGATTTATTCATTAAACTTAGGAATTTGTTATGGAAAACAAACACTGAGGTGTATGTTGAAAGATTTTTTTTGAAGAAAATATTAATGTAGTATCAATGCTACTCACTAATAACACTACTGGTTGGTTTCAGTACATCACAGTTCACTGAACTACTCGCATGCAGTATTCCAGGGATCAGCCCTGTATCACCCCAACACTCATACACTACTTTTGCTGCAGCTACCGACTCTTAAAACACAGTCCATCCATGTGGAATTTAAGGAGGGCAAATGGTTAGCAGTGCATTTTGTCAGGCTACACTTGTTTTCTAAGCCTTTCATTCAATCATTTAAGGCTCAATATGTTAAATCTTATTTCTCCCTTAACACATCTTACTAAACCTACAGGGCTGGAGTAACCCAAAAAGGCAACCAAAATGATTTGATTAGGTGTAGGATTGTGGCCATGGAATCTCCTCAGCGAATTATGCCACATATAAATAAGTCCATCTGCACTCCCCAATAATGTACCGATTATTTTTTGAAATGGATGAATATTCAGGACAATGTCCCTGCTATCCTTGACTTCTCGTAATTGAACACTATTGGACCAATGTTTGACATAGACGAGGGTTCACTAAATATATTTTATCTATGACGATTTGATAATATTAGCACACAGCATTAATAATTATAGCACTAGTTGCCTGATAAAGTCACAATAACATGTAACAAAAGAAAGACGGTGGAGTCACAGCGCAAATATACTTTAGTGTGTGGTGACATTACAGAGCAAAGAAAGAATTCTGCACAGCCCATCTATGGACTTCAATGTCATTCAATCATTCATACAGATGGCATGAAGTTTAGATATAATGCAGTGGTAATAAAAACAAATCAGGAGTCATAATATAAGCATTTTTAAATATTCATTGAAAAATAACTATTGGAATCGTCATAGATAAAGTTTGAATGAATCACATTTATGTTAAAGTCATATTGAAAATTATGTCATTACATTACTCGTTTAATTTAGGGTTCCATATCAAACTTGTTGGTGTTTTTTGTAACTATTATTTAAAAGTATAATCAATTGTATAATGAAACCTCCTTGAGTTAACAATATTTGTAAGTCAATTTGGGTGTTAAAAATCACATATTATGGAAATATCTTATGACATGAATAGAGGTATATCACATGTTACAAAATTTTAATTTACAACATTTTATATTATTTAATGATACATAAAACAGATTTGCAAGACATGCTGGGGGAACAATCATTGCTTTATAACCAATTTAATTTTAAAAAAAATTTTAGTTTCACTTTCACCAATACAATTTAAATGGAATTCCTACTTTTTAGAGAGAAATAATCTACAAAAATAATATATTGAACAAATCTAAAATTTGAAGTGGTATTATTGGATAGTTTTCCCAATAAACAAAGTATTCTTTAAAAATTACAATTATTACAAAATGAATGTACTAGTCACAATCATTTTCTTGATACTGGCCTTTTTGTTCTTTTTTTCAGAGCATGTGTATGTGCATGTAGAGAGGGAGAATAGGCAACTATTATCTTGGTTCTTTCGTAATCACAGATTTCACTGGGAACAGCAGCCTTTATAAGAACAAATAATCGAAGAGTTCACATGTTTTATTGTCCCCTTGTACTCTGCATTCCAAAGTTTAAGATCGTTCTTTCTAAACAACCCCTTTTGGTTTCTGTGACATTTTTCTTATTCACTGTTACAATAAAATCCACATGGCAAAGAGACTCTGTAAGGACTTATGCACAAAGCCAGAACTGTCAAAATAACAAAACATCAGGGAGTAGGTTTCATGAGTTGTGCCAGAGGCCAAATCTTTCCTACCCTATCAAGAAAAAGTGTGACAGTACGTAAGTCAGGAATTTTTAACCCCTTACCTCCCTAGGAGAGATCCAAATCATTTAATAGGCAGTGTGACTCTCCATAGCTTTCTTTTTTATAATGGTTTTCCTTAAGTCAATTTAGATACAGTAAAGTAAGTATTATCCCAATCAAAAAAATATCACAGACAGTTGCACAATATTTAAAAAGAATTAAAATTAATATAGTCGTTAAAACAAAAACTGTTATTATTGTCATTCATAATTTTTCGTGCATTGAAATTTCCTTCATTCATTGTAAAAAATTCCTGTATCAGATTTTGACCTTTTTACACCAATGACCATTCATGAAAATATAGCGAAGATCAGACACATAGTAACTCTACATGAAACAACTATGATTATTTAATTGCAAAACAGCCAAGACTGTGCGATTCATTTTCCCCAAAAGATAGAAGTTCATAAATTTTAATGCACTACCTACATATTAAAGGGATAAAGGGTGAATGCTACATTAATTCTCAGGGGAAGTGGGAGACAAAAATGGTTAAGAATCCTTGACTCATATGCTTTAGACTTTTCAGAGCCATGAATGGAAAATTCTCTGTGAATAATAACAATAAATAGATTGTCATTATTCTAATTATATACTTATTTAAAAACTGGTAAAAGGGTATGAAATAAAACAACAAATACAGTGATTACATGTTATTTCTAGCTTCCATTACACATATGAAAGGCACTTTCACAACAAGATCCATACATCAACACAGCAAAATGCTGTGAACAATAAAATCCTCACACACCTGCCTCTAACAAACCTCCAATGCTGACCATATTTGGCAACCCAGACAACAGCTAAATAAACTGCAAGGCCATACGTCGTTCACTCCTTCCTCTTAACAACATCAAGGCACTGTGCAAATGTACCCTGTGATGAAGGATGTTGAAACTTGAACACACAAATTGCAAAACAGCTGCATCAAGCAGAGTTTGAATTAGAAGCCTTAAAAACATCACAAAAACATTGAGATTAAATGGACAGATGTAATACACATTGGAGGGGTTTGTGTTACCAATTCTGCATTATGGACAGATGCGATATTTATGAATTTTAGCTCAGTGTAAGGTACCATGTTCAACCAATAAATCCAGATGCTACTGCCACAAATGAGTAGTCTAAAGTCATTAGACCAAATAAAGGCATGATTAAATATATTCGTTGTCGATGAAAGTCCCTTGCTTTCTAAAAAGACTTTGCCTACACATATCTTTCCCAGTTTCTGAATAAAACAGTGGAACTCCAAAACGACAAGAGTATTGCTGGCAGCAGTTCGGCACCCTACACTGAAGGCAGGCTGAGGGAGAGATTCAGTCTTACAGAGTCCGGACACGACAAACAAGTGCCTTTGGACTGGTATATTAGACCGTATAAATCTACCGTATCACATCACATTCTTGTAAGAAGAAAACATAACCTGCATTATATGTAGCAGCTACAAACTGATAATTCAGAGCTTTTTGTATAAATAACATCTACATGGCTATGCACCTCATCAATATTTGGTACATTCGAGGTGGTTCCTTAGCTTGTGGTAGGAGTTGATAGCAAACTCCGCTTTACTTCCACATCGCGCGTCGTAAGTTACACGTACCGGTCCTCCCCAAATTTAAGGGTGAAAGGAGGTGCCTCGACACAAGTATAATTTGGCAGCAGTGCCTCCGCCTCGCAGGGCTCCGCGTCTGAGCGGAATGCACCCTGCGGGCGCGAGGCGTGTCCCTATGTCCCTGCATCGAATTCTTGGTATCCCTCTGCTCCAGTGAAGATCACATCCACCCAAATGCGCATGGCTTCTGCGCTGGGGGCCATCAGGTGGTACGTGCGTTCAACAGTCTTCACCACAAACGTCAGCTGGGGGTTGGGAGACTTCACTGAGTTGAGGTGATCTACATACACTTCTTCAATGGACTGAAACATGGCATTAAAATAAATTACTTGTCTATGGCATACAACTTCAAAAGAAGATAAAATGAAATACACTCAAGGAACAATATCAATAACTAGTTATAATGGCCCTGGCATAAGACTATATTTTAAGATATTATTTATTTTGATTTAGTGAAAAAAAATATTTAGATTTAGTCTAAACCTTAATTGATGCATACAAATAAATACTTTATAATAATATCAACATACAAGGAGACTAGAGTGTTTGAATAATGTAACTGTTAAATTAATTAATATACTATATTAAATTAATTTAAATAATAAAAATTATATATCTCAAGGATATCAAAACACTGTAGATAAAAGATAGTCAAAACACTAAAGATAGTTATGACTTCTAAAAAAAATTTCCAGTAAAAAGCAATAGAGTTAATTGCATTCAAAAGTTACAAGATTATACATTACAGGAGACAGCTTAATTTTACACAGTGAAATAGAAAAATACTACGTATTCCCAGCTGGTTTGGACAAGATTATCTGCTAAATGTTTCTAGTATTTTGTAGAACCTATTCCAATAAGGTCATTCAAGTCAAAACTTTTGCTTTTTTAGACAATTATTCTTCCTAATTTTATTATTTCTTGGTTAAAAATAGAGTAATAAATCTTGCTCAGAGTAATTATAAGTATTGCTCAGAGTACAAAAATCTTGCTCTGAGACCCTGGGACCAAGAATTCCATTGGAACATTAATTTTTAATGAAAATGCTTTTAAAACTTGCACAGAAGAGAGAAAGACGGTGAAGTTACAATCACCGATATATCTCACAGAAGAAAATAAAGTATTGTATTTTGAAACAGAAAGTGATTTATGTTGTTCAATGGCTAAACATTTAACAAAAAAGGTTAAGTCAAAGGAATCTTAACTAGTTTTGCTAAATAAAAGCACATACATCACTCTATACTGCGATTTTTCTAGGAAGAGCTCTCAAGATAACTCAAATCCCATCTTCGCGATGGAATATGTCACGGCATTTCGCGTCTTTTCTCGGTCTTGCCGGTAGAAGTCGCATGATCGCAAGCACTGCTTCATACGGTCGCGATCGTGCGAAATCTAGTGGAACGACTGAGAATGATACGAAATGCCGTGACATATTCCATCGCGAAGATGGGATTTGAGTTATCTTGAGAGCTCTTCCTACAAAAATCGCAGTATAAATACGCCTTAGATTCACAACTGAACAAGGTCTTGAGGAGTTATGGCAAGAGCGCAGATTTGTATGTAAATGTATATTTTTTGTGATAAATGTAACTTCGAAAATGTTAAAATTTATTCACAACAACCCTATTTAAAGCTTTCCTGGCAACATTAATTTGATTTAAAATATTAGATGGTTTCTGCACATTTTTGCATAACAAAATGTTTGGAAAAATAAGGGAACAATTAGTAATAATATTAAATGATTTGTATTTATATTAATGGTTTGAAACAAATTAGTAATGATATTTAATTGTTTGTAACAAATTATGTATTTGTCATATATAGAATAAGTTAAAAATAGGGAACAATAAAAAAACAGAAATGGTTTTGAAGTATAAATTCAAGTGCTCCTTTGGAATAATGAGTACTCTGTAATATGTAAATTCAACAATTCAAGAAACACCTTTTATTGTCACTACTAATAAGGAATGCACTTCGTTTAATTTTGAAAGTTTCCATGGCACATGTGTGTAAACATGCCTAACATCACTGGAGTTGAAAAGACCATTAAACATGTCTTATTATTCTACAGAAAATAAACCAGGTATCTCCCACCAGCGAGGCACCCTGTGTGACATGCGCAAAGCCCCTGACTGTTGTTCCGGCACGTGTGCCAGTGGAGCGCACGTTAGTGTAAGTAAGGGGTAAGAGAATGGAACGAGCAAGAGGAAGAAGAGATAGCGCTCGGTCCGTGGTCCGTTTCTCTGGCTACTACTCCCGCATTCGACTGGTGTGGATTGAAGAAACTACCTATCAGTTTGGCTTTCGGCGGCCTTCGGTGATTAGCGTATGGGACTGTTATACACAAGTTCGTGGGATGAAACCAGGTCAAAGCTGTGGATTTTTAAGGGCGAAAAAATCATTTGTACGCCTTCTTTCGGCAGGGGAAGTAAAACCGGCTGTCCAGTGTCGTAAATTTACTACACGCTTAAAAAAATCAGGTCTAAAAGAAGCTTCTGAGCTTAACTCAAATCGCCTGTTTCGTCCCCCGCCTAATACCTCCCTTCTCCGCTGGATGGTGAAAGGGGCGCAGAGAGACGCGCGCGGTGAGGGGGTGATGGGGTGAGGGGGTGATGGGGTGAGGGAGGTGATGGGGTGAGGGGGTGATGGGGTGAGGGGGTGATGGGGTGAGGGAGGTGATGGGGTGAGGGGGGTGATGGGGTGAGGGGGGTGATGGGATGAGGGGTGATGGGGTGAGGATGATGGGGATGGGGGTGAGGGTGATGGGAGTGAGGGGGTGATGGGTGATGGGGTGAGGGGTGATGGGGTAAGGGGGGTGAGGGAGGGTGAGGGGGTGTGTGGTCTCACCTGGAAGAAGGCGCCGCCACGTGGCTTCTTCTCCTGTCGGTCGGCGAAGTACATGAGCGTGCGCTTGGAGCGGTCGAAGACGAACCAGCGCTTGTTCCAGTGGTGGAAGCGCGAGCCCAGCTTGTGCAGCGGGCCGCGGCACGAGGCGGCGTCCAGCGCCACGTGCGGGCACAGCTCCACCTGGTGGCCCGCGGACTCCACGTGCGCGCGCAGGTCCAGCCCCGCGCCGCGGATCGGCAGGTAGCGCGTCAGCGGACGCTGACAAGCAAAGCAAACCAAATCAAATCAAACGGAACGAAATCAAATCAAACGAAATTCAATCAAATCAAACGAAATTCAATCAAATCAAACGAAATCTATTTAATCAAACGAAATCTATTTAATCAAACGAAATCTATTTAATCAAACGAAATCGAATCAAATAAAACGAAACGAAATCAAATCAACCAAAATGAAATCAATTTAATCAAACAAAGTCGAATCAAAGGAAATAAAATCAATTTGATTACCCCAAATCGAATGAAATCAAATCCAAGCCAATCAAATGAAATCAGATTCAATCTAATCAAATAAAACGAAAAGAAAACAAATGAAACCTTATGTTCAATGTATTCATAAAAATATTTGGGCGTAAAATGCTTCGTACATTATCTCTTGGACATACGAGCACATTTACTTGAACTCATTTTTATATTTGGGGCCTTTCCCCCCCCCCCCAGGCCTAGAGTTTTCGTTTGTTACCTTCCTTTATTTGTCAAAATTTATTTAAATGTTGATGTTAGAATTATGTAATTATTTAATAAAATAATATTGTATAGTATACATACCCTTACAAAAGAATGTACTATATAATAACAAATGTTTATTTAACGAAAATCCATGATGGCCCCCTCGAAAATGATCCGCTAGATTCACCCCTGGCGCCAATTAAAAGTAAAATTCCTCCTCTGAGCTCGTAAGTATTCAATTGGTCTATGTTGTAATGATAAAACGTAGACCACACTGTAGTTGTATGTGTAATGCACGTAATAGATAATTGCTTTAACGATGCGTGGCCATTTTATCTGTCGGCCCAATTCAACTCCCATGTCGTAATTACATAATAGAATTTCGACACTCATCCCTCCCCTCCTTTCATAATAATGTGGTGCTTCAGTTCATTCTCAAGATAACGCACAACGTATAAAAAACTACTCATTTGTGAAGTCTCAACCAAACTTTATCGCAATGTTAGCGAAGTTTCTCTTTCAACTTTGCTATCTCCAATACACAATCTGTCACATACACCAAACACTTCATCTTCATCAGTGATATGTAAAGACCCTCATTAAACGATATAAAAGAACAATCTATCAATCAAAATTAATGGAGATGTGCCCGATTTATTTGTGTAAATGCCGGATGTCTAAATTGTATGAAAAAACACAAACAGAACTGATAGCTCGAAAATTTCAAGCCGAAAGTACTGCACAATTTCTTCTAAAACGTAACACTGAAAATACACGATGTTTTGTACCGTTAAATGAACAAATCACTTGAATAGATTGACCTATAGGCATGCCACAGTTTTTTAGAGGGAGAATTTGAAAGAAAATTATCACTTGAGATATACGAAATTTATTTTCAACACATGACAAAAATTAAAGCATTAGCATGGGCCTGTAGGCGATGATCGAAGAAAACCAAGCCAATTTATTTAATTATTTATTTTCTTTTCACGTCTTTTCTTACGTGAAATTGTAAAAAAATTAGAGATAAGCTTCATATCTCTATTCAAAATAAAGGATAAATTCCAGCTTTCGGTCTACTTATCACAGGAAATACGACGAAAGTCCGTCGAAGATGGCTGCAATGGCCTTAAGAGAATCTACAATTTTTATTGCAAGCTCATTTCAATTCAATTTCGATTTCAATTTTAAAAGGAATAAAGGCAAAGATAAATAGCCATCTAAAGTCGTACGCAGTGAAACGATCGTCTTAACCCATTAAGTAGGGCGATCCCCAAATGACAGTTTTGGAATTTTCTTTCTTCAATAGACTGAGACATCCGAAACGAAACATGGCAAGTTTTGGCGTTGCTGATCGCTAGATATCGAGGCGATGTCTGTTTGCTCCCGGCCAGCCCCAACAATGGGCAATATGAATAAAAATGAGTAAGTACTTCAAAGCAATTGCTCACGAGTACAAGTAGGAACTACTACTTCTCATAAGCAATTCCTTCTGTTCATATGAATAAAAAGTTTTGCGAAACTCGGAGCATTTACTTCTCTCTCTGAGTAATTGCTCACTCACTGATCTGTTGCGACTGGTCGATTTTCGTCTGCTTGGTTTGTCAACTAGTATGTTACCGCGCGTCGCGCATGGTGCGTCGCGCGTGGTCTTTCCATCATGGCGACGCGCGCTTGTTCCTGTTGATGTCGACCGTGTTGGGTTATGTGGTACAGTAGTCGTGCATAGTTGGCGAAAATCAACATTAAAATTACATAAAACATAATTTACAATAAATAGGATGATTATTAACGAACGTTTTTAAACATAAATAAAAAAACGTATTGAGGAGTTTTATTGAAACAAAATTGATGTTTCGAAAAGTCTCGCACCCGACAGTTCGAGAGGCTTGGGTTGAAGCACCGCTGCGCTCTCCAGGAGGAACGTCATAAACGCGTAGTTTGGTCTTGTTTCCGCCGGCGGCGCGGCGCCCGGCCCGCTCTCACAGTTGCGCCTCCCCCCCCCCCCAGCCCTCACGCGGCTCCTGGCAACGCCCGCGCCACCGAGTCCACAGGAAGGACACTCCACTCCGGCGGTGTGTGTGTGTGTGTGTGGGGGGGGGATGTACCGAAAACGCCGGCAGCTTCTTGGGAAATGAAACATCACTAGACTCCTTGTGCTTCAGAGACATCACGCGGCGAATGAAACAACCACCAAGGAACCTGCCAATGCGGCCAATGGCAGCAAAGCCAGGCGTTTCCGCGGGAAGCAATATTCATTTACGAGTATTAACGGGACAATAATGATAATAATAATCATAATTATAAATCTATTATAAATTTCTCACGTAAATACAGCACAAACTGCGTACAGACCTGTCAAGAAATCTGCAATTCCCTGCCTTACAACCTTCTAATGAACCCGATTCGGTTCCTGGACGGCTAGCACTACAATACTGCCCCGTTACTACTTCCTTTCCATCTTATTGTCTTGGATTGAGACACACCCAAAGAACGCTAACAGGCCAACATGCGCCATGATGAAACAGACTGGCGCCTTAGTAAGTTCCTTCACCCACCGCCTGATGTCACTCAAGTATAAGGGGTGTAGTTCTGTTTTATCATTTTTCAAGTAGCTGCCGACGTTTTTCGTACATATTCCCACCACGCCCCAAAAACAACGGAGTTCAATCTCCTTCCTGCAGCCTTCGTGTTCCGGGGCCGCCACTGCGCCCAAGTCCACCCGACCTGTCTCGGGGGGCTTCGGCGAACCAGCATTTCAAGTCTGAACAAGTGCAGAAGGCAATGGCCGCGACTGCTTTCAAACATCTTATTATACCGACTAAATACAATACAACAGCACAATTCATCTTAGTTTTATTTAATGATGTATTAATTTTCCCGTCGCATGTACATTAAGGCAGTTGAGTTTGTACATTAAGGCAGTTGAGTTTGTACATTAAGGCAGTTGAGTTTGTACATTAAGGCAGTTGAGTCTGTACATTAAGGCAGTTGAGTCTGTACATTAAGGGAGTTGAGTCTGTACATTAAGGGAGTTGAGTCTGTACATTAAGGGAGTTGAGTCTGTACATTAAGGGAGTTGAGTCTGTACATTAAGGGAGTTGAGTCTGTACATTAAGGGAGTTGAGTCTGTACATTAAGGGAGTTGAGTCCGTACATTAAGGGAGTTGAGTCCGTACATTAAGGGAGTTGAGTCCGTACATTAAGGGAGTTGAGTCCGTACATTAAGGGAGTTGAGTCCGTACATTAAGGGAGTTGAGTCCGTACATTAAGGGAGTTGAGTCCGTACATTAAGGGAGTTGAGTCTGTACATTAAGGGAGTTGAGTCTGTACATTAAGGGAGTTGAGTCTGTACATTAAGGGAGTTGAGTCTGTACATTAAGGGAGTTGAGTCTGTACATTAAGGGAGTTGAGTCTGTACATTAAGGGAGTTGAGTCTGTACATTAAGGGAGTTGAGTCTGTACATTAAGGGAGTTGAGTCTGTACATTAAGGGAGTTGAGTCTGTACATTAAGGGAGTTGAGTTTGTACATTAAGTGAGTTGAGTTTGCACATTAACTTCGTTTCAGGATCATCTCTGTAGTGAGTGTAAAAACCATCTTAAATAACTGCGGCCCGCGGCTTAACTGGAATTAGATATGTGACCCATAAGCCCTTTTAGATTGACAGCCCTGTTCTAGAATTTTCACCCAGTGTTTCAAATACTTTGCTCAACAAATTTTTAAAAAAATTCTAAAAGCAATGAAACAAAAACTAGGTGATACAACAACACATACTTTCTAGCAATATTACAAAGTCATCGTTATCGCCCATAAGTTTCATTAATTTCAAATAAAAACCCCGCACAAATCTTATGGAATTGAAGTTTCGGTCAAATTGTCTGAAAATTTAGTATGTTGTTCCTTAGATCATTCTGATCAAAAGTCATTATGGTCGTTAAGAAAAAAGAAAGAAAAAGAAAAGAAGTCTTTGTCGTTGTTCTTTTTCTATCTAATGTACATTTTACAACGGAGATCTCGATTTCTCGTTATCAACGAGTCATAAACAGGCTGCACCACATGTTAAAGGACTTTTTTCTATATTTAGCGACTGGATTTATCCACTTTTTCGTTACCAGGACCAGTCAATAAGAATTTTTGTGACGAAAATTCGCCATTTTCCGGCGCACGATCACAAAGCTTTCTCTGCTTACGTTAGTAAGTACGAGAAAGTAAAATTAAAGTTCATTTTTACGCAACGGAGGGATATCGTTCCTCACTCTTCTGTCACTCAAAGAGAGACACACTTAAAGAGACCAGGATTCACCATAACCAGTTTCAAATCTCTTATTTAACGTAAAAAAATATTTAAAACAAAAACGAAAATTAGTCATTACAGCTTTTAGATTTATGAGTATCACGTCAAAAATTGACACAGGGATCGAATCGTGCACGAAAAGCAGAGCGATAAATTACATTTTTACCAAATTTTAACTGTAAAATTAAACTTCTTCCCTTTATTCAATATGAAAATATTTATGGCGTCCTTCTCAAACACAACTACTGTACATACAGAATTTTATTAGCATTTCGGAGGAAAAGTTTCTTTGGAAGAACTCTGTATGTTTTGGAACAATACTTTTATTCAATTAAGGGCAAGCATGACTTCCAGCGATCCAACTGAATTTACGAAGTTCGCCGTTTACCTGCCGAAAACCTCCTTTAAAATTCTGCATAAAATACTGAAGGGAAATATTTCGTGCTGTGGTAGAGGTACGTGAAAGGACCCGCATACACTTCGATCAAAACTTCAAGTCCGATGACACTTCACTACATGTGACGCTATCCTCCAATTGGGAACTTGCATGTCACCTCACCACAATGACGTCACTACAATGGCGTTCAAGTTGCAGATTGAAGGACAGCGTCAACGGACTTGATGCTTTGATCGAAGAGTAAGATCAGGCAGAACTATGTCTGGTAACATTAGCTCGCCTTCCCTCACCAATCCACAGTGTCACAACAACTGTTACAAACTTATTAGTTGGGAGCGGATTTCTATCATTTTACTTACTTTTGTCCGTTGCTTCAGTGCACAGCCAAGTGAAATTTCTTGACATTTGTGTGGGAATACGAAACTATATAGATTAGAGTAATCCCTCGACATTCGCGGATTCGCTATTCGCGAGTTCCGAACATTCGCGATTAGAGAAATGCTACGTGTTTTAACATTCGCGACTTCCACATTCGCGAGTGCGTCTTTTGGTCGTACTAATTTTCTTTGAAAGCGAGCACATTTCATTTCCTTTATCATCATCATCATCATCATCATCTGGGAAACGAACTCGGCAGACCTCGGAGCTCGAAGTATCTTTCTTCAAAAATTTCACGGATGAAATGTCAGTTCACATTTATAGAATAACAATGTAAAATAATTCAATTCTGATACGTAAAATTGGAGGTAAAGGTTTTACCCAAATGAACAGAAAAGCCATTCAGGATATGTGAAACTCTCATTATAATGAGCTCATTGTAAAGAAGCGTCGGGAAATCATCAGTGAAGAAAACCTCGACGGTAATGATGAAGTAACGGAAGCCAAACTGTGTCCTGGAGGAACTTCAATGTCAAAACTGTTGATGGCGATCTAAAATCAACAAGCTCTGGTTGAACTGACATTCGAATGTGATCCAATCATGGAAATAACTTCGAAATTTAAGAGAGAATGGAAGCAGGAGGTCTTCCTTATTTGGATATTAGAACAGCAAGAAAGGTGATGGAGGAAAAGAAGAGCAAATCGTATATCCAATCATTTTCAACTTTGAAATAAGTTTCGAACATTATTTTATTTTTTCATTTTGGAATGTTAATTGTGAATTCTGTTTGTAGTAGCGCTTAGTCACTTCTACTGTAATAGATTGTCAGATCTTTTTTCTTTCTGTTTTTAAGAGTTTTCGATATCCAGGAACCTAACCCATCTTTCTTCATTAAAAGATAGACTTTATATTCGTGGATTTAACATTCGCGAGGTTTTTGGGGAACTTAACTCTCGCAAATGCTGAGGGATTGCTGTAATGTGTTATTGCATATTTGGCCGATTTTTCCTGTTGGTGCATATTCGTGTAATTATAGCCACACATTTTGCATATTTCGTTAAAGTAGACTTATCTATAAAACGTTTAATCTTTTCATAACTTAACTAAACTTCACATGACCCGTTACATCGAGATTCATACGGTACTTTTTCTACGACTTTTGTAAGTTAAACTTTTACATTGAATCGTTTCGTGGCCGTTGACATAAAGGATTCACCCAAGGCCACCTATCGGACGCTCCCTCGCATGCTGCCGCAGGTGGCTCTGGCCGCCAGTCCACCTGCGAGGGATTACTGCGCTAGTCAGATAGGATCAAAGTAAAATTACAATCCAATTTACTTTGAATAATATTCCACGAAACAAAATACTACTAATAAAAGAAATTTAAACTGACAAGCATAGTATAATACCAAATGTGAGGGCACAATCGAACGAAACATTACGATTCTCAATGATTAACGATTGATTTGTGAATACTTGGGTTGTAAACGTCTCTGCGATTGGACAAGAAGCTGTGTCATAATGAAAACTTTGTAATGAGTATCATTATGCAACTGGTTGCATCCATCACATGACAGCATTATAAAAGTGGGAGTAGAAAAAAAAGGTTTCTTTTTGCCATTTTCGAAGGTGGAAGAGCACCGCCCACATTCCCCGTACGCAGTGATGACCCGAATTGCGCTGCCCTCGCAGCTATTCCCGTGCGGCGGCGAGCACAGCCCCGAGCCGAGCGCCAAGTGCACCGGTGAGTTTCGGCCAACCGCCCCGCACCTCCAAACACTCACAGCCAGCGCCGGTTTAACGACCCGCGGGGCCCCTGCTATTAATTTTTCTCATTTTTATGCCATTTATTAATAAATTATGCTAAGTATGTAATAAATTATATTACGTATCTATAATAATTATTTAAATATTTTCATTTTTTTAAAATACGAATAATTTAATAAGGTTACAAAACTGTTAGTTATTTTGAAACACGCATTATTTCAACTATTTTAAAATTTGTTTGTGATTGAATTAAGAGTAAGAGACATAAATTCGGTATCGTAATAGAAATCGTAAGGACAAATCTTGACTACCCAAAGAAACATTTCCACGATAATTACGATCAGCTGATTGTTTTCCGATTTTAATTTATGCACTAACAAATTATCCAAACAAATTAATAAATCTCAAACGGTTGCATTTTAAAACTAAAACAATATTTCTTACGATATATTGTGTAACTTTAACATTATTTATTTATACATAGTTTTGTGTCAGCCTTTTTTTTTACAATAAGTTCACAAATTTCATAACGACAAAACGTTTTATCTTCATTACTGAGACATTTTTTCTCAGAAAGCTCGGGGCCTATAGCACGTGCTATAAGTGGTCCTAGGATCAACTGGCACTGCTCACAGCTCAAAATATCTTATTCCAACGCGAGGGCGTCTTCCAAAATTTAGAGTCGTTTACACCGTAAGTGAATTTCACCAATTCCAACAATTCAATAATGCACTCTAAATTAAATTTAAACTACTTCGTCGATTGCAATTATACAATCATTCGTTGTTCTTGGCAACAAACAACACTAAAGAATAAAAATTCTCCATCCAATGACCTACTACAATTCACCGATGAATTGTTCATGCGTGTTAATGCAATTTACGTAATATATCGCTTACGGTCAGTTTGTTCGTCAAGTCTCCTTCGTAACAGAAATTCTAAAACCGTGAAAGAGTTATGTTTTTGAGTGTGTAGTGCATACAAGTTTTAGGTATTTCGTTGATCATTTTCGCATAAACAAATTAACAGAGGAAAATAAACATGAACGGTCTCAATTACTATGTATTTTAGATTATATTTTATGAATTTATTATCAACCGTTTCATATTGTGTCTATTAATCTGATTATCTTCAATAGAGCAGTTATTTTATTATTTTTTGCAAATGATATGAAACATTTAATTAATTCTTAATTTTGTTATTTTTAAACTGCTACTATTAAACATGTTTTACAAATATTTTTAGTTGCGAGAATTAAAATATTATTAAATTGAGTATTTGATATTATTGCTATTGAGTTCTGATACACGAGACAATTTCGTATTGTTCGATTTCAGAATTTACGAACGCACTTTATAAAATAACACAAAATAGCGCGGTAACAGAATTCACAGAAGGAATATCCAGACATTTCCTTCCCTTTCCCCAAGAATAAGACACTCTGCGGTTGGTTGTTGGTGCCTGTCTTAAATTTAAAGCAGTGTTGTCAAGGTCGATGCCACGAGCGGGAGTCCGCGGCACGAATGCCACGACGAAATCCCCTCTCCAGGCAGTTCATCACCCCGCCACCAGACAGGACGCCATCCCTATTGTAAAACGGCGGGGTTATTGATACTTTCCTCTCCCGACGCTAGTTGCACAGAGTAGCTCGTGGCATGCTACGGAACCACGACGCGTGCCACTGCCACCATAGAAGACCTTGACACCACTGATGTAAAGTGTTGGGTTAAGGTTTCATTTAGATTTTCAGAGATTTCTACTAGAAACAACCTTGGTGCCATTCGCATGCTCCATTCTGTCAATTTTGTTTGGAGCAGCAAAACGAAAAGACTGTGATGGTGAGAGAGGACAAGAAGAAGTCGTTGCAGCTCACCTGGAGGCGCGAGGCCTTGTCGCGCATGCGCACGGCCAGCTGGCGCTCGTAGGCGGCGGCGTCCGACAGCGGCCGCGTCTCCTCCAGGTCGCGCTCCAGCTCCAGCTCCTTCTCGCGCACCTGCAACACACGCCCACACGCCCCCCATCAGCACACGCGCTCCGCACGGCACGGCTAGGCATATGCTCGGCACACGCCCCCCCATCAGCACAGACACTCCGCACGGCACGCGCTTAGCACGGCTAGGCACGCGCTCGGCACACGCCCGCGCTCGGCACGGCACGGCACGGTTAGGCATGCGCTTGGCACGCGCCCGCGCTCAGCACACGCGCTCGGCACACGGCCACGCTCAGCACGGCACAGCACGCGCTTAGCACGGCACGACACGCGCTTAGCATGGCACGGCTAGGCACACGCTCGGCACGGCACGGCACGGCACTGCACTCAGCACGGCACGGCACGCGCTTAGCACGGCACGGCTAGGCATATGCTCAGCACACGCCCGCGCTCCGCACGGCAAGCGCTCAGCACGGCACAGCACGGCACGACACGCGCTTAGCATGGCACGGCTAGGCACATGCTCGGCACGGCACGGCACTCACCACGGCACGGCACGCGCTCAGCACACGCGCAGCAGTGGCACGGAACGCACGTCGCCCTGGACCGACTGCTGATGGCTAGCCCCCTAAGTATATTCTGCGATTTTCGTAAGTTTGTCACGGGAGCTTATATTTCGCGACAGTGACGTCACTATGGTGACGTTCTACCACGCGATTGGATGAAACTGTCAACAGCTGATTTCTGTCACGGACAAAGTTACGAAAATCGCAGTGTAGTGCAGCTTTATCGCGGAAGAAGCCCCGCTGGATGGAGAGATCCGGCGCCCAGCTACACGTGCGCTTCCTCTCTTCTTTTTTTCTCTCTACCAGGTGTCTCCCGACAGGGGGCCACTGCCCCAGCCGGGACGAGCTCTACACTACCCACGGGTCTTCCGACAGGTGTGGTAGTACAACAAGAGGAAATGTTACAAGCGCAGCCATTAGGACGCAGGGCAGGCAATGTTCATCGCGGCTGACGGATTACACACGCGCACAAGAAAAAGGTGTCAGGCCCAAAGGCTCAACGCATGTTTCTCTATGAACGTCGACGCGCCGCAACCAATCTGGAGCCAGAATTACGCCACCACCCTTCACTTTTTTTAATCACGAAAAAATAGTGACAATCAACAATTTCACGGTGGGTTTAAAATCTCACGTCGATTAAAAAAAAAAGAAAAAAGAATGACTTCGGATTCAGATACAGCGCGTCGACATTCATAGAGAAACATGTGTCAAGTCTTTGCGTCTGACTAATCTGTGTTACTGATTCCGGGCGCATCAAATGATGTCGTCATTAGAACTGTAAGTGTAGTGCATGTTTTATCGCGGAAGTAGCGGTGTTCTTTCCATATTGGATGGCGAGATCCGGCGCCGACCTAGACGTCGGCTCGCGGGTTTTCCCCAAACAGGTATCTCCCACCTGCGGGGCACCGCCCCAGTCGGGACAACCTCTACACTCCCCACTGGGCTTCCGACACGTGTGATTGTTGAGTCATAGACTGAGGACTCTATGCTTTACTACACGAGTGTTGGTGTGTCAGTAATAGGAGACGAAGGAATGATCGCGCCCGGTCCGTGGCCCGTTTGCTAGGATACTACTCCGGCATTTGCCTAGTGCTGATCACAGACACCAGGTTAAACTACAGATCACAGCAGCCGGCCGCTAGAATTTTCCTCGAGGCAGTGACTGCATTCGACCGAAGGTCTATCTATTGGTGTTAAAATCCTGCCACCGTCGGAATGCAACCCTAGGGTCTAGAGCCTCTTTAGAGGCAGAGCCAACCCAACCGGAGCAAGTGGCACTGGCTGAGCTTTCGAATGGCGGCTGCGTTTGAAACCTCCGTAGCGACCGTCTCTCCTTTCCTCAATGTTCTCGCAGACTCGCATCCTGGCGCCCCTCCACGCACTCGTCTTCCCTGCTTCGCGGAATGAAGTGAAGGCCGTTGCCGAATAGCATCAATTGCGCGCGTCATCGCTCGACGCGGCGGTCGCCGTGGCAACCAACACACGCTGGAGGCATCCATGTTGATGTTTTTGAAACATCCATAAATCAATGCCCATGTTTGTTTTTTTCACATCAATGATTCGTGGTCCATTTTTTTTTAAATTTTTTTTTTTAAATTTATTTATGCTTGCTCGACTTACTTAGTCTTTCAAGGTTTTTTATAATTACATAATTGTTTTCCACACAAAATTTGTACATATGGAAATTACATACTTAGTTTGCATTGTACAATTTCACAGTAACATTTTGGAGGTTAAACCATTTAGGGACCTCTAACATACTCGTACATGAAATAATTTATCTATTGTACATACATTTCAGAATTTGATACATAAATGGAATTTGAATAATTATCAATACAGTTTGAAATTGTCCATGTTTTGCGAATAAAAAGTCCCTTAATCAAAATTTCAAAAGTTAAAACACGAACTAGTAACTCGTGTTACCGCTATGAGTTTGTGCGTTCGATGCAAAGGAACGCTGTTTGCACTCCCCTCATCGAGGGAACCATCGAGACGACCTCAACGCCCGGGCATTTCCCACGTCTTCCGTCATATTTCGCACATGGAGAGCCATTTTTAAAACTTTGTTTCCACTTTAATCTGAATTATAAATTAATAAACTATGTCGGGGTCTAATTAAATAGTGTTGCTCACGACTAAAACCTATTTTATAACCTCGATACTTCCAAACATCAATGGTTTTTGATCGATGTATTATTAATACGGAGCGGATTTTTATGTCCTAAAAAATCTTGAAATATGCTTTTTAAAACATGCATTTATGACCAAAAAACTCAAATATACAATTTAATATGCATTTTTGACCAAAAAATTCTCAAATATGCACTTTAACATGCAATTAAAATCAACAATATTTCATTTTCTGTATAAAACTTTCTTGATAAAATTCAGGAGAAGCATGCTTGGAATGAAAAAAAAATTGTGCAAACATTATATAACCTAACTTACTTCTCGGGAGAAATAATTGAAGTAAATATGCATTTGCAGTGAAGTACATACGTTGTAGGCCTTCTTTCACTTTTTCTGCCTACCTTAAAAAATAAATCAAGAAATATCCTACATTTGCAAAAGTATTTGATCATCTATAAAAAAAAAGGGGGAAAAAAGAAAGGAAAATTGTGTCAAGCTTTGCTAACAATGAACGCTCACAAATAGATTCTATGCAAACACGAAACATTGTCTCTATTTTAACGAAATATGCAAACTTTGCTCCCATAATTACACGAACAACAGGAAAAATCGATCAAATATGCATAAATATGCACTAACAAATTAATCTACGAAGCATCCAATTCTAACCAAAGAAATGAGAAGAAATTTTACTTAGCTATACCTTGAAGCAATGGAGAAAAATATGCAAAATCATAGAAATGCGCTCCCTAATTATTAACATTGGTATTTTAATTTAAACATCGATTGTTGGAAACATCCACGTTTTCTCATCGACATCGCATCACTACGTGAAGCGCCAGAGACTCCATTAGCTCAGTCACATTGCGCCACAATCTAAAGCAATGCACTGCTGCCCGAAGGTGTGCCCAGGTCGTCCAACGGTTATTCTGCGATTATTTACATGAAAATCATAATATTTGCTTCTTATAAGTTTGAACGAAAACTATATTTTACATTGCAATTGGAATTATCACATTAATAATTAACTTCAAAGTGGATAGTATGTTCTGAGAAATTCATGGCTAGTATTTTTCTGTCAGTTCATGTTATAAGATCAGTTTCATCCCTGTTGCCGCCACCAGGCAGCGTTTGGTAGTAACAAAATGGTCAGCGCCGAAATAAAGGTTTTGAGATACAGGAATAATCATTTAATGTATTATAATTGTGTGATGATTCTAAACTACCCGTAACAAGTATTGTACTTCAGCTTCCGGGTCAATAACCCCCATCTCGATCAGGTTTTTGTCCAGTTTTCCTGATCCATTGAGCAAAAACTGAGATGGCCCCTTGTTTTGCTTCTGGACATAAATGCATCTTCATTATCTGTACGCATTATCAGGTTTAGAATTGAGTGGGAAATTTAGTAATTCCAACTATCCTTCTCCATGTTGTCTCGGCAGGAAGTATTAATTATTCCTTCACGAAGGACATCATGAGGGATAGGAGCCCAAATCTATAGCTGATTTATCCTTGAAAATAGATTTTATTACATCAGAGAGTATATATCGTTAACAATCCTTGCAAAAATCGATCATTTCTTTCTGTATTTAAAATTCAACTAGTATGTGGCTTAGGGTTGGGGACCCAGGATTGCGAAAACGTGCACAGAATTCACTTCTCCCCGTAGCACGTCACACACAGTTTTTAACTGTTTTGACGTTAAATAAATAAAAAATAGGAAAAAGAAATCGTGTGTGGCAGGTGTGCGCAGAGGGAGGCACTCCCACACGAGCTCCGAAGCAACTTCTATTTGCGCGCTCGAGTACTCGTGGAACTGGCGGAAAACGGAGCAACGTAATTTCGTAGAGTTCTTTACACACACTTGGACCAATCAAGTCAAACAGGGGGTACGTCGCAAACAAGCCTGTCACCGGAACAAAGGCTACATAAACTGCTCGAAGTCGTTTGCTTGTTTCCGGGAGCGTCAACTGCTAAGGTCATTATTCCCATAAGTGTGGTGCATCGCGGGAGATGGCGATGATCTTCCCCCGCTGAATGGCGATTTTTTTCCCTTCATTTTTCCCCTAGCAAAATACGGTAAAAAGAGTGGTGTTGAAACCTGGACTCATTTTTGGCAAACACTCTGTATTTTCGAAAGTTGCACAAAATTCACTACGCAAAAGTACAATACCGATAATACATATTTTTTGTGAAATAAAATCTGTTTAAAAAATAGATCATAATAAAGTCATGTAGAAATTTTTGAGAAAAAAAGAAAAACATAAGTAGTTTTCTGGCAATTTCTGCCTGAAGTGAATGCAATTTATATTTTTTTTTCCAGAAACGGCTCCCTTTTTTTAGACCTTCTTTCCACGAATTGAGAAAGGGGGCGTTTAAAAATGGCGAAGGTCTCGATTCCGTTGAACTCTACGAATTTTCGAAAACTGCAACAGTTAGAAATCTTACGAGAAGGCATTGCTGTTGTATCGTCAATAGTTTAAACTGTATAACACAATGCGCCACGTTATTAAAATATTCGTCACGTTTGGCCCTTAAAGTTATGCGATTCCGCCACCAATGACCAGAACTGATCATCGTTCACATTGGGGGAATATGACATTAGTAGAACCCAGTAACCTGCAAACGTTAGTTGCATTCCAAAATACGTTCCCAAGGAAGATCCTCAAGACACCATGGTATACTCCAAATTCTCAAATTCATCGGGAGCTAATTTTGTCATTAAACGAACAAGTAAAGAAAATAGTTTACCATTTCTATCAAAATCTTTACTCATCTCCCTGTTCCACAATATTTAATCTGAGCCGCCGTGCTTCATGGCCCATATTAAATCCAGGTTCCCCAAGGATAGACTGAGGCCACCGTAACTTCTGTTTTTACAACTTTCCTAGCGCTACCTTCATTTCAACGGAACGTCTCAGACCGAACCTTGAAGCATGAACAAATCTTCGAACCTTGGACCATGCTCACGAGTAGGAATGAATCCTCTTTTAGTTTGGATGGCCATATGCAAAATTTTAAAATATAAAATGTACCGTTTTCAACCCCCTCGAAAGACCGAAATGTACAACGAGAAGAAATAAATTTAAAAAAAAAGAGGAATACGACATGAGCTAAGAACCATTTTCCTTGGAACAGAGCACGAGAGGGGAATGAGTGAACCGTAAGATAATTACAAAATGACCGCCTTTGCATGTCATTTCGTTGAACTCGACGAACTGACATTGACCTTGATGTTGAGAAGGCCAAAAGTCGTAATGACGCATAGTGATGCGTTTTTTACCCGACACGCACGTACTACTACAGTTTCCTCGGCTGCTCTCGGAAATGCCTCGACTCCAATCAGCACCGGCCTCGTCCCGTTAGTGTAGTGCACGTCATATCCCAGCAAGTGTCGGCGTTCCACGTCGTCTTGCGAGGTTTTCCTCCTCCGGTATCTCCCTAGTCGGAAGAAGCTAGTTCTCGACTGGACTCCAGATATGAGGAAATGTAGGGCATTTAGGAGTGTGTGTGTGCGTGAGTGAGGGAGAGAGAGAGTGTGAGAGTAAGTAAGAGGTGAGGATAGGACGAGGAAGACGAAGGAAAGATCGCGAACGGTCCACGGCCGTTGGCCAGGGTACTGCTCCCTCATTCGCCAGGTTTTGATCAGAGATACCACGGAAAGCTATCAATCACAGGAAGCAGCCGCTGGGTTTCTCCTCCAACACGCCTGGATTCCGCCTAGCTATCTAGCCCACCTAGCTATACTGCGATTTTTCTAAGAGCGACCCTCAAGGCCACTTAAATCCCATCTTCGCGATGGAATATGTCACGGCATTCCGCGTCTTTCTCAGTCGTTCCGCTAGATTTCGCACGATCGCGACCGTATCAAGCAGTGCTTGCAACTTCTACCGGCAAGACCGAGAAAAGACGCGAAATGCCGTGACATATTATATCGCGAAGATGAGATTTGAGTGGCCTTGAGGGTCGCTCCTAGAAAAATCGCAGTATAGCGTGGAAAGCCCCAGGAGCTGCCGGTCGCAGGTGCTGAGGCAGCAACGGCTGCTGCCTCTGATCCATCGGCGCACTCGCTTCGGCAACGCGCGACAAGCTGAACAGAAATCTCATCGCATCATTGGAGCGAGCCAGCTGCGGGACACACGCAACATGGCACTGCCGTCATCTCTAATTTATGGGGGGAAATGTACTTTGTAATATTGCATACTCTTTCCTTCTCAAAAATACGAAGCCTCGTGAATATCTTCTTCTCGAAGGTCCAATGACATCCGTTTCACAACTTTCCCGTTACTGGGGGAAGTACTGTACCCACTGCCAAGATTCGAGAATTATTGTAAAATTTGTTAACTGATTATTTAACAATGAGTTTCAAAATGTCTGCATACTCCACGCACACTAGAAATATACGATAGCACTATATGCTCATTAAAAATTACGTTTAAAATTACATTTTATTCTGACAATAGAGTTCACATAGCTGTAGCTTCAACATGTTAGTTATGAAATGTATTTACTTAGTGTATGGATTTCATCCACAGGAACTACTAGGTAGATTTCAAATTTAGAGACGTTATACACACAGCCTTGAAGGAAAAGAGATCACAGTTGTAGCGGGAAGATAACAGATGTCGATACTTAATTGGTCTCAGGAACAAAGTGGCATTTCTTATAGCGAGAAACCGAATTCCAGCAAATCCGTTGCAATGATGAGGCACGTACTCCCACACAGATTTCGCTGTCTTCTGCGTAAGCGATACAAAGAAAAAAGGAGAATGCAAGGAGCTAAGGAAAAGAGAGGTCTCGGCGAAAGTTCACGAGCACATTAAATTGGCGCGGAAGGATGGCGAATTGTCTGTTCATTCAAATGAGAGATTTGACGCTCGTTGACGCCAAACGAAATTGGGAGTCGTGGTGGGCGAGTGCACGTAGAAATGATTCACATTTACTTGACAAACGTTGGCTAGATATGCTTGAATCCTTTTACTTCCCATTATCTCCATCGAAGGTAATTGAAGAGGTGGCTCAGGGCATCAGCTGATGTCACTGTAGTGCCTCTGACCGGGAAGTGCTGGGGTTCGAATCTCGACGGTGGCAGGATTTCGACGCCAGCCAGATGGCCAGGCGGAGTTCGGACGCTGTCTGGAGGAGAACTCTAGCGGCCGGCCGATCTGATCGGTAGTGTTCTTTGGTTTCTCCAGTCAATATCAGGCGAATGCCGGAGCAGTACCCTGACAAACGGGCCACAGACCGCGCGCGATCTTTCCTTCCCATTTTCTTGATCGATCCTCAACTGCTAAGGTCATTGGTGTATTAAATGTAGTGCGTGTTTTTTCATCGGGAGGGGGCGGTGACCTTGCACCGCTGGATGGCGAGATCCAACACCGACCTACCGTCGACTAGCAGGTTTCCTCAACCAGTATCTCGCACCAGCGGGTCACCGCACTAGCCGGGACAAGCTCTAAGCTCCCGACCGGTCTCCCGGCATGTGTAGTAGTGTAGAGTATGTTCGTGTGTGTGTAAGGGGAGATGATAGGATAAGGAAGAGGAAGGAAAGATCGTGCCCGGTCCGTGGCCCGTTTGTTACGGTACTGCTCCGGCATTCGCCTGGCGGTGATGGGAGAAACCAAGGGAAACTACCGATTAGAGCAGCCACCTCTTGAATTCTGCTCCAGACAGCGACTGAATTCGACCTAGCTGAGAGCGAGTGTCGAAAATCCTGCCGCCGTCGGGACTCGAACCGTCGCTCCTCCCTGAGCCACCTCGGCGGGCGGAGTCTCCAGGCGAATGCGGAAGCGGCGAGAGGCCGCGCCAAGGGCGGCGGTGTGTGCGCACAGATCAGCGAGCGCAAGGCGAGGACGTGCAAACAGAACGCCGCCTCTCTCAAAACACTCCCAGCCACGCTCCCTGACGCGCTCCGGGCGGCACGACATCGAACAAAAGGCATCTCGCATCGCTTTCATGCTGTGATAGGCGGCCGCGGGGCGATGCTCCGCCGCAGGCGTTTCTCCCGGGCGGCGCCATCTCCACGCGTTTCCTTTGGAAAGCGCTTCCCTGCACAGCATCCGCCCCCGCCCCCTCCCTCCAACACCTGCTCTCGGCGCAACGGCTCACCAGCCAGCGATTCCGCTGCGGCGCCTCTGAGCGCGGGGGCTGAGAGTGCCAGTGCCAAGGGTGGGGCACGATTGTCTGGGTTCGGAGGCAGCCGCTGTCTAGAGGGACATTCCGGCGACCGGCTGCTCACACAGCTATTTTGCCGTGGTTTCTCCCATCAGCAGCAGGCGAATGCCGGAGCAGTACACTAACAAACGGGCCACGCGCACGATCTTTCCTTCCTCTTCATTGTCCTATTCTCATCCTTTATTTACACACACACTCACGTGCAGTACACTACCACACATGTACAGTCGGGGGCCTCGAGCTTGTCCCGGGTGGGAGGGTGGCCACATGATGGGAGATTTCTGGAGAGGGAAATCCCCGAAGGTTAGTTCCGCACCAGATCTCACCATCCAGCGGGGAGAATCACCGCCACATCCCGGGATAAAACATTCACTACACTAACGAGATAGATGGCCATTGCATTTGACGTATGTGCATACAATTTGCTGACCCGCCCTCTTCGCAGGGGTCAGCAAATACGAACGTCTAACTAATAATTAAACATCGATATTTGTAAGGATTCAGAATAATCTGATTAAAAAGTTCTTAAGTACTTTGCTTCTTGCGATAAGGATTTCAACAGGAAATCATTTTACAGGACAGTTTTTCTACTGCAAATCTGAGCACTATTTCGGAGGATAGAGCCTCTTTTTAGACCTCATTCTTCATTTCAGCGCCGGAAATTAACTTTCAACTTACATAATTCAGTCGACTCCGGTTAGAATTAGAAATTGTATTTGAAAAATTCTGAATAAATATTTATAATGAACTCGGATATATTGAACCCTCGGTTTTAGTGAGCTTAAATCACTGGTTCCGTTTCACTTACATTATAAATGTGCATAAGAAGATTCGGTTATAGTGAACCTGAACCTCGGCTATAGTGAACATAGGAAATACAACGTTCTAGAAATTAATTCCCTCCTGGAAAGAACAAAACGGCTTTCGGAGCGTGGGATGGCGTTCCAACAGTTCATGAGGCTCTGAAAAAGTGTCAAGACTGCATTGCGATCACTTAGAAACAGAGGACAATCCACAATTATATAGGAAAGAGCACGATCTTTGGGGAAGGTTCTAGAGAACTTGGTACTAATAAAAAATGTACGAAGGAAAAAATTGAAAATAATTGATTTTTTAAGGACTTACACAGATATTGAAATTTTCGGTACGTGCTGTTAATTTACTTTGCTGTATGTCTATATTAATATCAGTAATTATAGAGAAATTCTATTTAATATTGACAACATTGTCTATAGTTAACTTGTAATACAGTGAATCAAAAAGTTAGTTCCCAGAAGTTCATTCTAACCGGAGTTGACTCTACTTGGAACCACCAGGTGCTACGTCGTTCTTGTGACGTACAATGGTTACTCTTAGAGTTTCAGGAGAAATAAAAAACATCTTGAACTTCCTAGGAGCATTTCGCCATGATACCTCGTTACTTGCATTATATTACATCAAAATTAAATTAAATTATCACCGTATGGAAAAATGTATTTAAAATTTCTATATTAATAAAATATCTTTAAAAAATTGAGTCGAATTGGTACAATAAAGAATACTAAATAAATAATTGAGGAATAGAAAGATTTACAGGATAATAAAGGTTAATTACTATAGGATTATTCCAATCGCGAACATGTACCGAATTTTGCGAGACTAAAAAGTTCCTTCTCCAATTGCAGCCTCAATCCTACTGACGTTGAACAATAATACTGCAAAGGACTCCGCGATAACCGAAAATAAACACAAGTGTCTGCGACCCAAGATCGATGGTCGCGCGTTGATCACACCACCGCCTCTGACAGGTCCCCGAGCAGCATGTAACTTTCCGAAATATGAGGTTAGTCTTCATTAGTTCTGGGAAGTTTAACGACAAGGTCGTTCGGAAACAATGAAACCGAATGAGGTTAGGATATCATGCAACGCTCTACAGATGACGATTAGCTCGTTAAAATTTCAGTGATGTAACACGAACTCAATCAATGCATGATTCATTTCGCTGAAGTGAATCGAAAGTGTAACAGCTCATTCGTCATTCAGGTCGAATGTGTTCACCAATATGAACAACTTCTGAAAAGTAACCTGAGACGCGGTCTCCAGTTTTCATATGTATTTTCAGCATTATGTACTTCCTTGTGAACGACCCACATTTTTGCCGATTGAGCGAACGTTGCACACTAGGTCACACGTCACCTTTTGACCTTGAGCCCCCAAGATCAACATTTCCGGAGCTTTTAATAGAACTAATCGTTAAAAGAAACTGAAACAGGAGAATTGCATGTACAGTCCGTCGAAACCGCAGTTCGTATTTACAAAGTGGTGTCATATTGAATCACTGTTGCCACACTCAGCGGATGCGTGGTCAAATTGCATCACAAGCAGAATCCTTGCGTACACATCGAACTCAAGGAATATGGGTAGAAAAATGTCTATATATTCACTATACGGAAAATCGAAAACCCCCCAAACCATTGTTTCATGTCGTTCAGTATTTCTTCGCGAATATTAATGAAATGAGGGAGATTTACAAATTCTGGAGTAATACATTCCTTGCAAACGCAAGAGTTGAACATGTTTTGAAAATGTAATTGAAGTGATTTACAACGACGTGTACATACTCGTGTATGTTGTAGGGAACTATTTTAAATAAAATCGATAATTACTCATCTTGAGGCTTACTTCCTTACATTTAAAGGCAAAAGTTTGCGAATTTTGGTTCTGTAAGAAGCTCAAACATCCTTCTAACCGAAACTCTTAGTATTTTAAATACAAAGATTGCGAACTGAAGAAATACGAGAGCAAGTCAATAAATAAGTCGCAAAACGGAATTTGAAGCAAAAATAATCAAAGTAACTTTCTGCCATTTATTTCACTTTTATTTATTGACTCGCCCTCGTACATACATAATTTTAAAAAAAAACAAGAGTAAACTCTCCTCCCGAACCGAATGAAATGGAGGGGTTGGGTGTGGGGCAAGTACGGGCAAAGCCGTGGCGGTTAATCACCGCCACAGATCGAGTACACGGATCTTTCCCGCTAAGTGACCATCCTGCTGCGATACCTGGAACTTCACTCTCATGTTCCAAGACATATGACTTACCGTATTTACACAGAATGACCGTACGTTGCGAGAACTGAAATCGACTTGCGTGAACATCGATGGCATTGGCATATATTTGGAGAGGAAAACTGCTCATTTCGGTTACAATTCTTTTTCTTCACAATTTATTACAAGATCAATGATGATTCAGAAATCATGAAGTTCTTCCTATTTCAAATAAACCCAACTTTCATCGCATGCTCATTTAATTTTGATCAAGTCACTCCTATATGGGCAGTTGTAAAGGTCACATCTTGCAAGCCAAAACTAAGGAAGAGATTGTGTAGCGTGTATTTCTGGAGGATGTCCGTCCTGGCTTCAAAATTTATATCAGATTCCCCATTCAGATAATCTTTCAAGGCAAGTAATTAATTTGCATCTGAAGAAAATACTTGAAAATTAAGCAATACCAGTACAAGCCGAAGACATTAACCGAGTTATCTAGGGACAAAAAATTTGCTTTCCACTTTCGTTCAAAGTAATCACTGCATTACTTCTTATGCAGTTATTTTGAAGACATCGCAATGCTCAGTTCGAGGGAAGAAAAACTCATTCTCGAGCTGAAGTAAAATGGAATAGATATATTGGACACACCTTGATCTCTTTTAGGCAGGAACTCTTATAACGCTAAAACTCCCCGCAACAACTAAAAATATCCCATTAATTCGCTTACAACGGAGTTCTTTTGAATTCGAAAACATATGCCTGAATTAAGCATACTACAAAATTGCATACTGTGCCCTGTAGATATTGAATTGCATTGTGAATATTGTCTTTTAATTACTGTATTTCCTTCGCGCGCACAGATTAAATCTATTACGCAGCCACGTTAGAGAAAAAGGATTAAACGTTATGTTTCTCCATATCATCATCATCACAATTTTCTTCTAATTAGCACTATTTTTAATTGGATCGGTGAAGTTTACGATATGAACCTATGAAATGGACCTAGTGCCAGTCGATTACCAAATTATTAAACTAAAATATTGCAGTTCTTAAATTCGATACTAGAAAAACGTTTGCCCACGTGTTTTTTTAATTTCATTTTGATACCGCGCTATTTTCACCGCTTTTACCTTACGACTCCTGAACACAAGAGGATTTACTAATGTATACGCCATTCACCTCTCTATATTTTGTTGATTGATTGATTGAAGCTCCAGGGGGCGTCAACCGCTGTGGTCATTACTCCCGTAAGTGTAGTTCATGTTTTTCCGCAGTAGGTGGCGGTGATCTTCCCACTCTGGATGGCGAGTTCGGGCACCGACCTAACCGCCGGCAGTGTTCCCCAACAAGGCACCGCCCCAGCCGGGACACGCGCTCAACATCCCGACTGGGCTCCCAATATGTTTGGTAGTGTAGTGCGTGTTAGTGTGTGTGTGTAAGAGGGGAGGATAGGACAAGGAAGAGGAAGGAAAGATCGCGCGCGGTCCGTGGCCCGTTTGTTAGGGTGCTGCTCGGAGAAACCACGAAAAACTACCGATCAGAGCAGCCGGCCGCTGGAATTCTCCTCCAGACAGCGGCTGAATTCGACCTAGCTGTGTCGCTAGTGTGGAAAATACTGCCGGTGCGGGACTCTAACTCTAGGACCTCGCCGTCAGAGGCGCTGCAGTCGCATCATTGCAGCCCTGACCCATCTAAGTTGGTATCGCTACATTGTGACATACCAGGATTCTGCACATGCATTGAACGTCAACAGTACATTTTCTGGCACGTGCCCTTAAGAAACTGTCAAGGCTGAATTTCGGATGTAGTCCATTGTATCAAGCACCACTCCTACAGATATGCGATCAGATGTTCTTGAACGGCAGTCAATACCAAGGTTTCTTGTTGATGACCGGCGCCTGGAAGACAAGCACATAAGGCCCCATGGCCTGTGAGGGTTACTTCTAATTGACGAATATCTTCTGATCACTAACACTTAACGCATCAGCGGCAATTTTATCAGTCGGGAACGTAAATCAATCGGACAGGCTCCTCACACACTGTAATTATCGGAGTTTGCCCCTCTTATCTACATCTCAATATATCGATGTTGGCAGGGATTATGCAGTATCTTAATTAAAGTGTCATTCACGCAAAAATACACCTCTCCATGTCCAACTCTTCTTGGGTAGCAAACTCTAGGCTTAACGTTTTATCAACATACTGCTGTTTTCTGTTTCCTTTTTATAACAGCGCCGTCAAACATGAAACGTTTCCGGTTTGATAAGAAAACGCCACATATCATGCAACGTTAAACTTTTCAGATGGCCCAGAAAGTGCGACCCGACTACGAAGGTCACACCGAAACGTTTAGAGAATGAGTAACGAGGAGTTACTCAGCAACAATTAGTTCATTTTCACTCAGATGGAGGTTTGGGTAAGACACTCACGCGAGTTTCAACTGGCTCGGTCAATTGAGTAACTTAAAGCAGGGCTATTCGCGTTCCTCACTCAGCAAGGATGGACCTATCGAGAGAGCTTTTCTTTCTACGGCTTTGAGCCCGAAGTGTACAGGAAGGAGACTCCACTCCGGCGGTGGGGGGATGTACAGAAAGCGCCGGCAGACACTTGCAAAATGAAGCAAAACTAGACTCCTTGCGCTTCAGAGACATCACGCGGCGAATGAAAGAACCACGAACGAACCTCCCAATGCGGCCAATGGCAGCAAAGCCAAGCGTTTCCGCGGGAAGTAATATTTATTTACGAGTATTAACGGGACAATAATGATAATCATAATTGATAAATCAATTATTATTAATCTCTCACACAAATGTAGCACAAACTGCGTAAAGATCTGTCAAGAGAGCTGCAATTCACTGCCTCTCCTATACTGCGATTTTTCTAGGAAGAGCTCTCAAGATAACTCAAATCCCATCTTCGCGATGGAATATGTCACGGCATTTCGCGTCTTTTCTCGGTCTTGCCGGTAGAAGTCGCATGATCGCAAGCACTGCTTCATACGGTCGCGATCGTGCGAAATCTAGCGGAACGACTGTGAATGATACGAAATGCCGTGACATATTCCATCGCGAAGATGGGATTTGAGTGGCCTTGAGAGCTCTTCCTACAAAAATCGCAGTATAATGAACCCGATTCGGTTCCAAGTCGGCTAGCAATACAATACTGCCCCGTTACTACTTCCTTTCCATCTTCTTGTCTTGGACTGAAGCACGCCCAAAGACCGCCCCAGCAGTGCCGAGCGCCAACAGGCCAACATGCGCCACGATGCAACTGACCGGCGCCTTCGTAAGTTCCTTCACCCACCGCGTGATGTCGCTGAAGTAGGAAGGAGTCTAGTTTTGTTGTCTTATTTTCCAAGTAGCTGCCGACGCTTTTCGTCAATACCCCCACCACGCCTCCAACACCGGAGTTGAATCTCCTTCCTGCAGACTTCGTGGCTTTGAAGGTTGGCATCGATGATTCATGTGAAGGTCGCGGGCAAGGTACGCACCTCGCTGCCGTTCGCGGGCAGTGGGGCCAGAGCAACTGCGCGAGATTTAAAAGCAAGGGTTGCTCAAATTTCTCCGGGGTGGAGGCTCATCGCTGGATTCCTGGTCCATGACAGTCTTTTGGAGAAGTTACTCTGTAGTTCTCGCGCCCCGTGTGCTCCAGCAAAGCAAAGAAATCGTCCATCAAGATCAAATACCTTTCTTGGAATGAATTGTCCCTAACCTTGTAGCATAATTAAATTCTTAATACAATGAATTCAATTGTTTCATAATTCTGAGTATCTTAAAAAACCTCATATTATTTCTTCCAATATGTTTTGCAAAATTACTTCCCCAATCAACACATTTTCTGAAGTCTAAATTTTCCCTTTTCCCTTTCATAATCTGGGCCTTTAGCAAACAAGAACCATATCTGTAGATAACATTCCATTTACAGATGGATGAATTCATCGCACTTATAATGCGAGATACCCACACGATTTGAAGCGATACTCTGCCCATTGGGAAATATTAACTTCATCCTAATCGCGATAACGTGTCGAGATCTGCAATACGAAAAAGTCATGCCCACTCACGAGTAAGCATAAAAAGAAAGTCGACTGAAGTCAACAAAACGATGACATCATGGCATTCGCCTGGAAGTGCTCAGAGAAGCCACTCGGCCTAAGAGTTCGAGCAGGTGACACAAACCCTCCGATGTCCCACCGGAGGGCCCATCGTAGAGATTTGTTAAATAAAACACATATTTGTTATTACATTGTATAATATTTTGCCAGTTTCTATATGACACTATTTAAATCAATTTTGCCAAATAAAGGAAGGTAAGCGAAAACTCTATTCCTTTGGGGGGGGGGGGGCATAGCCCTCCCAGTTGAGCAACGAGCATTTATGTGTCATGAAGCACAATACTTGAAGATGAACTGATGATGCAAAAAGCGATTTTTGTAAGTAACAAACACTCCAGACACAATTTATTTCAATTTCATTGGTTAGGAGTGGATTGTCAATCTTTTTAAACTTTTTGAACGTGTACACTAAATGAACGGCAAGTCTTGGAATACATTTTAGGTATTGAGAAAAGTATCACATTAGAAAATGTTAAATCCGATGAAATTGACACTCAAAACGCATTCTATTCTTTGAGTTAAAACCAGGATTGCCACCGATTTTCTCGACTATATTTCCCCGACTAATCCCGGTTTTGCAGTGGAGTTTTTTATCTTTCCCTAATTAATCCCTCTTTTTAATTTTACACTATTTAAAGAAAATATCAAAGGCAGCCCAATATTAATTGATCAGTTATCTGATTTCGTTGTGAGAAAGTACAAATCAACATTTTCTCAACACAAAAATTAAGCCAAAAAAGTTGTAACTAATATTTTAATGAATAGTATCTAGTTTTACAACGCTCTGGAAATTTTCCCCGACATCTAATGATTGTTCTACGAATTTTGTTATTCTTCCCAGACTTTTTCAAAGCATTGCAATTCCCTGATTTTTCGTCCTTTTGCATGTTTTCCAGAAAGTTGCCACAGTGTAAAACGTTTTGATTTGTTATTTCCACTTCCAACTGCATCTCAACAATAGCACTGTCACATTTTTACAGTCACTTCTCAATTTCATTTTTTTCCAACGTATTTTTGTTCCTATTGTTCAGAGGCACGTGTCTACGGAGCTTTTTTCTTCAATGTTACTAGTTTCACTTTCATTTGTTTGTCACTCGCACTTCTGTGCATTCTGAGACAAGTTTTCTCTGAATAAAAGTACTAACAAATAATGTGAAGATACAAAAGTAATGTTGCTTTTTGCAGTTTGCAGCATTGTGTCAAATTTAGTTTTTCCTGCTTCCTCTTGCAGACGCGCTAGAAATGAGGTGACGGCGGCAGGCACAGTGTAAATAGCGTTTATATCAGTTTATGTGTAGTGTTTATAAGTGTATGTGTATGTGTTGCCCAGTGTAAAGAATGTTCCGTGTTGGATTAGTTAGGATGTAAGACAAAGCACATTTAGATTAGTTCGTCAGTATTTAGTTTGTAAGCTGTGCCTTAAGTAATCAATATAAATAGAATTTAAGAATAAATACGAAGATTAAATTGTCATTTTTACGCTGTCAGTGAAAACATAAAAGTGCAGGGCAGTTTCAATTATTTTTTTGAGATTTGTCACGAGAGTAATCTACGGGCTGTGTCGAATTCGGACACACTTTCATGTGAAAGAAAACTAGAAAACCATAGTAACAACCCTCCGTTTGGGGAATTTTTTTGCGTTTAGTTTAATCGTACATCACTTTTCACACGGTGTTGTTATTTTATTTTTTGAAAAATTTAGTATCAAATATTTTTTTAAGAACTATCGCAGTCCTTGAACACTGGGGATCCGGGGCATGGGTTGAAGACAGCGCGCGCGGGCGGTGCAGTGCTCGAGTGGGAATTCTGCGCACGTGGCGGTGTCGCCCTCGGGCGGGCGATCGATTGCAAGCGAGCGAGGGGCTTTTCACGGCGCTTGCCCCCGCACCCACGCGGCGTCTCCTCAGCTGGCGCCGCGCCCGTCGCCCGGGCTAAAAACCGCTCCACACCCACCGCCCGCCAAAACACTAACTTCGTTGAGCACTCCTTTTGCTTGTACCCGTAGGAGTAGAACTGATGTTCATTACTATTTTGTTAGCAACGCAGAAAAATCACATCTGCAGTTCATTTACCGTTTTAATTGATGTTCTATTACTCGGGAACAAAAATGTTTCTAATTTCTATTTTTCTAAAATAATAATTATTTTCTAAATGCTTGTTTCTAGTTTTTTTTCTGGGCCTCAAGAAAATGTGTGCAGATAATCTCTTTCCCCATACGTCATATACAGTTTTTACTGTTTTTTGACCAAATAAAAAATTAAATAATAATAATAATAATAATAATAATAATAATAACAATAATAATAATACACTCGCGAAGTAGGTTGCAACGCCACTCAACACAACCCACACACAACCGCAAAAACATTTAAAACGCGTCGCGGTACGCATCGCTTCTATTGGCAACACTGGAGATCAGCTGTTCCTGGCACGACGTCAACACACACACGCACACACACGACGAGCCCTATCCGGGAACAATGAACGCATTGTGCGCAGCTGTTGGCATGCCTGGGTGTCATCCGGGCCCGCGAGAAGGGAACGGCGTGGAATCCGGTTTACAACCAGCCACTTCCGCCATTTCGTGCTTTTGCTGCTGTAACCTCGCGGTTCGATCGTAAAACTCGCGCACCCACTCACACACGAACCCAACGTATCAGTACGTCACGTACTAAAAATAGCGCAAACGTACACACAGGCACAATCACGTACTTCACATAACGAAAAAAACAACAACAAAATACACACCTGATGCTTCAGGTACAACACGTGCGGATCGCCAAACATGGCTGCTGCTGCTTTCCTCAGGCTCGACGCGAAACAGCGGACGGTCGCAACAGTGGCTCGGCGCTCAACTGTTCGCAGACAATGGCGCAGCGGCGTGCGCGCGGGGCGAGCCAGCGCTCGCGACTGCGGGAGGCGACGCGGTGTCTGGCGGCCTTCGTGGTAGCGCCTCACGGTCTATCGATTCGGCTGCGCTCTCGCGGGCGCCGCGACGCGCGACCTTGGCCGAAGCGTGGCGGGCCGGGTCGCGTCGCGTTTACTCAGTCAGTCAGTCGGTGGGTGGGTGGGTGACGGGTCGCTCGTGTCAACAGCCTTGGCGTGGGCCTGCCCCCAGCGCCAGACTCCGGGCGTTCTGTAGCGGCGGCCGAGCGTCTTCTTCCTGCCTCCCCTCCACGCGGCCGCCCCCCTCCACCTCCCCTGCGCGTGTGTGTGAGAGAGTGTGCGCAGCAGGCGCGCCGTGCCGTGCCGTGCCGCGCCGCGCCAGCCGACGCCGACACGTCCGTTAAGCTGGCAAAGCCATTTTCAAAAAACACATTTTCTCTATACCCAGAATTTTGTGCTATTTTTGTGCTTTCCAAATATCCAAAAATTAATTTTTTTGCTCCAACGGTTTTTCCAAAAATGGGTGGCTTTGCTGGCTTAATGTTAAGCTGGCAAAGCCAATTAGCCAAAACAAATTTTCTTTATACACAAAATATTGTGCTATTTTTGTGCTTTTCAAATATATAAACATTAATTTTTTTGCTCTTACCGTTTTTCGAAAATTTAGAAAAAACGAATTTTCGAAATGCCCGGCAGGCGCAACAACTACGCGTAAGAAAACTACTCGTAGAAAAAAAAACTATCCATCAAAATTAGATTTTCTTGACACAAAAATAACCACAAAACAATTCTCTATACAACAATGTTGTTTCGAAATATTCAACATTTAATATTCCCTATAAATAATAATAATTCTTTACACTACTGTCAAGAAACAACACAATTCAAGTCATACAATTCCTCATAAAAACTAAACTACTCAATATTTCGCAATGTCCTTTCCCAACAAACAGAACCAAACATTGTTCTAACAATGTACACACACGCTGATTTTTTTGCTCTCAACGTTTTTTGCAAAATTCAACAAAACCACTCACGAGTCACCCGCAACAACGAACTCTCGCAGGATAAGAAAATCACTCATCAAGGCAAAACTCTAATTCAAAATCAATTTATCCTCACATAACATCAACCACAATACAATACAATATACAACAATATTGTTTTTAACTTTTTTATTTTCGATACTATCGAAGAAAAAATTGTAAATCCTTTAACTGGGTACCCAAAAACACACCAATGGAGGCACATCAATCCTACTAAATACTAAAATACTCAACAACTCGCATTGGCCTTCCCCAACAAACAAAATCAAACTTCATTCTAATAAACCACACTTACAATGATTTTTTTGCTCTAACCGTTTTTTGAAAAATTGAACAAAATGACACGTACGTGGCGCAAGATAGGGCAACTCCGCCAAGAAAAAAAACAATCTTCGAAGGAAATATATCATTCAAAAATAAAATGTCTTATCACAGAATTAACAACAATACAATGCACTATGCAAAAGTATTGATTTCAAACTTTTGACTTTCGATACCATCTATAAAAAAATCTAAATCATTACACTGAAAATAAAAAAAAAGACGCATGGAGGCAAACAAATCCTAATAAATACTAAACTACTCAACCAATTGCATTGTCCATTTCCAAGAATAACAATTAAATGTTGTTCTAATAAACTACACCAACAATGATTTTTTTGCTCTCATGAATTTTTTGAAAATTAAATTCAACTTCGTATGAGTGCACGGGAGTGGCGCGACCTCCGGATAACAAAAGCGACGGAAGGAGGAACGCATGTCCTAATAAATACGAAACTACTCGACAAATCGCATTGTCCTTTTCCACGAATAACAATGAAAAGTTGTTCTAATAAACTACACCAACAATGATTTTTTTGCTCTCATTGTTCTTTTGAAAATAAAACTCAACTTCGTATGAGTGCACGGGAGTGGCGCGACCTCCGGATAACAAAAGCGACGGAAGGAGGAACACATGTTCTAATAAATACGAAACTACTCAACAAATCGCATTTTCCTTTTCCACGAATAACAATGAAAAGTTGTTCTAATAAACTACAGCAACAATGATTTTTTTGCTCTCATTGTTCTTTTGAAAAAAAAACTAAACTTTGTATGAGTGCACGGGAGTGGCGCGACCTCCGGATAACAAAAGAGACGGACGAAGGCACACATGACCTAATAAATACGAAACTACTCGACCAATTGCATTGTCCTTTTCCAAGAATAACAAAGAAATGTTGTTCTAATAAACTACACCAACAATGATTTTTTTGCTCTCATCGTTCTTTTGAAAATAAAACTCAACTTCGTATGAGTGCACGGGAGTGGCGCGACCTCCGGATAACAAAAGCGACGGAAGGAGGAACACATGTTCTAATAAATACTAAACTACTCAACAAATCGCATTGTCCTTTTCCACGAATAACAATGAAAAGTTGTTCTAATAAACTACACCAACAATGATTTTTTTGCTCTCATCGTTCTTTTGAAAAAAAAACTCAACTTCGTATGAGTGCACGGGAGTGGCGCGACCTCCGGATAACAAAAGCGACGGAAGGAGGAACACATGTTCTAATAAATACTAAACTACTCGACAAATCGCATTGTCCTTTTCCACGAATAACAAAGAAATGTTGTTCTAATAAACTACACCAACAATGATTTTTTTGCTCTCATTGTTCTTTTGAAAATAAAACTCAACTTCGTATGAGTGCACGGGAGTGGCGCGACCTCCGGATAACAAAAGCGACGGAAGGAGGAACACATGTTCTAATAAATACTAAACTACTCAACAAATCGCATTTTCCTTTTCCACGAATAACAATGAAAAGTTGTTCTAATAAACTACAGCAACAATGATTTTTTTGCTCTCATTGTTCTTTTGAAAAAAAAACTAAACTTTGTATGAGTGCACGGGAGTGGCGCGACCTCCGGATAACAAAAGAGACGGACGAAGGCACACATGACCTAATAAATACGAAACTACGCGACCAATTGCATTGTCCTTTTCCAAGAATAACAAAGAAATGTTGTTCTAATAAACTACACCAACAATGATTTTTTTGCTCTCATCGTTCTTTTGAAAATAAAACTCAACTTCGTATGAGTGCACGGGAGTGGCGCGACCTCCGGATAACAAAAGAGACGGACGGAGGCACACATGTCCTAATAAATACTAAACTACTCGACCAATTGCATTGTCCTTTTCCAAGAATAACAAAGAAATGTTGTTCTAATAAACTACACCAACAATGATTTTTTTGCTCTCATCGTTCTTTTGAAAATAAAACTCAACTTCGTATGAGTGCACGGGAGTGGCGCGACCTCCGGATAACAAAAGCGACGGAAGGAGGAACACATGTTCTAATAAATACTAAACTACTCAACAAATCGCATTGTCCTTTTCCACGAATAACAATGAAAAGTTGTTCTAATAAACTACACCAACAATGATTTTTTTGCTCTCATTGTTCTTTTGAAAAAAAAACTCAACTTCGTATGAGTGCACGGGAGTGGCGTGACCTCCGGATTACAAAAGAGACGGACGGAGGCACACATGTCCTAATAAATACTAAACTACTCGACCAATTGCATTGTCCTTTTCCACGAATAACAAAGAAATGTTGTTCTAATAAACTACACCAACAATGATTTTTTTGCTCTCATTGTTCTTTTGAAAATAAAACTCAACTTCGTATGAGTGCACGGGAGTGGCGCGACCTCCGGATAACAAAAGCGACGGAAGGAGGAACACATGTTCTAATAAATACGAAACTACTCAACAAATCGCATTGTCCTTTTCCACGAATAACAATGAAAAGTTGTTCTAATAAACTACACCAACAATGATTTTTTTGCTCTCATTGTTCTTTTGAAAAAAAAACTCAACTTCGTATGAGTGCACGGGAGTGGCGCGACCTCCGGATAACAAAAGAGACGGACGGAGGCACACATGTTCTAATAAATACTAAACTACTCAACAAATCGCATTGTCCTTTTCCACGAATAACAATGAAAAGTTGTTCTAATAAACTACACCAACAATGATTTTTTTGCTCTCATTGTTCTTTTGAAAAAAAAACTCAACTTCGTATGAGTGCACGGGAGTGGCGCGACCTCCGGATAACAAAAGCGACGGAAGGAGGAACACATGTTCTAATAAATACTAAACTACTCAACAAATCGCATTGTCCTTTTCCACGAATAACAATGAAAAGTTGTTCTAATAAACTACACCAACAATGATTTTTTTGCTCTCATCGTTCTTTTGAAAAAAAAACTCAACTTCGTATGAGTGCACGGGAGTGGCGCGACCTCCGGATAACAAAAGCGACGGAAGGAGGAACACATGTTCTAATAAATACTAAACTACTCGACAAATCGCATTGTCCTTTTCCACGAATAACAAAGAAATGTTGTTCTAATAAACTACACCAACAATGATTTTTTTGCTCTCATTGTTCTTTTGAAAATAAAACTCAACTTCGTATGAGTGCACGGGAGTGGCGCGACCTCCGGATAACAAAAGCGACGGAAGGAGGAACACATGTTCTAATAAATACTAAACTACTCAACAAATCGCATTTTCCTTTTCCACGAATAACAATGAAAAGTTGTTCTAATAAACTACAGCAACAATGATTTTTTTGCTCTCATTGTTCTTTTGAAAAAAAAACTAAACTTTGTATGAGTGCACGGGAGTGGCGCGACCTCCGGATAACAAAAGAGACGGACGAAGGCACACATGACCTAATAAATACGAAACTACGCGACCAATTGCATTGTCCTTTTCCAAGAATAACAAAGAAATGTTGTTCTAATAAACTACACCAACAATGATTTTTTTGCTCTCATCGTTCTTTTGAAAATAAAACTCAACTTCGTATGAGTGCACGGGAGTGGCGCGACCTCCGGATAACAAAAGAGACGGACGGAGGCACACATGTCCTAATAAATACTAAACTACTCGACCAATTGCATTGTCCTTTTCCAAGAATAACAAAGAAATGTTGTTCTAATAAACTACACCAACAATGATTTTTTTGCTCTCATCGTTCTTTTGAAAATAAAACTCAACTTCGTATGAGTGCACGGGAGTGGCGCGACCTCCGGATAACAAAAGCGACGGAAGGAGGAACACATGTTCTAATAAATACTAAACTACTCAACAAATCGCATTGTCCTTTTCCACGAATAACAATGAAAAGTTGTTCTAATAAACTACACCAACAATGATTTTTTTGCTCTCATTGTTCTTTTGAAAAAAAAACTCAACTTCGTATGAGTGCACGGGAGTGGCGTGACCTCCGGATTACAAAAGAGACGGACGGAGGCACACATGTCCTAATAAATACTAAACTACTCGACCAATTGCATTGTCCTTTTCCACGAATAACAAAGAAATGTTGTTCTAATAAACTACACCAACAATGATTTTTTTGCTCTCATTGTTCTTTTGAAAATAAAACTCAACTTCGTATGAGTGCACGGGAGTGGCGCGACCTCCGGATAACAAAAGCGACGGAAGGAGGAACACATGTTCTAATAAATACGAAACTACTCAACAAATCGCATTGTCCTTTTCCACGAATAACAATGAAAAGTTGTTCTAATAAACTACACCAACAATGATTTTTTTGCTCTCATTGTTCTTTTGAAAAAAAAACTCAACTTCGTATGAGTGCACGGGAGTGGCGCGACCTCCGGATAACAAAAGAGACGGACGGAGGCACACATGTTCTAATAAATACTAAACTACTCAACAAATCGCATTGTCCTTTTCCACGAATAACAATGAAAAGTTGTTCTAATAAACTACACCAACAATGATTTTTTTGCTCTCATTGTTCTTTTGAAAAAAAAAACTCAACTTCGTATGAGTGCACGGGAGTGGCGCGACCTCCGGATAACAAAAGCGACGGAAGGAGGAACACATGTTCTAATAAATACTAAACTACTCAACAAATCGCATTGTCCTTTTCCACGAATAACAATGAAAAGTTGTTCTAATAAACTACACCAACAATGATTTTTTTGCTCTCATCGTTCTTTTGAAAAAAAAACTCAACTTCGTATGAGTGCACGGGAGTGGCGCGACCTCCGGATAACAAAAGCGACGGAAGGAGGAACACATGTTCTAATAAATACTAAACTACTCGACAAATCGCATTGTCCTTTTCCACGAATAACAAAGAAATGTTGTTCTAATAAACTACACCAACAATGATTTTTTTGCTCTCATTGTTCTTTTGAAAATAAAACTCAACTTCGTATGAGTGCACGGGAGTGGCGCGACCTCCGGATAACAAAAGCGACGGAAGGAGGAACACATGTTCTAATAAATACTAAACTACTCAACAAATCGCATTTTCCTTTTCCACGAATAACAATGAAAAGTTGTTCTAATAAACTACAGCAACAATGATTTTTTTGCTCTCATTGTTCTTTTGAAAAAAAAACTAAACTTTGTATGAGTGCACGGGAGTGGCGCGACCTCCGGATAACAAAAGAGACGGACGAAGGCACACATGACCTAATAAATACGAAACTACGCGACCAATTGCATTGTCCTTTTCCAAGAATAACAAAGAAATGTTGTTCTAATAAACTACACCAACAATGATTTTTTTGCTCTCATCGTTCTTTTGAAAATAAAACTCAACTTCGTATGAGTGCACGGGAGTGGCGCGACCTCCGGATAACAAAAGAGACGGACGGAGGCACACATGTCCTAATAAATACTAAACTACTCGACCAATTGCATTGTCCTTTTCCAAGAATAACAAAGAAATGTTGTTCTAATAAACTACACCAACAATGATTTTTTTGCTCTCATCGTTCTTTTGAAAATAAAACTCAACTTCGTATGAGTGCACGGGAGTGGCGCGACCTCCGGATAACAAAAGCGACGGAAGGAGGAACACATGTTCTAATAAATACTAAACTACTCAACAAATCGCATTGTCCTTTTCCACGAATAACAATGAAAAGTTGTTCTAATAAACTACACCAACAATGATTTTTTTGCTCTCATTGTTCTTTTGAAAAAAAAACTCAACTTCGTATGAGTGCACGGGAGTGGCGTGACCTCCGGATTACAAAAGAGACGGACGGAGGCACACATGTCCTAATAAATACTAAACTACTCGACCAATTGCATTGTCCTTTTCCACGAATAACAAAGAAATGTTGTTCTAATAAACTACACCAACAATGATTTTTTTGCTCTCATTGTTCTTTTGAAAATAAAACTCAACTTCGTATGAGTGCACGGGAGTGGCGCGACCTCCGGATAACAAAAGCGACGGAAGGAGGAACACATGTTCTAATAAATACGAAACTACTCAACAAATCGCATTGTCCTTTTCCACGAATAACAATGAAAAGTTGTTCTAATAAACTACACCAACAATGATTTTTTTCCTCCATTGTTCTTTTGAAAAAAAAACTCAACTTCGTATGAGTGCACGGGAGTGGCGCGACCTCCGGATAACAAAAGAGACGGACGGAGGCACACATGTTCTAATAAATACTAAACTACTCAACAAATCGCATTGTCCTTTTCCACGAATAACAATGAAAAGTTGATCTAATAAACTACACCAACAATGATTTTTTTGCTCTCATTGTTCTTTTGAAAATAAAAACTCAACTTCGTATGAGTGCACGGGAGTGGCGCGACCTCCGGATAACAAAAGCGACGGAAGGAGGAACACATGTCCTAATAAATACTAAACTACTCGACCAATTGCATTGTCCTTTTCCAAGAATAACAAAGAAATGTAGTTCTAATAAACTACACCAACAGTGATTTTTTTGCTCTCATTGTTCTTTTGAAAAAAAAAACTCAACTTCGTATGAGTGCACGGGAGTGGCGCGACCTCCGGTTAACAAAAGCGACGGAAGGAGGAACACATGTCCTAATAAATACTAAACTACTCGACCAATTGCATTGTCCTTTTCCAAGAATAACAAAGAAATGTAGTTCTAATAAACTACACAAACAATGATTTTTTTGCTCTCATTGTTCTTTTGAAAAAAAAACTCAACTTCGTATGAGTGCACGGGAGTGGCGCGACCTCCGGATAACAAAAGCAACGGAAGGAGGAACACATGTCCTAATAAATACTAAACTACTCGACAAATCGCATTGTCCTTTTCCAAGAATAACAATGAAATATTGTTCTAATAAACTACGTCAACAATGATTCTTTTGCTCACATCGTTCTTTTGAAAATTAAACTCAACTTTGTATGAGTGCACGGGAGTGGCAAGATCTCCGGATAACAAAAGCGACGGACGGTGGCACACATGTCCTAATAAATACTAAACTACTCGACCAATTGCATTGTCCTTTTCCACGAATAACAATGAAATGTTGTTCTAATAAACTACACCAACAATGATTTTTTTGCTCTCATGGATTTTTTTTGAAAATAAAACTCAACTTCGTATGAGTGCACGGGAGTGGCGGGACCTCCGGATAAAAAAGCGACGGAAGGAGGAACACATGTTCTAATAAATACTAAACTACTCGACCAATTGCATTGTCCTTTTCCAAGAATAACAATGAAATGTTGTTCTAATAAACTACGCCAAGAATGATTTTTTTGCTCTCATTGTTCTTTTGAAAATTAAACTCAACTTCGTATGAGTGCACGGGAGTGGCGGGACCTCCGGATAACAAAAGCGACGGAAGGAGGAACACATGTCCTAATAAATACTAAACTACTTGACAAATCGCATTTTCCTTTTCCAAGAATAACAACTAAATATTGTTCTCATAATCTACACCAACAATAATTTTTTCGCTCTCACCGTGTTTTGTAAAATTAAACTCAACCAAGCATATGTGCTCCTTAATGGCACACCGTGCCAAATTACGAAGACACTATTCCAACCCAAAATATACTTCAAAATTCAGATGTCTTTACAAAGCATTAACATCATACATTGCACTACGTAACAGTATTGTTTTCAATTGTTTGACTTTCGATACTATGCTATATGCATAACAATCTAATTCGCTACACTGAGATTACAAAAATCCATCGATGGAAGCACATAAATCCTAATACATACCAAACTACTCCAAAAATTGCTTTTCCTTTTTGCTACAGTAAGAAGGAAATAATTTTCTAATAAAGAACACCAACAATGATTTTTTTGCTCTCACCGGTGTTTGGAAAATTAAACTCGACCTCCCATGTGTGCACCGGAATGGCAAATAACAAAGACACTATTCCATATGAAATTATTTTTAAAAATTTAAGTGCTTTTCAAAAGCATCAACAACAATACAATGCACTACGCAACAGTATTGTTTTCAAGACTTCCGTGTTTTGTCTTCCGATACTATCCATAAAAAAATTCTATTTTATTACACTGTGAATCCAAATACCCACGGATGGAAGCACATAAATCCTAATGAATACCGAAGTACCCCACAAATTGCGTTGTCCTTTTCCTACACTAAAAACAAAATGCTATTCTAAGAAACTACACCAACAATGATTTTTTTGCTCCCACCGTTTTTTGGAAAATTGGCCTATCCACGTATGTGTGAACCGGAATTACGCGCCCCGCCGAATGACAGGAACACTAGTCCGATCAAAAATATTCTTTAAAATCGAAACCGAATTCGAAATGAAATTCGACAATTCACAGTGAAGGTCAGGAGTTCATAGCGAGTGTAATTGAGGCAGGTGATTCATCTACTGGTTACTACGACAAAAGGCATAGAAAGAGCAGCGGCATACATTGGTGTTGGAGTAACTAGCATTAAAACAATTCGTAAAGAAAATGTTACACCGAATGAAATAAGTGCTGTCACGATTTTATGCGTAATTAGAAATGCTCTGTGATTTTTACGTCCGTGAAAAGCAAGTGCGCACGTTAACGAAAATGCAGTCTATAATTAAAGAAAAGATAAATTTTCCTTGGGGAGAAAAGTCACTTTGGATGTGAATGGAACATATGGAATACAGATGGAGGTGTAATTCAAAACGAAAAGTTTTGGTCGAGAGAGCATATTGTAGATTGGAGAACAAGAGATCTCATCCAAATGAGGATGTTAGGGAAAGAAGGCCGTCAAATAGTGTATTGACGAGAGGTGGATTGACAACAACTTTGTATTCAAAAAGTGCTGGCACCATAATGATATAATTGGCGTAACGGAAAATGTAAGTGTATCAGACTAATTGCAGTTCATGCTGGTTGAAATAATGGTTTCATTAACCGTTTAAATACTAACGGGGAAAAGTTTTTCCAGAGCATTTCAACCCTGCCATACCAATGGGGTCTTTTTCGCTTGACCTCCAGAGGCGCGCGACAGCTCTTATCTATCGCTTGCTGACGGGTGAAAACCAGCTGCGCGGCGATTCTCACGTTTGGAGCTCCGGCCTACGTCATCCGGCAGGGATGTGTTGATGGAGGACTGTCTTCACGCGCGAAGACGGAACGTGGTCCACTGTGACATTTCATGCTTTTACAGTGCGCCGCAGTTCCAGAAACATAGGAGACCATTGAACCCCAGAAAATCTTCGTCGGGAGACGCCGCTCTAACAACTAAATAATATCACATAACACAGTAAGAACAGAAGACATGATTTCTGTATGTAGTTTATAACGGAATTTGTGTTAAGTATGGCATATACATATAACTTCCTCAAAATTTCTTCCGTAATATCTTATTTTAACTTCGTATGTAATAAAAATTTGTGCCAGAAAGATATTTTTCTACAGTAGCAGATAACAATAGGGTAAAATCAAGTATATATCAGTGCAATAAATATATTGCTTTTATATTTAGTTATGTATTGTATTGTATTATTTGCAATTTCCTAATATTTTATTCTATTGGCATAAAAAAATGACGTGGTTCCATATAAATATCTCTCCAGCCAATCAAAGCATATCTTAGGGTCTTGTACTTATAAGTAGCAATTCACTGTATACTATCTCGCGTCACACACCACGGTCATAACAAACTCTCCTCGGCCCACGTTTCTCACGGGAGATTGCAATCGTATTCTGCTAAGAGTTTCTGATTGTGATTAAGTCGTGTGCTTTTTGAAGTAAAAATGGCTCGTCGAAAAATATCGCTAACAACTCGCGAAATTGAGTAAATTTTTTAAGTGTCAGTATATATACAGTTTACATACGTCTATGTCCAGTCTCGAAGATGATCCAAGCTAATTTACTTACACATTATTTTCAGCTGCGATCAAACTGTCCATTTTAAACATTGATTCCGTTCAAGACCCTAAACCTCTACGATTTAGGTTTCCCCACGGTGTACGAAAAAGACTTCTTAGAAATTTAAAATAAAATTAAAGAAAATAAAATATGTTTTTCATTTTTGGAATTGATTTTTATATTTTTACTTTCGCAAACCACTTTAAAAAATCCTAAAAAATTACACTTTTCATAGTTTTATATAAATCCAATATCCTCAAAACCTACTTTAAAAATATTGAAAATATTTTTTCGAAACACAACTTTGGAATTATTTTTCATAAAGTATTGTGCACATCTTTTTACAAGTGGGAAATATATTTTTAAAATTTTGAAACATTCTAAGTATATAGGCATTTTAAAAATCAAATGCGGAAAAATCCGTTTTGCACGCAGAGAGAGTGGAGTAAAGAATGAAAATTAGAAGGAAAAAATGAAGAGAATCATTGTTGTTATGCTGTGTAAAGATATTTAAATTTTGAAGGATACTTTTGCTTCGAATAGTGTCATAGTTATGTTTAATTTTAAAAAAAATGGTAAGAGCAAATAATTCATTGTTGGTGTAATTTATTAAAACAATATTCCATTATTATTCTTGGAAAACGACAATGCAATTTGACGAGCAGTTTAGTATTTATTAGGACATGTGTGCCTCCTTCCGTCTTCTTTGTTATACCGAGGTGCGCGCCATTCCGGTGCACAAATACGAGATTAAGTTTAATTTTCAAAAGAACGATGTGAGCAAAAAAAATCATTGTTGGTGTAGTTTATTAGAACAACATTTACTTGTTATTCTTGAAAATGGACAATGCAATTGGTTGAGCAGTTTAGTATTTATTAGGACATGTGTTCCTCCTTTCGTCGCTTTTGTTATCCCGAGGTCCCGCCACTCCCGTGCACATATACGAGGTTGAGTTTATTTTCCAAAACTCCATGACAGCAAAAAAATCTTTGTTGGTGTAGTTTATTAGAACAAAATTTCATTGTTATTCTTGGAAAAGGACAATGCGATTTGTCGAGTAGTTTAGTATTTATTAGGACATGTGTGCCTCCTTCCGTCGTTTTTGTTATCCCGAGGTCCCGCCACTCTGTTGCACACATAGGAGGTTGAGTTCAATTTTCAAAAGAACGATGAGAGCAAAACAATCATTGTTGGTGTAGTTTATTAGAACAACTTTTCATTGTTATTCGTGGAAAAGGACAATGCGAATTGTTGAGTAGTTAGTATTTATTAGAACATGTGTTCCTCCTTCCGTCGCTTTTGTTATCCGGAGGTCGCGCCACTCCCGTGCACTCATACGAAGTTGAGTTTTATTTTCAAAAGAACAATGAGAGCAAAAAAATCATTGTTGGTGTAGTTTATTAGAACAACTTTTCATTGTTATTCGTGGAAAAGGACAATGCGATTTGTCGAGTAGTTTCGTATTTATTAGAACATGTGTTCCTCCTTCCGTCGCTTTTGTTATCCGGAGGTCGCGCCACTCCCGTGCACTCATAAGAAGTTGAGTTTTTTTTTCAAAAGAACAATGAGAGCAAAAAAATCATTGTTGGTGTAGTTTATTAGAACAACTTTTCATTGTTATTCGTGGAAAAGGACAATGCGATTTGTTGAGTAGTTTAGTATTTATTAGAACATGTGTTCCTCCTTCCGTCGCTTTTGTTATCCGGAGGTCGCGCCACTCCCGTGCACTCATACGAAGTTGAGTTTTATTTTCAAAAGAACGATGAGAGCAAAAAAATCATTGTTGGTGTAGTTTATCAGAACAACATTTCTTTGTTATTCTTGGAAAAGGACAATGCAATTGGTCGAGTAGTTTAGTATTTATTAGGACATGTGTGCCTCCGTCCGTCTCTTTTGTTATCCGGAGGTCGCGCCACTCCCGTGCACTCATACGAAGTTGAGTTTTATTTTCAAAAGAACAATGAGAGCAAAAAAATCATTGTTGGTGTAGTTTATTAGAACAACTTTTCATTGTTATTCGTGGAAAAGGAGAATGCGATTTGTTGAGTAGTTTAGTATTTATTAGAACATGTGTTCCTCCTTCCGTCGCTTTTGTTATCCGGAGGTCGCGCCACTCCCGTGCACTCATACGAAGTTGAGTTTTTTTTTCAAAAGAACAATGAGAGCAAAAAAAATCATTGTTGGTGTAGTTTATTAGAAGAACTTTTCATTGTTATTCGTGGAAAAGGACAATGCGATTTGTTGAGTAGTTAGTATTTATTAGAACATGTGTTCCTCCTTCCGTCGCTTTTGTTATCCGGAGGTCGCGCCACTCCCGTGCACTCATACGAAGTTGAGTTTTATTTTCAAAAGAACAATGAGAGCAAAAAAATCATTGTTGGTGTAGTTTATTAGAACAACATTTCTTTGTTATTCGTGGAAAAGGACAATGCGATTTGTCGAGTAGTTTAGTATTTATTAGAACATGTGTTCCTCCTTCCGTCGCTTTTGTTATCCGGAGGTCGCGCCACTCCCGTGCACTCATACGAAGTTGAGTTTTTTTTTCAAAAGAACGATGAGAGCAAAAAAATCATTGTTGGTGTAGTTTATTAGAACAACTTTTCATTGTTATTCGTGGAAAAGGACAATGCGATTTGTTGAGTAGTTTAGTATTTATTAGAACATGTGTTCCTCCTTCCGTCGCTTTTGTTATCCGGAGGTCGCGCCACTCCCGTGCACTCATACGAAGTTGAGTTTTTTTTTCAAAAGAACAATGAGAGCAAAAAAATCATTGTTGGTGTAGTTTATTAGAACAACTTTTCATTGTTATTCGTGGAAAAGGACAATGCGATTTGTTGAGTAGTTTAGTATTTATTAGAACATGTGTTCCTCCTTCCGTCGCTTTTGTTATCCGGAGGTCGCGCCACTCCCGTGCACTCATACGAAGTTGAGTTTTATTTTCAAAAGAACAATGAGAGCAAAAAAATCATTGTTGGTGTAGTTTATTAGAACAACTTTTCATTGTTATTCGTGGAAAAGGACAATGCGATTTGGCGAGTAGTTTCGTATTTATTAGGACATGCGTTCCTCCTTCCGTCGCTTTTGTTATCCGGAGGTCGCGCCACTCCCGTGCACTCATACGAAGTTGAATTTAATTTTCAAAAAATTCATGAGAGCAAAAAAATCATTGTTGGTGTAGTTTATTAGAACAACATTTAATTGTTATTCTTGGAAATGGACAATGCAATTGGTTGCGTAGTTTAGTATTTATTAGGATTTGTTTGCCTCCATGCGTCTTTTTTTTATTTTCAGTGTAATGATTTAGATTTTTTTATAGATGGTATCGAAGTTTGAAATCAATACTTTTGCATAGTGCATTGTATTGTTGTTAATTCTGTGATAAGACATTTTATTATTGAATGATATATTTCCTTCGAAGATTGTTTTTTTTCTTGGCGGAGTTGCCCTATCTTGCGCCACATACGTGTCATTTTGTTCAATTTTTCAAAAAACGGTTAGAGCAAAAAAATCATTGTAAGTGTGGTTTATTAGAATGAAGTTTGATTTTGTTTGTTGGGGAAGGCCAATGCGAGTTGTTGAGTATTTTAGTATTTAGTAGGATTGATGTGCCTCCATTGGTGTGTTTTTGGGTACCCAGTTAAAGGATTTACAATTTTTTCTTCGATAGTATCGAAAATAAAAAAGTTAAAAACAATATTGTTGTATATTGTATTGTATTGTGGTTGATGTTATGTGAGGATAAATTGATTTTGAATTAGAGTTTTGCCTTGATGAGTGATTTTCTTATCCTGCGAGAGTTCGTTGTTGCGGGTGACTCGTGAGTGGTTTTGTTGAATTTTGCAAAAAACGTTGAGAGCAAAAAAATCAGCGTGTGTGTACATTGTTAGAACAATGTTTGGTTCTGTTTGTTGGGAAAGGACATTGCGAAATATTGAGTAGTTTAGTTTTTATGAGGAATTGTATGACTTGAATTGTGTTGTTTCTTGACAGTAGTGTAAAGAATTATTATTATTTATAGGGAATATTAAATGTTGAATATTTCGAAACAACATTGTTGTATAGAGAATTGTTTTGTGGTTATTTTTGTGTCAAGAAAATCTAATTTTGATGGATAGTTTTTTTTCTACGAGTAGTTTTCTTACGCGTAGTTGTTGCGCCTGCCGGGCATTTCGAAAATTCGTTTTTTCTAAATTTTCGAAAAACGGTAAGAGCAAAAAAATTAATGTTTATATATTTGAAAAGCACAAAAATAGCACAATATTTTGTGTATAAAGAAAATTTGTTTTGGCTAATTGGCTTTGCCAGCTTAACATTAAGCCAGCAAAGCCACCCATTTTTGGAAAAACCGTTGGAGCAAAAAAATTAATTTTTGGATATTTGGAAAGCACAAAAATAGCACAAAATTCTGGGTATAGAGAAAATGTGTTTTTTGAAAATGGCTTTGCCAGCTTAACGGACGTGACGCCGACTCGCCTCGAGTCCTTTGCACTCGTAGGCATAAAACCTCTCCTACTGCTCCTACGGCACGCCACAGATGCCACGAGAATGACGGTTACTAGCTCCTAGCAGTACGTAATGTGACACGTCCTGCAACTCGCAGGGCATGTCTCAGGTGACACACCAAAATCCCTAATAAACTCGTAGGGCATGCCACAGATGCCCACTTGTTTTCCTGGTTTGTAAAATGAAGTTCTCATTGTTGAATGTATCTGGGCCACTATTCTATTTTTAAACAATGCTGACGCAATAAAGTGAGAACGAGGTGGAACTGGGGAATGGCGAGTATCGGCTTCGAGCTGTGCCGCCTTTTTCCATTGTCATCCTAGACAAATAGTTGTAGGAGCTGGCAGTGCTGAGAAACCTCCAACCGCGGAGTGCATTCATGGGTGGCACGTCACACTTGCCCTACGATTGCAAAGTGCTAGGGCATCTAGCCGATCATGGGGGAGGGGGCGCGCATCGTAGATTTTTATGAAGTAATAAACATATTTGTTATTTCGCATATTATTTTTGTTCTGTAGATATACTATACAATATTATTTTTAAATAAGTACATGATTCTAACATATATAAATATTTAACTCAATTGTGCCATATAAAGTAAGGTAACAAACCCAAATCCTTTGGAGGGGGGCAAGGCACGCCCCCCCCCGATCCCCCACTGCTCTAGGGATGGGCGATTATTAAATGCAGGCGTCATTTTAAAAGAGGTACAACTCCATTGACACTCATTTCGTAATATTGAGCTCTACAGTTAATTATTATAAAAAAAATTGGAGATAGAGTTACACGAACAATTCTCTTTTTCTTTTAAAAGATATTCACTAGTTCGTCTGAAGATGATACGAATAAGCATACGTGGAATATTAGGGGTGTAAAGGAGTTACACCACCATGAAAATGAGGTTGGTGGTTCAAATCGGTAGATATCGTTCTAAGTGTAAGAAAAGTTTGAAACGAAGACAATATCGATTTATTAAAAGAGATTAAATATTAATGGAATGTTAGTGTTGAGGCACATTCAGTTTTCTTCATCTTGAAATCGTCCGCTTCCTAACTGTAGATCAGTGAAATAAGCGTTTTGATTAACGCTTGAAAAGAATGGAAACAAATGAAGCATATCCTGTTTCTTCTCAATAACCTTCCGTTGTGATTGTAGAAACGGGACATTTAAGTTTTTTAAAACCTTAGTTCTTGCCTTACCCACTGCTGGTTTGAAAGTTTACTGGGTAAAAACCAACGTCTTGATTTAAGGTTTACTTGTACATAATTATAAAATACTTCTATTTGACAAATCTATTCCATCTAATTTTAGCCAGTTACAGACACGATTTTGCTCATTTTTCTTCCTTCTTGTTACAGACTTTTGAAGATCTCTGAACACAGACCATGAAGTTTAATTTCTGTGTTAAATAAAAAATGTGCGATATAATTATATTATTTTTGTTCCTATTACCATATCTAAGATGAAGCTCTTTATCATCATATCGCTGCAGAAGCTATAAATACCTCGAAAATAACTCATCACGAGACTTGTACAAAAGCACGTAGCCGTACCACTGGAGTTATACCACTATCAAAATAAATAGATTGCAATCTTCTGTGATTCACTTTATGCGCTATGTTGTGATGCGCTATGTTGTCCACAGAAAGAACTTGGAGTTCTATCACTTTCAGAATAAATGTATAACACTTGCGCAAACCTCAAAATGGAGTTAGCTCAGTTTCTCAAAAAAGGGGAGTTGTACCATTGACTTTTTAGTTGAAATCTGAATTCTAACCAAAGTTTCAAGTCTCTACAGAACACTCAATACGTAGCATAAACAAAAATATCAAACAAAATTGATTGAGACTCAAGACACCATTGTTTTTGGGCCTGGCAGAATTTCAATTAATTTCGTTTACAATAGTAAGATCGTCTCTGAGCAAAACTACTCAAAATGAACACATTTCATTCACTTATTTCTAAAGTAAAACCTCCCATCTTGCCACCGAAATCTCGAGGAGAACTTACATAAAACCATAGGCGATATAGTAGTACATTACAACTTCCGCTGTAGCCTTTCCGGTTGCTGGCCAGTCGTAAAAGAGAGAAGGAGAATGAACCAGATGCCCCACTCGGCATTCGCCGTCCGGTCGGGGTCCAAACATCATACGAGCGGCCACTATTGTTGAGCAGCGTTGGCAGAAACAAAAGATCAATTCGTCCGCCAGGGCAAGGAATTTCATGGTCCCCCTCCCCCTCCTCCGGCTAGAACGCCTTCGTGCACCGTGGGCCTTCTCCAAGGTTTTTCCACCGGGTTCTGCCATCAGAATTTACTCTGCAGGGAGTACGTTTTCTGACTCACCGATTCTCTTCAGATTTGTTTTTTGAATGTTTTGATATTTCTTTTGTTGAAAATAAAAAGTTGTTTTGTGGATGATTAATACGAAAAGTTGTTTATGGCAAAAGATATGTCCGTCCATCCTTCTGTGAACAATGCTAGCGTCTAAACCGTTGAGGTGATTTTCTCCAAATTTGATATCACCCCATCGATCGGCTCGAACTTGTTTTCGCGAGTTTGAAATTGGTGTTTTGATTTTTGAGGGCACTTTACATGAAGCCTCAACATTTTCAAAAATTTTTCATACATGGCTCCTTTCTTCCATATCATTCTTCCAAACTGTACTTCCTTTCTTTACTTACGTAAAGAAAAAAGTGTTTCAATGCTGCGGCAAAGAACGGCGATTTTTCGATAGAAACTCTTATGGAATCTTGATGTCGAAAAAGAGGATGAATCTTGTTCCTGTGAGTAGTAAACCACTTCCTTTAACACGTTGTGTAGTCACAATACACATTTTGTAGGTCCTCGATATCAAAAAACTGTTTGTATACGGTCAACGCTGGCGCCTAAACTGTTCAGACGATTTTCTTTAAAATTCATAATCCCCGATCTATTTAAATTAGCTGGAGCCCCTCTCACCATGAAACAGATATTTTGAATTTTGGAGATACATTACATGAAGTCTCAATAGCATTTTCTAAATTTTCTCAAAATAGCTCCAATTTTGTTTTAGCAATCTTTGTCCTCGGAGAAGAGCAAAGGACCATTAAAAACCTGGTTTCTGATTTTCGTTGAACACTGAATTTTCGAAAATTGCAAAAGCCGCGATGAAGTGTGTGCTCTTCTAGCACCATTGGTTTGTAGTTTGTCGGAGTATCAGTGGCATTATTTCGCTTGAGAGTAACGGAACAGAGCAATGAAACGGTGGGATAATCCCGCCCCCCTTTTCCTAGGAATGTAAACCAACGACGCGCCAGTGGTACGCACAGGTAATGGAAAGGGGCATCGGCGAAACAGACCACTCCAAATGTGTATTACCTAACATTCAAAACATGAAGTTCTGGACATTTTAGCTGCGGAATCCTCCAGGCCAGGTACAATATTCTTTGTGCACTTCTATGAATGCTTCAATGCGGAGCATGAGGTATTGAGAAGTAAAACAGATGATGTGATGAGAGAATAAATATTACGAAACAAACTGCTTCATTTTGTTATTTATAGGTAGGTTGTGGATTTTAATGAAATGCCAATATCTTTTCACTTTACAAATATGCCGTTTAGTATAGAAATTCATTTTATGTTATGACGAAAGGAAAATACCCATTCGACTAATTCAGTCACCATAACATCAGCTATTTTTTTTTACCTTTTTTCGTCATTTTTCATGAATATTTCGCCGACTTAATCGATTTTAATGTCATTTTAATGGTACTTTCTTCCAATAATTTTACGAGATGTAACAAATGTTTTACCCAGAATTCCCGAGTTCCTATACCTGGTAGCCTTTTCGATTTTTTCGCTTGGAAGTTGTAATGTCAACCTTTGAATGTAATCAAATGTTCCTTGATGTCTGTCAGCACCATTGGCTGTTCAGCCGATTTCCGGGTAAATACAGAGATTTTCTAGTAAGAACAGTCCAAGCCAAACGTTTGCAAGCTAAGTGTACTTGAACGACTAGAAAAAGCCTCGATTACATCTGTAACGTATCCAGCTGGAGTTGTTCTTCCGAACTGGTTTTCATCACAATTTTTACGTCATTTTTCTTCGCTTTTAGAGAATTTTTGCATTTTAAGAGCATTTTATTGATCATTTTTTGGCAATGTTTTAGGTCATCAAACTGCGCCCTCTACTTATAGGCGTTCAATGTAGAATAAAAACCGACTCCCCTCTGTGCCCTTTCCTAATCTTTTGCTAATAATTTCAAAAAGAGGAAATTAACGTTGACCCGTAAGGTCCGTTACCCCAGCTCGGTTTCGCAGGGGCATCGACGTGAGACGGGGTTGTTACAATTCCCAGGACTCGTTGTTCCGTATTTCTCTTAATTGGCCCAGTAAAGTGAAAAACTTGTTTCTTTCTTCCTCTTCCTTTAAGGGGCCGTCCATAAATTACGTAACGCAAATTTCGAGTATTTTCAATGCCCCTCTCCCCATAGTAATGCACTTCCCTGTCTCTATGTAACGCAGCGTAACGCTGCCTCAAACCCCCTCCCTCCCCCTTCGGTGTTACGTAATTTATGGATGACCCCTAACGAACATTCCGCTTCTAAAATTGCCAACTTTCTTTCTGATTGATTAGTGATTTCGAGAGGCCAACTGTTGAGGTCATTCGTCCCGTAAGTGTAGTGCGTGTTTTTTCATCGGGAGGTGGCGGTGATCTTCCTCAGCTGGATGGCGAAATCCGGCACCGACACATCCGTCGGCTTGAGGGGGTTTCCCCAACCAGGTATCTCCCTCCAGCGGGGCACCGCCCCAGCCGGGACAAGCTCTAAGCTTCCGACTGGTCTGCCAATGCGTGTGGTAGTGTAGTGCATGGAAGTGTAGTGGTGGAAGTCATGGGGTGAGGACAGTAGAATAAAGAGAAAGATCGCGCGCGGTCCGTGGCCAGTTTGTTAGGGTACTACTCCAGCATTCTCCTGGCGTTGATCGGAGAAGCCACGGAAAACTACCAATGAGAGCAGCCGGCCCCTAGATTTCTCCTCCAGACAGCGACTGAATTCGACCTAGCTGACGAGCTAGTGCCGAAAATCCTGCCGCCGTCGGGACTCGAACCTCGGTCCTTCCTCTCAGAGGGAATGCAATGACATCAATTGATGCACTGAGCCATCTCTCCCGGTGAAATATAATAAAGATTGCAAGCAATCCGTATAGTTGGAGCCGCAACGTCCCATATCAGGTGCACAGTTTCTGAGTTTTTTCTTTCTTTCTTTTGTGTAGCGCCGTCGTTTGCAAATGAGCGAGGCACAGCACGCGGGCTCGCCCGCCCAATACGGGAAGCCACTGCGCCGCGCGATAAGATACGGGAAGCGGGTCGGCCGGCGCGCGCATGCGCAAACAGACCCTGTTTATTCGGAGGCCATGGAAACATCCACCGACCGCGGACCTTTCCACTCGATTTCACGGAGGCTTTGCACGAGAACGCGCCTTCCAAACACGGAATGTGGGCGCGCGGCAGATGTCAACACTGATTTCTGCCAGAGGTGGACGGTTTGCTTTCCTCCGTTGCTCAAGGCGTCTGGCGAGGGCGGAAATGATCTGACAGAATGTCTACGAATATTTTCTGGCGAAATTCCGTGAAGTCTTGATTAAAAAAAAAACCTCTCACACCAAACTAACATATCCCACTTCTCTTTACTGGTCCATTCACGACTGAGTTTGTACAGAATGCTTAACTCAGTGAGGATAAAACTGGTGGTTATTGTAGAAATTTCCATATTGGTGAAGTAATCTTACACACACGTGCACACTCACACAAACACACACACACACAAACACACACACACACAAACACACACACACACAAGAGAAATAGAACTTTTGTTTACATATCCGAGAAGGATAAATTTCCACATTTTCGGTTACAAAGAGATGATATAGAAAATACTTCATTCAGAATTCATCCTCACAAGAAATTCAGTTCATCATAAAAATTTATAATAGTAAGTACAACAAATATAGAAACGGGAAAGGAGAACTTACCAACATGTTAAGTTTAATCAAAAAAATAAAATAGGTCAATAGAAAAAACAGAACAAGAATAAACATCCACACTGAAAATACACACCTTCCCTTCAAAGCGGAACGATACCTATGTCAACTTAAATTAAAAGCGATTGTAGAATTTGACCTGGAAGAAAGAACCAATCTTCTAAATATCAATTACATCGTGCAAACTACACTTGTGACGATTTCTGAATGGTAATCGATATTCTGTGGCCTAATAATATGAAATATTTCGTTATTTGAATACTTTTTATTACATAGATATATTATGTATACTAAGTTTTTCTCGAAGTGTTTTCAAACCATTCACAGATCAATAAAGAATACAGTAACTGTGTGTAGGCCCTTATTAAATTTATCTATTTAATAAGCGCATATTCTATAACATTTCTCTGAAGAAATTATATTTGTTTACATTCCATTTTTCCAAAAAAAAAAAAAAAAAAAAAAAAAAAAAAAATACAGTGATGTATGTATTACTAGTACAATGAAAAACAGTTTTCGAGAACCGTATCGAAAGCCGTCGTGGAATTCGGATGTTTTGCAGCCCCTTCAGCCGAACAAATGCGTTTATTTGCGCCTTTCTGCAGAAGATACTTAACGCCTGATCGCACGGCGCCCCAGCGCGCGCCGCACGCGTTGACGCAGGCACTTGTCACGAAATGAGGTCGCCACCGCCGCCAACACGCCGCCTCAATCCAGGGCGAATATACTGCGATTTTTCTAGGAAGAGCTCTCAAGATAACTCAAATCCCATCTTCGCGATGGAATATGTCACGGCATTTCGCGTCTTTTCTCGGTCTTGCCGGTAGAAGTCGCATGATTGCAAGCACTGCTTCATACGGTCGCGATCGTGCGAAATCTAGCGGAACCACTGTGAATGATACGAAATGCCGTGACATATTCCATCGCGAAGATGGGATCTGAGTTATCTTGAGAGCTCTTCCTACAAAAATCGCAGTATAGCTAGCACGCTGGGACATCGTCAGCCCGACAACGCTCTCACACACGCAGGAAACATAATAGTAATAATAATAATAATAATAATAATAATAATAATAATAATAATAATTTGAAACGAATGGACAGAGCACAGATCAATAAAGATCAATCATTTATCTGGCTTAAAAGGGGAAAAATGAAGTCAGAATCGGAAGCACCTGTAACAGCTGCCCAAGATCAGGCCTTGAGAACGCGACGCTATGATAAAGCGGCTCTCAAAATTTCCCAAGATGACAACTGCCGCATTTGCCAGGAGCAAGTAGAAACCATTGATCATATTGTCTCAGCTTGTCCAATCCTAGCAAAGACCGAATACATGAAAAGACACGACAGGGTGTGTAGCTACCTCCACTGGCAGATCTGTACCGCCCTCGAAGTTCCAAACACATGCTCCAAGTGGTACGAACACTCACCGAAACCGGTGACATCGGTTGGATTGTGTACAATATTGTACGACCAACAAATTCAAACGGATCGCACGTTTGCAGCAAACAAACCGGATATAGTTATCCGGGATTTGGAGAAAAAATCCTGTCTACTTGTAGACGTTGCTGTGCCTTGTGATCAAAACGTCGTTACCAAGGAGGCAGAGAAACGTCTTAAATACAAGAGTTTGGAAATGGAGATCAGCCGAATGTGGGGCGTAAAAGCACAGGTCGTCCCGATACTTTTAGGAGCTCTGGGATTTGTTCCGCAAAATTTGTGTAAGAACTTGGCTAAACTTTCAGGTCATTCAAAGGACAGGGAACTGCAAGAAACTGCTTTATTTGGAACAGCGCACATTTCGCGCAAAGTAGTGTAGAGGCACCGACAGTCCCTAGATCTGCTCCTTAGGTAGCTGGTTGCAACCTGGGGTAGATTTTATATTCAGCCGACTCTTAACATCTTTAGTCGTGATGAAGAGGGAAAAATAATAATAACAATCATGATCTATACTAATAAAAGTGAGTTCAACGACATGCAACCGATATCGATAACATGTTGGTAGATGCATCGCGATCAATACTTTTCGCCTGTCGCTAAGAGCAGATTGGTTCCTAACATATTCCAGGCCAATTCATATTGCTAACACATAACAGGCCAGTGGCAGTGGGTAAGATAAAAATAAATTAATGTAAAAGCAATGTACTGTAAAATAAAATGAAAGAAATTATTGTACTTTATTAAAATTTGAACCAATTATATTAAAGATACTAATATTAAACACTGTAGTTTATGTAAAATTTATGTTTTTCCTCTTTCACAAGGATTGGATATGAAGAAAACCCGCGCAACGCCGGGTATTTTGCGAGTAATAAAACAATTAAAGCACTAACAGTACGTTCTTTTGTAAAGCAGTGCCCACATTCACGAGCCGCAATGAGGAACAGAATTCGTACAGCCAGGCTTTTTTCTTTTTGGAGTTTTCTTTTTGTTAATCACCATGAACATACATGTATCAATCTTACACGTTAGTAACTAGATTGTAGGAAATTTCCCCCAACATGAACATTGGCAAAACAGTATCATTATGATGCAATTATCACTATCAATCATTATTATTATGCAAATCGTTATCATTTGGACCGTTCTATAGGAGCTAGAAGTTCGTTACTTTTATTCTGAGGGGCGGGCAAAACTAGGCTACTTTTTTTAAAATTTTCTCTTATATAAAGTAAAAGGTTGGCAAATTTGTTTTCTCTTAGAAATTACAATTTTATTTCGATTCAAATGAATTTTTCAAGTTGAACTATAGTCTGTCTCTTGTACAATTCTTAAGTTAATGAAAGTTCCATACGATCTGTAATTTTATTATCCCATCTTATAGGTGATGATTGACATCATGTAACTAAGTGTATTATAATATTTTTAAAGGCCTGATGATGGAGACACATCTAGTCTCCGAAACGTAACCAAGTGAATCATTATATGAGTATCTTTGAATAAACATTACGACTGTCTGAAAATCATATGAAACTTTCATTAACCTAAAAAATGAATTATTTTTTTAAAAGTTTGTTTACAACCCAATTACGTATCTACTGAAACTGGGCCGGAGCTTACACGAGATTATCCCTATTACATCACATCCAATGTGAAGAGTTTCCTCAACACACACCTTGTGTGCACGCGTTATCGAAAGTGCTTTTAATCCGCAGCGAGCGATAGCGAATCTTCGCCCACACCTCGTGCGAGGAGCGACTCACACTCTCCCCCGCAGAATCGTCTTTCGCGCCTCTTTTGTTTGCCCAGCGCTAATGAGGAGGCGCTTTGCGACAACAACGCGGTGCCAAGAACAAGAGAAGACGATCGCGGGTTCGTTAACTGCAGCCACGGAACGTAACAGTGAGTGAAAGGGCTGCAGCAGCGGTGCACGTTCGACGTCACGAAACCGTTGAGGATAAAAGCACAACGGCCGGCGAACTGTAATTGAAGCTCGAGTTCTTCCAAAGCACCAAAGAGACACAGTGAGAGGGGAGGGCAGCAACGCACACCCAGAATAAATTGCAAAATAACTGAAGGAAAATAAAACAAGGAAGGCTTTCACGGCTGGATATATTATTAAAAATACCTTCCGGGCTCTGGTCGTTGGACATTTTCGGCCCAAAATGTTCGATCGCCCACCGCTATACAGCCCGGAAGGTATTTTTAATAACTGAAGGAGAAATGCATATAGAGATTGATTCGAAAGATTCGCTTTTTTTTCTTAAACTGAGAATTGGAATGCCTTGCCCCCTAGCGACTGCAGGCGGTTCGCTGCCAGGGGGGCCCCGCCCCGCCCCGCCCCGCCGACCCCTCCCACTTCCTCCTAGGATGGGATGTGCAGAGGAGCTGCGGGCTACATCACTCCACAAGAAACTCTAAAAGTTATCAAATCCCTTCCAAATAAAAAAGCCCCCGGTCACGATAAAATAAACAATGTAATTCTCAAAAACCTACCCAATTCTGCCATAGCTTTCATTGTAAACATATATAACTCATCTTTAAGAACTGGCTACTACCCTAATACCTGGAAACATTCTATCATCCTCCCTATCCCCAAACCCAATAAAAATCATAGCATCCCTGACAACTATAGGCCCATAAGTCTCCTCCCCACATTAGCAAAAATTTTTGAGAAATTAATTCTAACAAGATTAAACCAATACCTGAAAAAAATACACCTCATACCATTCTATCAATTTGGGTTCACAAATAAACTATCCACAGCACATCAACTTTTGCGCATATCTGAACATTTCCACTCCTCCTTCCAAAAAAAACAATTTTCAATAGCAGTTTTCATGGACATCGCTAAAGCATTTGACAGGGTATGGCATGAAGGACTAAACTATAAACTCTTATCAATAGGCACCCCTACGTACCTCTTCAAAATAATCAAAAGCTTCCTAACCAATAGAACCTTCTCAGTTGCAATAGAAAATCATAATTCTAACCCCCGACCCATTACAGCAGGACTACCTCAAGGATCACCTCTCTCTCCATTACTCTACAACTTATATACAGCAGATATGCCTACATCAAGATTCACTCACATAGCCCAGTTTGCAGACGATACGGTAATCTACATGTCCCACTCCTCAATTAATTACATAGCCAACGAAATTCAATCCCATTTAAATGAAATAGAAACCTGGGCTGCGAAATGGAAAATCAAAATCAATCCCTCGAAATCTACAGCTAAAGTCTTCACTTTCAGACCATATTCCTTCCCTACGCCGTTTAAAATGAACAACAACATAATCCCTTGGACTCCCCATAACAATGCCGTTAAATACCTTGGCCTCCATATGGACACCACATTAAATTGGAAAATACACATAGACACCAAAGTTCAGCAAGCCAAAGCAAAATTAATACAGTTAAAACCACTCTTAAATCACAGGAAACTCTCACTAAGCAATAGCATCATCTTGTATAAAACCATCATAAGACCTCTTCTTCTGTACGCTTGTCCAATTTGGACAAATGCAGCAAAATATAACATCAACAAAATACAGATAATTCAAAATAAATTTTTAAGAACCATCACTCAAGCCCCTTGGTTTATTTCCAATAAGCAGTTACACCACGAATTTAACCTTAATCCCATCGCACACCACATAGCATTCCTGGCCAATAACTTCTATTCCAACCTAACCCTCATCAACCAAGATAGACACATCAGCATAGGTAAATTTAATGAAACCCCAACAAGAATAAAAAATAGATATCCTATCCACTCATTCCTAAACATTTTTGCAAATATTAATGCTTCTTAGAGGTGCTCGGTGAGTCCCCTCGTCAATTGTAGTGTTCAATAGATTTAGTTTATAGTATTAGATGTAAGTCAACAAAGCAAATGGAGAGTTGTAAAATCTGAACTTTGTATAATAATCCTATTTAAAATATAAATAAAAAAAAAAAGGAGCTGCGGGCTGGCCCCCACACGGCTGTGTGTGTGTTTTCGTCCCCCCCCCCCGAAAAGACCTAGAGTTTTCGTTTCTTACCTTCAGTTTTTGGCAAAATTGATTGAAATATTTATGTTAAAATTATGCAATTATTTAAACAACAATATTGTATAGTATCATATACACACTACAAAAATAATATACATTATAATAAATACATTTATTATTTAAAAGAAATCTACGATCCCCACCCCCAAATGATCGGTTGGATCCGCCCCAATGCAGAATAAGGTGGTAATGGTGATGTTTATGACCTGATCAGGTTTTTTATACCAATGAGAATTTCTTTATCACAATGCAGTTTGTTTATGATGTGTCAACAAACCTGGACAATAGATTTTTGCAAAAGACCGCCAACTAGTATCAAAACGTCAAAAAGAAATAAACTGCTATATAAAAATAATGAATCTGTTTCATTAAGGCCAAGGAACCATTGCAATAAAAAAACATTTTTATACGTAAGATAGATTATAGGTAAAGAAGTAATTATTGTATAGCATTTGAATTTTTATCTCTGCGTCTCTCAGTATTTCATGCTGATGTTTTCAATAAAATGTTGAAGAAAAATAAAAGTTAGATATACGAAAAGTTATTTTCATGACGATTTATACTGACCTATTGAAGAAATAACACATTACGTATTTTCGCCTGTTCAGAGCCTATTTTAAATATCTAAGACAGATTTTAAAACACAAATATCCGGAGTCAACTTACTCCTATTACTCCAGATATCTCACAGTTACGCAAGTTCGCTCCTCCAAAATAAAAGCAAATTGTTTTCGATTGCTGCCTACCCCATCTTTAAATTGATGAGATATCTCGACACGACAGATCTGTATCAATGCTCGTGAATGCCAACGAACCTTTGACTCTAAACACTGAATTGACTTCCCTTGAGTAAACCTCTCGGGAAACAATGCAGAGGAGATACCACGAAGGCACACGATCAAATGCCTCAAGCGCGGACCATTCGAGCAACTTCGGTGGAAGCGCATCTTATCATTCAAAGTGAAGAGATACGCACCACAACGATTCGCCTTGTTCAAGCACTAAAAACTGTTATCGGATGTCATGATAATCATACTTGAGATGAATTAGGATCTTGTATTGACATTGGAAAAAAATAACGTTGGCGGAAACGCCGATATGACTTTTTATGACTTTATTATAAACACGTATATTTTATATTATATTGGATTTAACGTTATGGCATGACGATGAAACGATATGGTGATGATTGGGGGGTGAAAGGACGAACACATACAACAATGCCCGAGGCGGGACGCGAACCTGCGACCCCTCGGTCCGAGATCTCTACGACACTACTTTAGCGATCTCGGCCACGGGGCCGACAAAAATGTTGTAGTCACACAATGGCAACTGTATTGAAATCCAATGAATTGCGTACGCATTGCTCATGTGAATTTCATCCTCTGAACGACATACTACTTGACTTTTTCCATGCCTATCATACACCGAATAATTTTATCATTCAATCTGCTTTTTTTGTCGCTATGTAAGAACTTGCACCCTGATCTAAGTTTCCGTAAATTACGAAAGCGAAAATACAAGAATTTTTTAAAATTTAATTTGTACTGTAGTCTTCTCACATAGTTTCACATATTTTACATTTGCATAAAAATATACTAAGTTTTTATGTTTTTATGCAAATGTAAAATAACAACAGTAATACTGGATAATTATTATGTCGTCTATATAAAAAATAGTGAAGCTTTACACCATAAAAAAATATGAAAATACAAGAAGTTTCAAAAACGGAAAGAACAGTCCCAGGCAGCAATATTCTCAAAGAAATCTAATTGTAACAGGTGTATTGGTATGGATACTGGAAACTAATACTGTAACATTAAAAATACATATAATGTCTGTTTGCAAATATTTATATATAGTGTAATCTATTGTAAAGGTATCATATTAATATTGTAAAGTTGTATTTAAAGTAGTTACTAATAACCTCAGTTGTCGATGCGACTTTAATAAACTAAATTTCTGAAGATCGTGTCCCTTACAAATTCTATAGGAAAGAAAAAAAAATCAAAGCAAAACATGACGTAATAAAACACTGCAATCTCGCGGGTGGGTGCCAGAGGGTGTGTTCATTTTGTACTCAAGGAGAACCGTCTGGAGATGTTGTGTGTACACAAACCACTCATTTCCTACTCGCTGTTTCTGTTTTTGCGTACGACGCTCCTGATAAGAAGTTGCCGACTTCTGACCTCGCGTGTGTGCGAAGGCCTCTTAATGACTGCGTTCGCACTTTCGTTGCGGGATGCAGTGGAGGGAACCCATTTAGTGACTGATGGCAAATTTTAGAAAAACATCGATACTTCGTTACATCACGAAAGGTTTCCGATGACGATGAAAACATCGATAAAAAACGTCTATGTTTTAAATTTGATGAATCATTTCGAAGGAAAATGTTCTGGTTCTAATGTGATACATAGCACATCAATATTAGTTTAAAGTATATTCTGTATTAAAGTTGACTGTCAGCTTCATTTTCTAATCAATGTTCTCGGAAGTGAAGGTTCAATATTTAGTTTAAGTTTTATTTCCAAGTACAGATAATAAAAACCGGAGCCCAGAATATCGATGTTTCTGCTCGAAAATAGCGATGTTTTAAAAACATCGATGATGTTTTGCATCCCTAGACCCACTACCTCCAAGCCAAATGGGGAATTCGATTCACCCAAGCAAAGTGGCTTAACTTCAAATTCCGAAAAGAGCTGAATTTACCTGAAAAAAAAAAAAAAATAGCGGAAACACAGTTTACAAATTTGTGCAATGGAATATTCATAAGACTTGAATGTTTTTACCACAACTCAAAATACCCTAAGTCCAACACCAAGAAGTGCAAAGGACTTGAACCCAGCGTTGAATTAATATTTGTAGAATAAACATAATTTTTTCTATAGTATATCTTATGTATAAATGCGCATTCGTCTTTTCGAGAAAATGTTTCAGGGCTTGGTATTAGGTCAACCATCTCCCCCCCCCCAAAATTAAATTCCCGGAACGGCAGGATTAAATCTTCCTCCTGAGGTGCTTTTGTCAATTTTCACCTCAAAAGCTCATAATCTGAGAGTTCTACGTGCTTCCAGCTTTCCACAGACATATCTCCATTGTGAGGAACACAATTGCGAATCTCATTTCCATCTGCACGAATCTGAATCTTCCTTGGAATGGAACTAGTAGACCTTACTTCTGGCGTGTGTGCGAAGTCACTGCTAAAAAACCTTAAACACGAATTTTACGACCAATAATTCTAGATCGCATCGTTACTTCACCGAAAAATAAAAATCCGGAAGAACTGCAATTATGCGGACGTCATATATCGCAGGTCGAATTCAGATGAAGATCTGGAGAGGGAGTAGGAGGGAGAGCAGGAGAAAGTGAATACGAATCAAAAGAGGACGAAGAGAAGGAGAAATTGGAGGAAGAGAAGAAAGAAATAAGTGGAAGACTGACAGGAAGAAGAGAAATGAGGGGAAGGCGAAAGTAGAGGCAGAATATCAGGACGAAGAGGGTGAGCAATGAAGAATGGGATGAGAAACTAGGAGGGAAAAGAGAAGGGGGAAGGAAAAGACGAATAGGAATAAAAAAGAGGAGGAAGAGAAGGAGAAATTGAAGAGCAGTAGAAAAGCAATATTAATTAATATATTATCGTCTGTTATGTTTATTTTATTGCAACGGTTTCTTGACCTTAATAAAACAGAGTCAGTATTTTTATAAGAATTTACATCTTGACGTTTCGAACCTATTTGGGGTCTTTTTCAAAAACGTATTGTCCAGACTTGTTGACACTTCATCATAAACAAACGGTTAGTTTTGTGATACAAAACTGTCATTGATATAAAAAATTATGTTTACGACTTGACGAGGTTTTTAATACCAATGAATAAACAATCAGCAATTTTTCATCAAAATGCTGTGTGTTTATGATGTGGTGTCAACAAACGTGGAGAACAGATTTTTGAAAAAGACCCCAAATAGAGTGGAAACGTTAAAAAGAAATAAATTGCCATATAAAAATACTGAGTGTTTTATCAGGGTCTAGAAACCAAATAACAAGGAAAAGCAATAAACCAATAACGAGGAGGAGGAGAAAGATGAGAAAGACGAGAAAGAAGAGGAAGACGAGAAAAGAGGAGAAAGGAGGAGGAGGAGGACGACGAAGAGGAGGTACAGAACGAGGAGCAAGAGCAAGAGAAATGAGGAGGAGGAGGGGAAGAGGAGCATGTGAAAGGAGAAGAACAACGACGAGGAGGTTCAGAAAGAGAAGGAGCAAGAGTGAGAGAAATGAGGAGGAGGAGGAGGAGGAGGGAAAGAGGAGCAAGAGAAAGGAGGAGGAGGAAGAAGAAGAGGAGGACGAGGAGGTACAGGAAGAGGAGGAGCAAGAGTAAGAGAAATGAGGAGGAGGAGCAAGAAGAAGAGAAATGAGGAGCAAGAAGAAGAGAAATGAGGAGCAAGAAGAGAAATGAGGAGGAGGAGCAAGAAGAAGAGAAATGAGGAGGAGGAGCAAGAAGAAGAGAAATGAGGAGGGGAAGAGGAGGAGCAAGAGTAAGAGAAATGAGGAGGAGGAGGAGGAGGAGGGAAAGAGGAGCAAGAGAAAGGAGGAGGAGGAAGAAGAAGATGAGGACGAGGAGGTACAGGAAGAGGAGGAGCAAGAGTAAGAGAAATGAGGAGGAGGAGCAAGAAGAAGAGAAATGAGGAGCAAGAAGAAGAGAAATGAGGAGCAAGAAGAGAAATGAGGAGGAGGAGCAAGAAGAAGAGAAATGAGGAGGAGGAGCAAGAAGAAGAGAAATGAGGAGGGGAAGAGGAGGAGCAAGAGTAAGAGAAATGAGGAGGAGGAGGAGGAGGAGGGAAAGAGGAGCAAGAGAAAGGAGGAGGAGGAAGAAGAAGATGAGGACGAGGAGGTACAGGAAGAGGAGGAGCAAGAAGAAGAGAAATGAGGAGCAAGAAGAGAAATGAGGAGGAGCAAGAAGAAGAGAAATGAGGAGCAAGAGTAAGAGAAATGAGGAGGAGGAGGAGCGAGGGCGCCTACGTGCCGGGGCGCGCGCTGCCTGCTGCGGTGGCCCTGATCCGCTCTATCTCGCGGAGGCCTCAGCGGAGCCTTATCTCTCCCCACACTCTCCCTCTCGCCCCTCCCTTTCTTTTGCACTCCCCCTCTCCTGCCACGCCCTTCCGCTCAAGCCAATTTCCAATTGCTTGCATGGCCATTGGCCTATCTAAATTTCTATTTATTTTCTCGCTTCCATTCATGTTCAGGAAAGCTTCTTACAACGCCGTGACGACATTCCAAGGTCCAAAGCCCAAGTCGAAGGATGGTGCTACCGCAGTGCCTCTGACCGGGAGGTCTTAGGGTTGAGCTCGCAGGATTTCCGACACTAGCTACACAGCGACGTCGAATTCAGCCGCTCGCTGTTTGGAGTAGTACTCTACTAGCGGCCGGCTGCTCTGATCGGTAGTTTTCCGCGCCTGTTTCTCCGATCAACACCAAGCGAATGCGAAAAACAGTACTCTAACAAAGAGGCCACGGACCACGCGCGATCTTTCCTTCTTCTTCCTTCTCTTATCCTCACCCCTTACTAACACACACATGCATGCACTACACTGCCACACATGCCGGGAGACCGGTCGGGAGCTTACAGCTTGTCCCGGCTGGGGCGGTGCCCTACTGGTGGGAGATACCTGGTTGAGGAAAATCATGCAAGTCGTCGTGTAGGTCGGCGACGGATTTCGCACAAGGGAACAAACGGCTGTACATTTCAGGTCGGCACGACACGTAAATATGGAATTTGAAAGGGTCTACAGCCTACAAAAGAGCGAGTGTCACATGAAGAAAACGTTCTTCCACCAAGAAACATCTTACTTCGTGACGAGACTGCCTTGTGGCGAAAGGCCTGGACCACCCACACCGTGTCTGCTGACAACTGCCCCATTAATTAATGGCTAACATCCTCACTTCCCTTCGGAACAAGTTTAAAGACTCTTTGACAGCGGTTTAAAACGCTTCCAATTAAACTTCCGCAGCACTCGGACACATGTTGACCTTGTTACGTAATATTTTAAATTACTAATGTAAACTTACGGAACATTCAATCGATTCTCGGGATTCATTCGATTCTTGAACTTCTTAATTCCCTCATTATATAAATCTGTCGATAAAGTGAAGGCCAAGAATAAAAAGTGCAAACGACGTAAACATAGGTTTATTTCATTATCGTTACCGTAGGCATTTATTTATTCATGGCCATAAAAATTCTAAATTATATTCATGATTCCTGTTTGTGAGTGACTGCTGAATGCTTTTATTTCTCTTCTTTAGAGACGCTTGGGCCCTCCATCCCCACTCTTTCGCAGCTCTTCAATCCCCCTACTTCTTCCTCTTCGCATCCCGTCTTTTATTATAATTTCATTTTCAGCTAACGTCATTTTGAGTAAAACTTTAGGTCAGTGTTGTCAAGGTCGATGCCAAGAGTGAGAGTGCCACGACGAAATCGGCCCTCCACGCAGTTCATTACCCTGCCACGAAAGACAACTCCATCCCTATTGTAAAACGGCGGAATTACTAATAGTTTCCTTTCCCGACGCTAGTTGAGCAGAGAAGCTCGTGGCATCTTACGGTGCCACAACGCGTGCCACTGCCACCAGTAGACGACATTGACACCTCTACTTTGAGTGTTTAATCTGGAGGGAAGTGCTTATCTTCTTTTATTACTCGGAAAGTGAAATTGACATGGAAGAGGAATATTATGAAACCACAGCGAAAGGAAGGAAACTGCTGTTCAGAAACTTTCAGAGTGAGAGTCTAAGGAAGGAGCACTTTCTGGCGCATGCTATTCGTGGAAAGAAAATTGTTCTCTGCAGTCAGATTGATTTCAAACGAACATCGATCGAAATTCCACGGAAAAGTGCTCAAATTTCAAACGAACGTCAAAGAAAGAAAAAGAAAGAAAGAAAGAAGCCTACAGAATCAAACAACAAGGAATGAAAGAAACTCACGAGTTGATCGAAAGCTTTCAACACATTTCTGAGAAGAGGTATGTTTTTTCCTGGCAGTCTACGTTCCACGTGCTCTTTGGCTGAATGGCAGGATTTATTTACGTTGGCGAAACTGCTCACATCGCACAGCGATGGAAGTTAGTAAATAACGTTACGAACTGTCACGACGCGAGGAGAGTGGAGATATTCTCGCCACTCGCCAGACGATGGAAGACCTGCGTCAAATGAACGCCATCTCAATGGAGGCGGTCCACGGAGGTCGGACAAGTCCCCTACAGTGCGATTTTTCTGACTTTGCCCCTCAAGGCCCGTCTTCACGACGGAATAAGTCACGATATTCCGCGTCTTTCTCAGTCGTACCGCTAGACATCCCATGATCGCGACCGCATCAAGTAGTGTTTGCGATCATGCGACATGTAGCGACACGAGCGAGAAAGACGCGAAATGTCGTGTGATATTCCATCGCGGCTGTAGGGGCTTGAGGGGCAAAGTTATAAAAATCGCACTTACACAGACATTTTTGGGCCTCCAGCCAGCTCCGGACTGGCAGCGGCCATGGCGGTGCGGTGGCAGTAGACGACGGAGCACGTCGTAGCTATGACACTTCCGTTTCTTCCCGACCTCAAGGTCAAGGACAGCGAGGCCCGCTTTATTCCAGGAAAAGGCACGACCACTACTGGCGAATGGCGGTGTACCTTTAGTTAAGCGTTCACGTGTAAATGATAGAATGTGATATTTAGACCTGGAATTTTAGGACAAATGACTATTTAGTTCCTTGAGAAGGCTGTGGAAAATAATTACAGATGTTTACAAATCATGAGAAAATAAATCTACTAAAAGCATCTAATAGTGCCTGAAATGTCCAAAAAGGGCGGTTGATGCCTGTATTGAATTTTTTTGCAGAAAACAAATAATTTTGAAGAATCCTCATATTTTAATTACTCATTTTTTGAATTTGTTACACCGAAACGTAAATACTCTCCCGAATTTCCCGAAACGCGAATATTCCCTGATCGAATACGCAATCGACTACGCACCCAAACCTCTCACCTCTCATCCAGCACCCCCAAAATAAGGAGCCCTGCGAGTCAGTATAAAGAGGATTTTGAGGCACGTCTCCGATCAGAAGGCACTTATTTCGTAATTGCACCATTCCCGGTGTAGCTGCGCTGTTAACAGGGTGGGCCCTATCGCCACGGTGCGTCTTAAGACGAAATTCAGGCGACGAACGTCATTGGCCAGACAAGTCTCCTGTCGGAAAGGAGTATCTTGCAGAATAGACCCACGTCTTGAACCCCAAGAAAGTAGAAAGGGTCATTTCGAGCCTTCGTCTGTGTGTGGTGTGCGGGGGGGGGGAGGAGATCGAATAGAATCTTGATTACATACTGAGCTATTTAATTATGTAAGTGAATAGAATAATATGCTTGTAGTCACTCTCATGAATGTAAAACTACTGCACTCTCCTGAATAATAAAAGCACCTAAATTAATCGGTTTGTGAAGAGTTTTCGATGTCAGAAACATACAGTTTCGTGTATAATGTTTTTTAAATGCCTCATTTAATCATTTTGCAATGTATTTTAAGTGCCTAAAACGTTAATTTCATTCCTAATAGTGCCTAATTTTATAATTTTGTTACCTTTTTTAGGTGCCTAAATCATCACTTTTTTGTACCTAAAATTCGAGGTCTAGTGATATTGCACGTTCCACAAGAAAACACTAAATGAAACCATATTTTGTTTACGAAACGGTCAGTTCATACCATAACTGGCTGGGGAATTATCACTATCATTTGCAGTCTGTTTTACAACCGACCGCCTCACATAACTCGAGTAAATGTAGACTTCGCAATCATAGTTTTCAAATGAAATTTCCACTACCATTTTTTAATTCAATAAGAATATGATCATAATGGCTAAGCCATTAGAACGCTTCTTATCGAGTAAATAAAACGCATTTTCTTTTTGATCGAGAGTCTTACATTTTAACAGATATATTACATCTTCTTTCTGACAAACTATAATTATAAAAAGGAACGATCGAGGCAGTATCTAGTCTATTTTGCTGATTTTTTAAGAATGTTTCACAGGATGAAGAAAAATGCTAGAATTAATCAAAGCAGGGTGGGCACTCCTTTCCTGTCACATGTTTTACTGTATTTTCTAGGTTTTACAGTGTTTTTTAAAAGTTTCACTGATAAAAAATTGTATTTCATATTCTTTTTTAAATATTAAAGAAAACAGATATTAATTTGTCAGCTCTCTGATTTCATCATGATAAAGGGAAAAAATATCTCAAAAATAAAAAGCGAGTCACAATTTTTGGAGGAATATTTTTATTACGGAATACGTAATATCTAGTAACATAGGTGTCTCAAAATATCCCCTGGCTTCGAACGATTATTCTACTAATTGCAAGATATTCTCCCTATTTTTTGAGAGTAACGTTTTTCCCTGATTTTTCTCGGTTTTCCTGTTTTTCAGAAAGTGGGTATCCTGAAAAGATGCATTTTATTTTGTCGGAAAATCATTTAATTCTCCAAAAGTATTGGGTAAAAAGTTAATTTGTTGTTCCGCGTAGAAAAAAGGCATTTGCCGCAAGCCTAACTACAAACATAAGGTTATCAAGGCGCATCCAAAACCCACTTTCGCGACTTATTATGAAGAATAAACTACTCGCTAACCCCCAAGATCAGATTCCAAAACTGCCGACCAACTTACCTTGTCGGAAACAAACACTTTTCAGGGCTAAGCACCCCCAAAATCTCTTTTGCGTGTATCTCAAGAACGACTTCACAAATCGCAAGGTTTCAAAATATGCTTGTTGTTGTGCACACGAGAAAAAAACAACTCAAATCTCCAAAATCACTGACGCGAATGCAGGTCGGGATCTCTAAATACGGAACAGACACGGTCCGTTGCAAGCACACAACGGCGCTCATCATCTTTATCTCTGCAAATCATTTCCCCACCGGCGAACTGCGGGGACATCAAAGGAGCCTCGTTGCAAATGGCTTTTGGCACAGGCGCGGGCTGTCTTCGCGTTATAGGGCAGGGCTGGCCAACTTAGAAGGGCTTATGGGCCACACCTCACACTCTAGTCAAGCCGCGAGCCGCAACGTCATTTTAGATGGTTTTCACCCCAACTACTGAGATTATACTGAAACAGATGTAAATTAGATACGACTTTTATCCAACATATTTAACGCTTAATGTACATATAACGAGAACAAAGAGAAGATTAATATATCATTAAATGAAATAAGATGAATCGTTCAACTATACTGTATTTGATTGGTATAATAAAATTTTTGAAAGCGGACGCGGGCCGCATGTGGCCCGCGGGCCGTCAATTGGACAGCCCTGTCATAGGGTCTGGCGCCTCATTCGACACAGAAATAGCGAAAGAAGAACACGAAAGCAACGCCCAGGGGAAGGGTTCTCGTGTTTGCGCTTGGGCCTTGGGGCAGAGCCATTTCGCACATCGGGAAAGGTCTCCTTGTTGAGAAAACGCAGTCAAACACTGCAAATGAACACGAGCAGGGAGATGCCTTCGTATTATGGAGGATTATTTTTGTACGAGTGACTTGCAGATCTCGGCTGAGATTGACTTGGATGAATTGGCGATTCCGGGGCCCGTCAAGTGCTACGCTCACTCATCCCGTAGTGTGTACGTGTAGTGCATGTTTTTATAGTGGGAGGTGGCAGATGAGATCCGGCGCCGACTTCTCGGCGGGAATTTCCCCAGCCAGGTATCTCCCACCAGCGGGGCACCGCTGCAGCCGGATCCCTTCGGAGGGGGACATCACAGACTTTCGTTAAATCATAAGCATTTGTCATTACATTGTACGTTATTTTTGTAGTGTTTATAGGATACAACAGAACATTAAAAAAATAATTATATAATTCCAACACAAATATTTACATCAGAGAAATAAAAGAAGGCAACAAATGAAAACTCGAGGCCCCTCGGGGAAGGGGGGGGGGGCACGGCCGCCATGCACACCCTCCCTGGATCCGCCAATGGCCTTGAGCAGGCTGAGACGCTGTTATTTGTTTTTGATTCTCGTAAAGTCCATTGATTTGTTTGAGACAGACATTGACAGCATAAAAGCGATTGTAATCACTTATTACATTGTTTGTAACATCTACAAAAGATAAAGATTCTTCTGCTGTGAATGTTTGCTTCAAACAAATCAACGGCCCTCACAAGAATCAAGAACATACGAAGAAGGCAGTCTTCATCATTCATTAAGTCCACTGAAGTTGAAGGTCGATGACTGCTCTTCGAGTGGCGGGCGGGCAGACGCGCAGGAGCTTTTTACAGCGTCCGTGGGAGCGCTGCGGTCGCGAGAAGGTTCCCAGGGCGCGCGCGGGGCCGGAAAGCCCCCCCCCCCCCCCCCGACACTTCTCACAAAAATAATTTAATAACAAAATTTTCAAAACAATTAAATACAAAACCGTGAATGATGCATGATTAAACCATACGAAAAAAGGGGGGAAAAAAGCTCAACGGAGAAATTCTTACATATTTATACATGTATGTTTAAATTTTAGTTTGAATAATGTTAAATTGAAATACTAAGAAATACTTTCAAAATATTAAAAAAAAAATAGAAAATACAATGTAAATGGATCAGATTTTCTGTATATTTCGGCATTGAATTTGGGGGGGGGGTGAGAGATCGGTGAAAGTAACAATAGGGGGCCCCCAAATTAGCCGAGGCCCAAGCTCTCTACACGGCCCTGAGTTCCTCTCACTCGCAGGTCGTACGGCTCCATTCCTGACGGTGGCAGGATTTGCGACAGGAGCTTCACACGAAGGTCAAATTCAGCCGCCAATCTCCTACGTGACAAAACACTCGTTTCTAAATCAGACGATAAAGGATTGGAACAGCATAACTGTAATTTTGGGCAACTTCAGAATAAAAAGAAAAATTGGTGAAATTTTATAGTCTTGAAACTCTCTTATTATTTGCTTGAGAAAGAATAATTATAAAGCAAATTTGTAGATAAATTTGTATCTTTAAAATTTGGTTTGATCTTTAAAATTCTACAGAACTATGTTTACGCTAAGATGAACCATTAAAATGTCATTAAGCAAAAACAAAAACGTCCCCGAATTATTTGTTTTTGTTTTTTGGCTACCAAAACGTTTCCCAAAATATTTCCAGTTGGAAAACTTAGGGTTTTCTTACTAATAACAATATAAACAAAATAAAAAATAAAATCTTGTACCTCACCTTGTGCAAGGCAAAATCGACTGCACCAAACGTTTGGTTTGGTTTTCCTCTACCAGGAAATCTGTCTTTCGTTATACCGAAATCGGCCCATCCAACAACGGTGCTAATAAGCATCACATGAACCTTACATTACATACAAAGGCTGACATTACTATTTCTGAGCGAAGAAATCGAATAGGCTACTCAGATATTCTGTGAAGAACATTTGTTACATCTCATACATATGGGTCAATCCATTTTAAGTGGTCCAGCACTGGTCGCTCGACCATCTCGAAAAAAATTCATATTTGGAACATACATTTCCTTATGTTTTGGCTCTTCAAAAATATCTTTAACTTTGTTTTTATTGTACCTGGTCTACAAATGGCGGCCAGTTTTGTTTCAAGCCGTGCGCCATTTTTTGCGTTTGCAGACATTTACTCTTTTCTAAATTACTCGGCTGTAGGTTTTCTAGCATTCTAGAATAAAAAGCATTCGATTCAGTATTCTCTAGCCTGCAAATCAAAATATTATTTACAGATCTTCTATGTTTTTATTAGGGAAATATTTGCGACCAAATCTATGGAACCCGAATGAACAAAATTCGATTTTCAGAGGGTAATTTCTCTCTGTGAAGGAATAGAATCACACCCTTAATTTATTCTGTGCTTTAACACATAACAATATAGTTACTTTTTGTAAAATATCATTGGTATATACCGTACCACTAGGAAATTATATTCTCTTGAAAATTGGAATTTTGGATGCAACAAAAAAATGACGTATAAAATGGATAATTTCCTTTTTGTCACAACGTAAAATTAATTTCTATACTAAACGGCACTGTTCTAAAGTGAAAAAAAAGTATTTCATTAATATCCGCACCCTATAAATATCATAAACTATTTCTAATGCGCAAGTGGGAAATGGATTTCCATATTATCACTAAAACGTGATTAAAAGAAAGCTTTGAAGATATCTCTACTTGTGAAACCCTTGAGAGCCTTCACAAAATATTCCGCAAACTTATTTAATTTCCAAAGTTCGGTCGTAAAAGAGACAATATTTACTGGTCACAGGTCAAACAAACGGAGTGTTACGACAAAATGGTAACACGGAAGGTTCACTCGCAGTCGTAACATCCGGGGAAGCTAATCTGGAATTCACTGATAAGGCTTTGTGTACACTCTGAGTAAAGCGAACAAGTCAAGGCCTCTCTATCCTCCCAGACGTTTTACTTCATTACGAAAGCGACCACCGCCACTTGCAACTAAAAATACTCCGCAACGTCGCGGTGTTTGTTTTGGGAATTTTTCGTAACGAGAGGCAGCAAAAGTTCGCGCGAGGGCGAATGGCAGAGCAAGATTTAGACTGAAAATCTTACAGTAATTCCTCGACATCCGTGAATTCACTGTTCGCGACTTGCGAACATTGGCGACTTCTAAATTGGTGAGTGCGTCTTTCGGTCGTACTTTTTTTTTTAAGCGAGGACATTTTATTTCCTTTATCAGCATCATCTGGGTATCGAACTCGGCAGATGCCGGAGCTCCAGGTATCACGTTCTGCAAAAAGAAGCATAATTAAATATAGAAGCATAGAAACACACTCCAAAACATGTAAATTGATTATTATTTACAAAATAGATTAATATATTTGTTCAGAAAGAAAAATTAAGCGAGAATTAAAAAGGCGCCCAATTTACACAATTCGACTCCTTTTTTATTTCTTGCTTAATTTTTGTATCTGAGCAAATATATTCATTTCTTTTGTAAATAATAATCAATTTACATGTTTGTGGAGTGTTTCTATGCTTCCGTAATGCAAATTTTTGCCCAGAAATCATTTTTTCAAACAAACTTTTGAGTGCTTATTGCGGCCCAACCATTCGGAATATCCACTTAGTTTATTAGACAAAATACGCTTAGAATTGTTTTAAGAGCTTATTTTCGAAGTTTCGGACACCCTGTATACACGGCGAAGCGTCGAGCGGCGAACAGGACGAGAGCGAAGGGCGCAGCTGGGCACCGCGACATCGGCGCCCGTCGTCTCCTCTGTAGCTTTATTTATTTGTCAAAAAAAAAAAAAAAAAAAAAAAAAAAAAAAAAAGTAAAAACTGTATATGACGTTTGGGGAAAGAGTGCCCCTTCCCTTTTCGGCTCTCACACGCAACCAATCTTTACAAACGAGGTCTCTAAAGAAGGAGAATTGCACGAGGACGTGACGAATTGCACGTTGACTTTAAAAATATGAAGGATTTGTTTTAAAAAATCTAAATATTAATGTAAACTGCAATCCGCAACGCACGCCAGGATTTTTGAATCTATATCGTTAAATAACTCATAAACGAAGCGTTCTAGGGTCTTAAAAACTAAAATTTTCATCATCTTCCTTATTTATCTATTTCAATATTAAGCCTGTAATACATATTTTTCTTCAAGACCGTCACTTGTTCTGTAGTCAACCTGTAATTGATAACAATGTAATACACCCTTGTCAATACAAATTATTCTTATTTAACTTTATTATCGAGTAGAGGCACATCCGTGTAATTAAATATCCTAGAAAATCAAGTAAATAGTAATTTCACATAAAGTTGCAGATTCTACAGGCTCTGAACAGGTGGGGTACAATCGAGAAGCGTCCAACCAGCAAAAATGTAATAGAATCGTCAAGAAGATCTCATGCTCTAGGTTACGGTGTGAGGAACGTTACTTTGATGCCTCTCGCCTCAAAATTTCAGTTTTTAATGCCATAGAAAACTTTGTTTAAGAGTTATTTAACGATATAGATTCACAAATCCTGACGTACATTGCGGGTTGCAGTTTACATCAATATTTAGATTTTTTAAAACAAATCCTTCATATTTTTAAAGTCAACGTGCAATTCGTCACGACTCCGTCAAATTCTCTTTTTTTTAGACCTCATTTATAAAGATTGGTTGCGTGTGAGAGCCGCACAGGGAAGGTATACTACTGAAATAACATAGGAGCGATTATAAAGTTAAGTGTCTTTACGTTTTGATTTGGATATTCCCTGCTTAATATAACTGAATAATTCAGCTTCACATTTACTTGGTATTTGAAAGTAACTACCATCGAGTAAAAGTCAATTTCAGTTTAAACAACAATTCTGCCTTCCGAAATAATGAAACCAGTATTTCAAATAAATTGAAAGTAGTATATCATGAGTTGAAATACTTTGGCAACGGCACAAGTCGCCAGTGTTTTCCTTGCAGCAACATGGAACTGCCAGAGAAGAAGTATGGGCACTTGTCGCTCTGTGGTCCCGCAGTCATACCAAGAGAAAGATAATTTTACCACACACTGTGCATGCTCTATTTTCAGAAAGCATATGTTTAGAACGTAAGTCTCTGTGGGGGTAAGTTTAAGAGCAATAATTCTAACACAAATCCCAAGATTATTGGTTTCCTTCTGTATGGATTCAGTAAAGATTACATTGGTTTTGAAAAATTTTATTCCAGTTTTATTATGAAGTACTAAAATAGATGAAATTACAACGTATTTATGCGATTAAAAATTGAAGAAGTAAAACTGTAAAACACATGAATGAACAGCCTCTCAGAACGTGCAACACATGCAACAGTATTATCAACACTGACCGTATTATTAATTCATGCCCTAAATATTCAGTACAAAGAAACCTATTACGGGACCTACATGTCAATAGTCTACTATATTTAGCGTTACCATAAATGATTAAATGTGTATCCCAGTACCAAACTGCAAAAATTCTTCCACTACAATTCCTGGTACCAAATGACAATTTATTTAAATTCATGGTTCATATTATAACTCTATTATGTTTTTAAGGCGCACAGGAAGTTCGTTAAATTTAACTCGATATCGAGTCATTTTATATCGATAAACTAAATTAAGCTTGGTGGAAAGAAAGAAACCTTCCAACCATAAATGGAATACTAATGTGTAACATTTTCTCCTACAGCATGTGCTGAAAAAATTTCCTGGCTCACTGAAAATCATTCTTCATGTTTTACGGCAATGTTTTCACCAATATCACACTTATTTGCAATATTGGTGTTCCTGTTAAATTATTCAATATAAAAATTTTATACGAACCTTAAATCGTACATCAATTACCGTAGACTTAAAACCCTGGCATTTAACGGTGCCAGGACGTCTTCATCCCGGTACATGGTATCTGGTACAAATACCAGGATCCTGGTACGTATTTCTCAGCCCATCAAGATCAAGTCATCAAATTTGGTAAAATTACTGGTATTATCTCAGAAATTTAAACATTAATCAATGCACTAAGTTTGTAATATAATTAATGTAAATTGTACACCTAAACACTTATAATCTATGTACTGATTATTGTATTTAATGTAGTCGCCAATTACCGTGTTGTTGATGCGACTTAAAAGAAAAAAAAAAAGAATGAACATTGTTAATAAAACTGTGTATCTACGAAATAAAAAAAGGTAATAATTTGTATGGTGTACTTTATATTTATTTATTTATTTGTTAATTACGTGCAAACCAGAAAAAGTATGCAGGGTTTGAGTGCGGAGAAGCTACATTATCCAGACTTTCAATTCGTGCAATGTACGCATTTTTCCAGCGAGAAACAATTGTACCAAAAATTAGGATCGTTTTCAAGAAATCAGAAGCAAGGACGGAAAACTCCCGATCAGCGCAGAATTCGCCTCCAGACGCCGCCGGCTGAATTCCATCTAGCTAGTGTCGGAAATCCTGCCGCCCCCGTCGGGACTCGAACCTAGGTCAGAAGCACTGCAGTGACATCAGTTGATGCACCGAGCCATCTCAGCCCTTTTTTACTTCTTAAGTTTGTTGTCGCAGGACTGCGTATAATGCCGCGGCCAGCAGTAGCACACGTGCAACTGTCTTTTAAATGTAACGAACAAATTAATACTTGGGTTTTTATTTCTTGGCGCGTGAGGGCCTGTCTTCACGATGGAATATCTCACGGCATTTCGCGTCGTTCTCGGTCGTGCCGCAAGATCTAGAATGATTGCGACCGTATCGAGCAGTGAGGGTGATTTCTAGCGGCACGATCGAGAAAGACGCGAAATGCCGTGAGATATTCCATCGTGAAGACAGGCCCTCACGCGCCAAGAAATAAAAACCCATGTATAAACCTAAGGTGGGTGTTCTTAGGAGTACGATATTGTAAAATTAATCGTAAATTCTTACACAACACATTCCACAGTTGTTAACGCGCTTTAAATATTCTTTGTAAAAAATATTTCATTAATTCATTTTGAAAACATTTTTCATAATTTTTTGTAACTACACGTCACAACTGACGTTCAGTGGCCTTGTCGATAACAATTGTATTTTCTTCTGTCTTTTCACGAGAATTCATTATCGAAATTCTGCAATATGTACCTCGTGTAAAGAACATTCAGACTCCAGCAGAAACAGTAGAATATAATACTTTTCTAGAATATAACACTATAACAGTACGAAAGAATAGTATGCAGAATATGCGTAGAATATAAGACTATAACAGTAAGATATACAAAAAAACGTCTTTTGTATATTAACGGATTTGAGCAGCGTAATATCAGAACATTATCTCAATAAACAAGGTCCACAATCCTCGTACACTGCTGTTTATCATTATCTATTGCTCCCGTGTTTCAAGAAACAGTAGTTCCAGCTCCCGTGTTTCAAGAAACAGTAGTTCCAAGTTATAAAAGATTTTAATACTCACGTATCGATAAATATACCATTCACCATACATAAATTGGATGACTTACCTGAAACAAAAACACAATTATTAGAAATATTGTAATATAAAAATAAGTACACGTGCAACAAAAATATTTTAATTCTTTATAAAATATAAGATTAAACTGATTAATATCCTTCCTGAAGAAAATTTGGAACTAGTGTTTTGCAGCAGGAAAAACGCTGCTGAAAAAACGTTTTCCAAAGCGTAGCATGCACAGGGCTCAAGAACAACTTATAAAGTAACTCTGCAACAAATATAACTTTATTATAAATACAATGTACAGTCTTAATGTCTCCATCTTCATCATCTTGGCGAGTCTCTATGTTTTGATTATATCGAGTACTATTCTTCTTTAGAATAAAATATTTCAGTACAATAAGGTTTCATTGTTTGATTAATATCTTCAAACAACATTATTAATATCTACAAATGTAATTACTTATTCAGATTCTTTACAACGTATTTGGATTAATGTCTCCTTACTGTACTATTTCTCGCCTGAAGATGGGAAAAATAATACCCCGAAACGTCACACTTTAAACTGTGTTATCTTTTTATTGCTCTGAAGATCTGAATAAAAACATTATGATATATAAACTCTCTGTCGATGAAAAATCTGTGGCCAAATTCAATTAATAAGAAAATATAATTGTATTATAATTCGTAATTGATAAAAATATTCAAGAAATAATGCACAATACAATCATTACAAACAAATGTGGGTTAAAATAACGTACTTTGGGTTAGATATCATTTATACGACAATCTAGTAAGTAGATGTGGTTCAGGTGGTATCCATACCAAACATGGAATCGAGCAAGAATCACAACATCCCTGTTTCAAAAACTGCGTGAGCAGTGCGGGATAAACCAGAAACATGACGTCACTAGCATTCCTTTTCGACCTTTCTTCACAAAATCAGCATTTTTTTTTCGGTCTCTTCTAGGTAGCATGTGACCACACATTCAGTGTTGAACTCATCACACACAGGGAAGAGAAACAAATGACAGGCGAAACAAATGAAAGGCTGACTCGACCCAATACGATATAGGAGTAACGGGGAAGAACTGCGTACTAAAAATGCATTATACATGAGCAGGTTGCTTTCGAGCAACAAGAGGACTCATTTTCAAGTGTAATGACCAAGAGTGCACGCCAAGAATGTCCACTTAATGTTGGCCTTCGTTGACTCACTAGGTAAACCACTTGACACGTTAAGTTGCGCATGGATTACGAGTGATTTGTGAAACGATCAGATTATGTAAGAATTCTAATGCGTACGTGAGCATGAATTGCGTTTAATTAAATATTAATTTGTGTCAAGAAGTATTTGATTAAATAGCGGCGCACGAATAATTCATTGATCAAGAAAGACACAGCGAAGCGTGATTTTATAACTGATCTTAAATGTTCACAGCGATTCGGTGTTTGGTACTTATTACAGTCGACTTCGGTTACAGTGAACTCGGATATAGTGAACTTGAACCTCGGTTATAGTGAACGAAGGAAATTAATTCTGGAAATTAATTGGATCTCTTATGCTATTAGGTGATTGAAAGAGCCTTCGGAGAGTGGGACTGTGTTCCAACAGTGCAAGAGTCAACGAAGGGTATCAGACTGCATTACGATTCTTAGACACAGAGGACAATGCAGAATCAAATATGTAGAGAGCACGAAATCTGGAGAAGGATATAGAGAAACCACTCATGAAAAAGTACGAAGTAAACAATTGAATATAATACATTTTTAAGAACAAATAAAAATATTGAAATGTTCAGTTCTTGCAGGTAATTTTTTTGCGCTATCTCTATATTAATACAATCAATCGTTATCGGGACATTCTATTTAATTTTGACGTCATCGGAAATAGTGAACCAGAAATATAAGTCCCCAGAAATTCACTATAACCGGAGTCGATTGTATTTGTGTTCCCGTAGCGTATCATTTAAAAAGACTTTCCCTTCGTTCGGAAAAACGTCGAGAGTATTTTTCCCGATTCTTGTGATACAGTGTTTTTGGCTTTCTATCGCGACAACTCAACAAATTCGTGGCATGCGCGCGTTTGCAAGTTCGCTTCGCTTTCACATGCACATAAATGGCGAGGCGTCCAGTCCCTAATCATACAGATAAACGATGAAAAACGTTTTATTAATATTAAAAATTAAGATTAATTAATTTCTTTTGCATACAATTGCATGGTATTACATATTATAGCCCTTTTTTCTGTAAAAGGCGTGAAGATAGGGACCTGGAAAAATGGCTCAGTGCATCAACTGATATCACTGCAGTCCCTCTGACCGGGAGGTCCAAGGTTACACTCCCCACGGCGGCAGGATTTTCGACACTAGCTTCTCAGCTAGGTCGAATTCAGCCGCTGTGTGGAGGAGAATTCTAGCGGCCGGCTGCTCTGATCGGTAGTTTACCGTTGTTTCTCCGATCAACACCAGGCGAATGCCCGAGCAATGCCCAATCAAACGGGCCACGGACCGCGCGCGATCTTTCCTTCCTCTTCCTTGTCCTATTCTCAGCCCTTCCACGCACTACACCACCACATAAGCCTGGAGTTTAAAGCACGGCCGGGAGCTTACAGCTTGTCCCGGCTGGGGCGATGCCCCGCTGGTGGGAGATACCTGGTTGAGGGGAAAACCGACGGTAGGTCGGCGCCGGATTTTGCCATCCAGCGGGGAAAGATCAATGCCCTCTCCCGAGAAAAACATCAATGCCCTCTCCCGAGAAAAACACACTACACTTACGGGACTAATGATTTTGTAGTTAACGCGCCCGGAATCACGAACAATCAATCAAGATAGAGAAGGCAGCGAAGCTAGAGGTCGAAATGAAATTTTGACCCCAATCAGCGACCAGAATCTGGAAAAGGGAAGCGTTTGGTTGTTTTATAACCAAAATACTAATAAAAAATAAAGTTCACTCAGTCTTCAAGAATTTGCTTTTAACAAAGTATCATACAAAATGACAAACGTATCAACAAGGCGTTCGAAGCCCAAAAGAACAAAAGAAGGCGGGCCAACTACATTTCTGGGCTTTCCTTTCCATTAAACAGTTTTGCATGTACATGTGACAGATTTAACATGAAAATAAAAGAAATATACTACTAAGAGAATTAAATTATAACCTAGAAGTATTGTTAACAAATATAAATTGTTCTGTGCTGAACTCATAGGGTTGCCAGATATGAAGATCCTCTTCCCTAAAATACTGGGTTTGACAAGTTAATTTAAATTGTGAAACATTATTGTAATCAATTACTGTGTTATTACGAATATCGTATTTATAATTTTTAAAATGTAACTTCCACGCCAAATTATAGTGGTCATTACATGATCTCAGCAGTTTCTACAGCGACCTACAGTAAGTAAAATTTAGAAAATTCCTAATCAAAAAGGGAAGAAAATCAGGGACAGAAAATATTCACGGAAGTAAAATGTTCGATCGCGTTCTCTGTGCTCGCCTACGGCTGTATATTAAGATTGCAAATCTTTGAATGAAATGTCGTAGCTACATCATCCCATATTACTGACACACTTTACAAACAAAACAATGTTTTTGTTACTCTTCGTGGAATGAGCACCCTGTCCTTCAGTAGAAAATAGTCCAAAGAAACGATTTGAATTGTTTATTAGACGTGTTTCAAGTGTTAGCCTTTGTTTGTTTCTAATGTGTGTCAAGACAACTGAGAAGACTTTGGGGTGACGAATATTTCTTTAAACGTTTAAATGGATACAGCTTACGAGCAAATTCCTAAGTATACATTTTCACAATAGATTGTTTTCTTCTACTTTTCGTCAATTCATTCAAAAAAGCCCCCGCCTGCGCTCCTCGCTGCGCCTCTAAGTGCATTTGGAATCACCACTCCACTGACTGCGGGCTGTTCGCTTTGTTTCCCGAAGCGCGAACGGGGAGCGCAGCGAAGCGAAGGCGACAGGCTGGCCAACTGCGGCGGGGAGCACGAGCTGCGCACGTGAACGCTCCAACTGGGTCAGGGCTCCCGGCGGCGGAAGCGGAGGCTTCGGCGAGGCAGAAGCCGCCGCCACTGCGTTGGCTCGGCACTACGATCAGCTCCTTACTCCTTAGGAAAAGTTAACCAATTATGCTCCTTAAAATGGTTTCGGATTCGGCTCATTCTGTACGACTTTAATATTTTTTTTTTAAATCGCCGTTTTTAGGCCAACGATAACACAACCTTCCCTTTTTAAGACGAACTTCAAAGTCGATTAATTGTTCCTGATTCCGGGCGTGTCAACTACAGAAGTCATTGGTCCCGTAAGTGTAGTGCGAGTTCATTCCTCGGGAGGTAGCGGTGATCTTTCCCCGCTGGATGGCGAGATCCGGACCCAACCTACCGTCCACTAGCGGGATTTCCCTCAACCAGGTATCTCCCACCAGTGGGGCACTGCCCCAGCCGAGACAAGCTCTCAGCTCCCAACCGGTCTCCCGACATGTGTGGTAATGTATGTATGTATGTATGTGTGTGTGTAAGGTGTGAGGATACAATAAGGAAGACGAAGGAAAGATCGCGCACGGTCCGTGGCCCATTTGTTAGGGTAATGCTCCGGCATTCGCCTGGTGTTGATCGGAGAAAGCGAGGTAAACTACCGATCAGAGCAGCCGGCCGCTAGAATTCTCCTCCAGACAGCGACTGATTTCGACATACCTATGCAGCTAGTGCCGAAAATCCCGCCGCCGCGCCGTCGCGACCCGAACCTACGACCTCCCGGTCAGAGGGACTGCAGTGACATCAATTGATGCACTGAACCATCTCTCCCGGTTCGTAAAGGACAAAGTAATAAAATATAATTTATTGCAGGCGAGGCTAACGTCGCTGGGCGTGCTCTGCCATCCCGCACTTTCAAATTTTAAAACAAACGACGACGTCATCGAATAAACGATCGTTCTTAGAGGGAGGTGCCACAAGCGAGACCAAAGACGGGGGTGGAGGAAGACGATTGTCCTCATTATATTTTTGTGATCTTATGGAGAATGCTTAGCGACCATAATACTGTATTGGAGTCAGGTCAACGAGGCTTCGTCTGTAGGAGCAAAATTAATTTAAACCATGGTGGTTTTTTAACGTTTCGGAAAAAATATTTCTATCCTTAGGACTTTCAACCACCAAATGAGTGTACACATAATTAATTAATCTATTTAATTCGCGTTATGCTTCTGCCAATTCACTGTGAATGAGTCCGCTTATGGACGTAGTTAATGTTTATGTTAACGCCATGTTTGTGTTTATGTTTGCATTGTGAATGGACCTTCATAGTACGTGGAACCGAGAAGACAGGCTCCAAACCTACTCGAATTCATGAAATGGAATGGATGGAGAGTTTCTAGTCGCTAACGTTCGCAAAGCAGAAAAGTGTTTTCATGGGTGGCTTATTTCATAATTTGTTATTGTGATATCATAATTGCAAAATCTCAATTCGGGGAAAACAATTTACACTTAGACGTCTTTTAAAGTACCCTTCGCCACGGGCAGTACCAACTCTCAAATTGAGAACGAAAATAGAGGAAGAGAAATATTTTCAGATTCTAAAAAACGGAAAACGAAGGTATGGTCACATTCTGTCGTGCTTTGTTTCAATAAATTTAAATGACGAATCTTTCGAAATCCTGTATGGAGTTTCAGCTTGGAAACAAATCCTACAGAGAGGCAAGCGGTGACGTATGGAGAGCGAAGCAGCAACACGAAAAAATACAAGGAAACAAAACCAAACGAAATGGAGCGAGCGAAATGCACAGCACAGAAATATAAACACAAGACATGAAGAAATACGGAGACGTGTACTGGGATACACTTTTAGAACAACATATTCTCACAAAGCCTAAATTTGTAAACACGCCCAATGCCATTTATTCGTTGTTCAGGAACCATTTCTTATTGTCTTCAAGGTGTTCTTTCAAATACTGTTGCCAACCATTTTTTCTCCACGGGTTTGTTTTAAACATCTCACCACTGTTCTTATGTTTACCTATGCTTCTCGACTTTATTCTTTATATTTTATATCTAATGTAATAATGATATATCATTTTCAGTTGGTCCATTTTCTCTTTTTGAATTCATTAACACGCCATGTTTTTGTATTCATATTTTGCATTTGCAGAGCTGAAAGTGGTCGTCAAGGAGCCGAAATAGCATTTTACCCGAATATATCAATATAATGAGACTACATTGCATTTTTCAGATGAAATTCAGAAAATTAATGTCGATTTTTGATCTATTCCTTCGAGCTTGATAGACTGATAATTTTTAGCCATTTTTCTCTTGAGAAAAACAAAATTTAACCGAATATATGAAGATACGACTGATGAACTTCATTTTTTTTATTTTCTTCGACCCAGCGGCATCTCAGGGAAAACGGCTTAAAACGCAATGACAAGATTTGAAACCGAGTTGGACATTTCATTGATTTGGAGCAGCACGTACGAGCAGCAGCACGTACGTTCGTATCATTAGGAATGCTTCCCAAGGGAGAGAGAGACGGTTTGAAAATTCGCTTTCCAGCCTGCAAGGCGGTACGATCTGAGGAAATCCGTGTCGTGGCGTGTCGTGAGTGTGGTACTGTGCCGCGTTAACGCACGGACCCGAAGGGCACGGACCCCCAATAATTAAGGGCCCCATAGTTGTTAAAAAAAACTATTTTTTTGAAAAATATAAAATAAAAACCATTAAAAAGTTATGTATGATTAAACTATACGAGAAAAATCGGCATAACGGAGTGATGTGGCGCGCATCATTGGATAATATTTATAATAGGGAATGTTGCTGGTTGATGCGTTTCAATTTTAAATTGTTAAACAATCCAATGAAAAGTAGTCTTTTTCAATGAAATTATGTTTCAATTTTTTGTTTGAATAATAATGTAAAAATGACGTACTAAGAAATGCTTTCAAAATATTAAAGAATGTGAATTGACGGGTTTTTCTTTATATTTGAGCATCGAATTTGGGGGTGGGAGGTCGGTGAAAGTAAGGACAGGGGGCCCGCCAATTCACCTCGGCCCAAGCGCCCGCAATGCTGATAAAACAGCCCTGGGTGTGCGTGCCGAGACTCCCATTCCATATTTTCCTTCAATATCTCTCCGACATTAGATAAGGCAAGACTATTTCTAGCAATTACCTGTCCCTCCCATCGTATTTCCTTTTTAATCCTGTCATTGCTCTAACATAATTCCCTCGCAATAACCCTGGTTGAAGGTACGAGTACAACGCATGAAATCACTATGAGGGAGGTAACAAGAAGTCACCCCCTTCACACTTTCCTGATACAAAGTTGCTCGGCCAATGAACTGAAGAGCCTGACGGCTGAACGTGGTACCGTCTGTAAATGTAAAATAAAATTAATAATAAACTGAGCCGTGCCGTGCGGCGCCGAGGCGACCTGTTCCAAGCGGAGGATGTGCATGCGGGCGGCGCTCCCGCATAGGCCGATCGCCCTGGGCCAAATGAGGCCTATGCGGGGCGGGGCGGGGCGGGGCGGGGCGGGGCGGGGCGGGGCGGGGCGGGGCGGGGCGGGGCGGGGCGGGGCGGGGCGGGGCTGGGCGGGGCTGGGCGGCGTGGGGCGGGGAGGGGGTGGGGCGGGGTGGGACAGGGCAAGGTCGGGCGGAGCGGGGCCGGGTGGGGCGGGTCGGGGAGGGGCGGCGCGGGGCTGGACTGGGCGGGGCAGGACGGGGTGGGGCGGGGCGGGGCGGGGCGGGGCGGGGCGGGGCGAGGGGTGGGGCAGGGAGGGGGGCGGGGCGGGGCGGGCGCTGAGGCCGGGCTCCGTCGTCCTGCGCGTTCCCGCGAGGCGAGTAACGCGCGTTCGGCTACCTGCAGCTGCGCGGCGGCCGTGTCAAGGGCGCGGGCAAGGCCACACAAGAGCAAACGCCGCGACGTTTAAAGGTAACCATTGTACAAATTCTTCTCCGCGCTGGCGACTCGCCACTAAATACCAAACTCATCACGCACTTTTGGAGAAGACAGCTGACAGTTTTAACCCCACATTCCGCGATATTAATGCCCATTTCCTCCACTAACGCAAAGAAAGTATCCATTGAAATGAAAGACATCAGTAATATCTGAACTTAACATTCGAGAGTAAAATTAAACATTTCGTATCGAAAGAATCTTCATTTTGTGATTGTGTTTACTTCACAGTGCAATGATTGTATTTAAATTCTTACATTAATTTTGGTAAGAAATATTGTAGTCTGTTTAAAGAGCTGTTCGTCTGTAACATATCTAACAAGAGGTTTTTTAATACACGAGATTCAATTTTTAAATTTATTTCACACAATTGCTGCATAGAACATCATTAAATAAAACAACACAAAACGAAAACCAGCGAATAACTTGCCATTTAAACACATTTCCTCCCCTTGACAAATATGATTATACAAGAAATAATTTAAAACTAGTGGTGCTACGGAATGGCACAGACTTTCCCGTATTAGTTTTTCCTTGGGTGTTCGCTAGGTATTCGGAATTGCGACATACTCTTTCTTGCCAGCTACCATCTATCATCGCCAAAAGTACATTTTTTTTGTCATTTTCTTAATTTTTCGGTTTCCTATTGGTAGAACAGAAACATTAATTTTAGAATATTAAAGAACACAAAAACCTAGCCATAAATGGCAATTTTCTTTTAAAAATTATGTGCCGTTTAAGAGAAAATGGCGTTTTAGCACTACTAAAAATGCGAAATTTGAAGTTCATTTTCACAGAAAATGATTGAGTTTTCAAAATACTTTATTTGACGTTATTTGAAGCACTTACACTCACAAATATAATAATTTTTACAAATTGCTGGTAATGTGCATATTAAAGATGTGAGAGATCTTTCAAAAAAATTACAATTATGTAATTTTTGAAAAAACAAAAAAAATAACTCAAAATAAACTTTACGCTAAACTAAAGAGTGTAATTAGCACTATCCGTTACAAAAGTTTCAAGAAAAAATTTGCAGCCATATACGAGAAAATGGAGTTTGAGCATTTCTGAAAATGCCGAAATTTGAGCTACTTTTCACAGAAAACGGTTGAGTTTTCGAGAAACTTTACTTGACATTATTTAAAGCATATATACTCGTAAATATAATAATGTGAAAAAATCGCCGAAAGTGTAAATATTAACGACGTGAGAGACAAGGAAAACAATTTACATTTTTGTAATTTTTGAAAAAAACAACCGATAGACCAATATGGCTTTTATGTCATTGATAGAGTACATTTACCACTATCCCTACCAAAAGTTTAAAGAAAAAATTTGGAGCCGTTTTTGAGAAAATATTGTTTTTGTCATTTTTTAAAATTGTACATATTACACGCAATATTGCACCAAAACTACCAAAAGTTTGAAAAACATTTACATGACCTTTATGAAAGAACTCAATATGCAGAACAAATTTTATTTGAAGAAAAAATCTCTATCTTCAATTTTGTAGTTGGAGAAAGACGCCGAAAAACGTCAAACTTTCACAATTTTCGAAAATTCAGAGTACGTGAAAATCGGACCTATGCCATGTTAAAAAGTGTATTTTCCTCTGTTCATATAAGAAATTTAAAGAAAAAATTTGGAGCCGTTTTTGAGAAAATTTTGAAAATCCCCGGGGGCTTCATATAAAGTACCCCCAAATTCTGAAGAATCTTTTTCAAAATCTCAAAGCTTTGACTAGAATCAGATCGACCGAGGAATATCCGTTTTGGAAGAAATCGTACGTATGGTTTAGGAGCTAGCAGTGTTCACAGACAGACGGACGGACAGACGGACGTTTTCCTTTCAATTGGGTTTTCGGTATCAAGGACCCAGAAAACAGGGTTTCTGGCTACACCACGTGTTGGGGGGATTTTTTCCCCTTAATTTAGCAACTGGTTCTATCCACTTATTCGTTTTCATGGCCCGGCAATTAATTTTTTTCCGCCGAAAATTGGCCATTTTTTCGCGCAGCATTACATAACTTTCCGTATACTACGCATATCACTCCGTGTATACGTACGTATACGGGAAAGTAAAAATAAACACGAACAACAGCAATAAGAAATAAAGTATAAAAACATAATTTAAATTTCTATTTTCAATAGAGAACATCCGGCAAATACATTTTCGCATGGAGGAAACCATTCGTCGTAATATTCTGAGCTCGCTTCGTACTTTGTCCACTTTAATGCGAATTTTGTAATTTTGTTCCTGAAGTCCCGTCTTCACGATGGAATATGTCAAGACATTTCGCGTTTCTCTCAGTCGTGCCTCTTGATGTCGCATGAACGCGACAGTATCAAACAGCACGCGAAATCCACCGCGTGATATTCCATCGTGGCCATTTCATTTGATGAGCAGTCGGCATTGCATCTTTTGTGTTCTTCTTCTTATTAATAGAAAGTAGTATAGTTAAACAATTTTTAAATGAAATTTAACTAACGAAGCAACGTCAAAAAATCTGTAAATCTATAAATGTAAAATCTTACGTGAATTGTAAATTGATACTCGTGGTCGCTTATGACCCTGTTATTTAAAAGCACACCTTAAATAAAAGGAAAATAAATTTTTAAAAAAACAGTCAAAACATCGTCAGGAAATCAACGAAACTTGGATTTTAATTCCAAAATAATACAGGCTTCTTTATTTATAAAAATTCGATTGTTTTTACTTTTTACCCTTGCTCACATTGGTGTTAAAAATATTCAATTTATGGTTCCCTCAAAATTATAATGAGGATTTGCTGTGATGGACATTCCTCATTTTAAAAAAAAGCAACTAAAAACTTCGAATACAAAACATCGATCATTAAAAGAAACATCCGCTTCAAGAAAATTGATGTTAAATACGAGGAGGATTTTGTAGATACATCGATGTTTCGAAAACATCGACGTCATGTCGCATCCCTTCTTCGTGTTACGCGAATCAGGGTTGCCAGATGTGTTGCGATCTCTTTCCCCACCACTACTACGAAATTTCCCCAAATATCCTCTCCAATGAAACGAAATTCCCTAACTTTGAAACGAAACATATTCTCCGCATTATGGACAAAAGACATGAGCTGTTAACGGTGATTCCATTGGCTCTCCCCATAGATTCAAATAATTCGTATCAACCAATCATCGTCCTTTGAGCTATTCGAAATCCTACACTTTCTTCGTTCATCTCATGTTTTTCACTATGCTTGCCGTTTATTTATCTTTTTTGATACATATAAATGAGAGAGATTGAACTCTATTGTTTCTTTATTATTCATAATAATCGACAGAGTAATTTTTGTATCTCGACTCCAGATGAAAATAATTTCTCCAAAAAATACCCGAACATTCCCCGTCCATTTATGTTCCTATTTTTCCCACACAGCGAAAAATATCCCCATTTTGGGGAGAAAATTCCCCGATCTCCCAACTCTGAAGCGAACGGTCGTCTCAGGCACAGCGCATGCGCACATGGGCGGCCGCATTCCGCGCGCGCCGACGCCAGCGCTGCGCTGCCCACGCGGCGGCCGGGCGAAGCTCTGGTCCGCGCCGCAGCCCGCAGAGCGCAGCACTGGCGGGAGGGCAGACGGCGCAACGGAAGGAAGCAGTTGGCACCAACTCGCTCAACGCGAACGCTGGGTGAATAGATATATCGCAACACCCGCAATATTCAATACACAAAATTCATTTGTTTACTATCGGACTAATGTCGAACATTTGCGCATAAATCGTGACATTGCATGATGACCGATAAAATGCTGAACATGCCAAAAAAATACCACCTTGTCCAAATTAAGAATCCCGGCTCCGCCTGGATTTTTAACTTTTGGCCTCTGCAGTAATAACATTCACATTTCAAAGTATGTTAATACCTATTATATTGCCTTGGTGCGAAGAACGTTGCGATACTTTTGGATGCAATATAGTACATGAAGTGACCTAAATTCGACGGGCTCCTGCCAGGGTTGATTCACTGCACATACTTCGCCGAAATACTACAAAAATATCGGTCTTGGAAGGGGATTACGGTAATACGGACATTTGTGATACTTGGATAAGACAAATTTTTATAACGCGAACTCCGATTATTTCCGTCCCATGCAATTCGTGTTAATGAGGGTTTACTGTATTACTATCGATGGAGTTAAAAGACGTCAAATTAACAAAGTTATCATACATACTTTTGCAAATGTTTTCATGTGAATGTAAACATTTTCTGTTTAATGAATATATTAACGTCTGTTACATTGTTTATTTCATTGTAATGGTTTCTTGACCTTAATAAAGAGACTCAGTATTTTTAATAACAATTCATTTATTGTTATACAATTATATTGTTATTAAAAAACTGAGTCTTTTTGTTAAGGTCATGAAGAAACCATTACAATAAATTAAATATTTTCAGAATAAAATGGTTAAAAACTGCAAATATATGTTGATTTCATAGAGAAAACGGCGATGAATTAGGGTGTATTTAGACAGACAGATCCCCGGCGGCGCATATTGCAATGAGCTTGAGAGTTCCAAGTAAAAGCAAAGTCTCCAATTCCAAGAACACCTTGGGAGTCATCAAGAGATGACGTCACCATTTCATTCCCGGTTCATTCCCGGAGAACTACCTTCACCTCGGGTTGCCACCTCTCCGGGTTTGATTCGGAGACTCCGGGCTTACTTCTGAAAATCTCCGGGTCGTATAAAAATAGAAATTAAATATTTTTTACCACTTAAAAAATTAATCTGTGTTTAATAATTTAATTTTATCGAATGCTTTTCATAGCAACTTCACTAGATAAATTAAACTTGGACTGCACGGCAAAATCAGTATGCCATCAGTGCACTTGACACGACTGCAGGGTTGCGTGTCAATAGGAGTTAAAGGCGCAACATTACTACCTGGGTGTGAGAGCAAGTGAGACCCACCCAGGCGCCACAAGGGGCGCCTTCCTCGCCCCGCGCCGGGAAAGGCTCGTGCTCAGGAGCCTTTCAAGCAGGAGCCAAACGGAAATACACGAAAACGACGAGGGGCTCGGGGCGTGGAGAGTGGGGTGTGGGGGCGTGGGATGTGAGAGCGTGGAGAGTTGGGGTGTGAGGGCGTGGGGCGAAGGGGGCCTGAGGCATGAGGGGCGCTGGGGCGGAGGGCGTGGGGCGTGGGGCGTGGGGCGTGGGGCGTGGGGGTGTGTAGGGCGTGTGGCGTGTGTGGAGAGGGAAAGGCGGAAGGCGCAGGTGCGTCCAAGGCCACGCGCGCTCATTCACCCAACGCCGCCAAACAAACAGCCCCCGCCTCCCGCCCGCCTGCTTCCCGGCACTGCACTGCACTGCCTCTCAGCTCCTGCACTCCCGCTCCTCGCGGCGGCGGCCACGCTTTTCCACACTTTCCCCCTCAAGGCCCGTCCTCACCATGGAATATGGCACGGGAGTTCGCGTCTTTCTCAATCGTGCCGCTAGATATCTCATGATCGCGACCGCATCAAGCAGCGGTTGTGGTCATGCGACATCTCGAGGACGACGTGAAATGCTCAGTAAAAATTACTGCTCGCAATTGGGATTTATTCAAATTACCAGACGGGGATCAAACGTGACTTCATTTTAGCAACCTAACATTCTTTTTGGGGGTGGGCGTTTGGGTAAAAATGTAACTCAATATTTTTGTACTTCAGAATAATCACAAAATGTTGAGGTCTAAAGATTTAGAAGTACTACAAAAGAGAAAAGAATTCGAACAAATCTGATGAGTCAACTTTTACTTGTTGTGCACAGCTAATCAACTTATTTTCAACAAAAATATCGTACTGTAACTGAACGTAATTGTATTGAACGTAACAGTTCCCGTTATCGAACATTCGGTGACCGAACTACCAGATTCTATTAGAAACTTCAGCCCATGTTGGAGAATACTAGTGGTCGGCTACTCTGATAGTTTTCCGTGGTTTCTCCAATCAACACCAGGCGAATGCCGGAGCAGAACCCCAACAAACGAGCCACTGACCGCGCGCCATCTTTCCTTCATCTTCCTTGTCCTTTCCTCATCTCTTCTCTCGTACACACACACCCATGCACAACCCTACCACTCATGTCGACAGTTCGGAGAGGAGCTTAATAACATCACAGAACCGGGTAATAACAATTTTCCTGTCGAGAAATCTCATATTTCCGCCGAACGATTACAATACTTCCTCTTCTTCTGCAGTAAGGAGAGAAAATAAAAAAAGCATTTTCGTTATCAGAGGTCCCCAAAACGTGTATTTCCGTTGAAATCTTGAAATCGACTTTTCGAAGAATTAAATATAATTTTTTTTTCTACTTATATTACTCCATACATACGAGGAAGTAAAAATTCTTTAACCCTATAATGTCAGCCACTTCCAAGGAGGATCTGCAAGCAAGAGTTCAGGTTTCAGAGGAAACATTTTTGTCTTCAATTCCACTCTTAAAATATTCGCTGATTCGCGAGTAACGCCCTCGTTCACTTCAAAATATCCGCGCCCCAGATCCCCGACGAGGAGGAAAGAGCCCTCCAGATGTTTTCCGCCGCGTTCATTAGCTGACGTCAGCGGCCGCGAGATGGTGTTCCAGTGCGCGATAGTAACTCACTGTCCTGAAATCGGCACACGGAGCTTCGCGCGCCGCCCGCCAGCGGCGCGGGGCGCTGCGGTCGCGAAGGGATGAGACGTCGTCAACAAAACATCGATGTTCTAATTTCAAATATCGATTAAATTATTATTTTCTTTTGCCTGTACATTTCACAACTTTGTCAAACTGTATTTTTGACACTTTAACTCCAGGCTGAAGATAGTAATAATAATTTCCGAAACGTTGCTATTATGTATCATATATGTCAGTACATTGTGATCATATTAAGTAAAAGTGACATACAAAGATTAATTTTGTGCCTATAAATTGAAGAACAAGTACAGTTTGACAAATTTGTTAAAATATCGATGTTAATAAAGGATCGCCCCAAAACAATTCATGTTCTTTACTGGAACCGTAACTTTTTGTAACTATGAACATTCTGATGGGCGGGGGTGACTGGGATAATTTGATGGTGATCGCGATTATCAGTTTTTTATTCAGATTTAACTGACAAAACAAAATATGATCAGAACAATTAACAATTATTTCTTTTATTATCTGATAGGGTAATGCTATAGACTTCAATTATGGACGATACCTCTTCTTCAATTATTTTTCACCCTTGATCACTTTGGTTCGAAGAATGTCCAATTCATGGATATCTTAAAATTAATACAAGTTTTTAATATCAAGGAGCTTTTTTTCACTCAAAACTAAAATGTGATCCACATTACATCGAACACTAAAATCGGCATCTAAACACAGATGTTCAAACTGTTCAAAATCTCTGTTAAAAAACATCGCCCCCAAACAATCGATGTTTTTCAACCTATCGGCTGTTATTCACGGGGAGGGGGCAAGGTAATTTGACGGCGATGGGGATTATTAATTTTAATTGAGATTTAATTGACAAAATAACATTTTAAAAAATGATCAATAGAACAAAGTTTTATTATCTGGCTGAGTAATTGGATGATTAAAAAATACTATACACTTCGTTTATCGATGAAAGCTCTATTTCAATTACTTTTCATCTTAGCTCACTCTGCTCTGAAGAATATCCAATTTATGGATATATCAACAAATATTACAAGTTTTTATTATATGCAATATTTGCACTCAAAACTAAAATATCAACCACGTAAAACATCAAACGCAAAACATGGATGTTAAAAAAATTTCGGCTTAAAAAAGTCCATGTCAAATTTATGGATGATTTTATAAGAACTTGGATGTTTTGAAAACATCAACATCGATGACAAATCCTTTATACGGGACGGCAGCGCCAAGGCACAGTGAAATAAGGATTCTCTGTTTCGTGGGCAGAACCCAGTTGCGTCACTCGAAACCCCCATTGTCAAAGGAGTTGAAATATAACCCAACGCTAGCAAATTGAGCAGGGTGGAATGCCGCGGTTAAAAGGCTATGCTAAGAGAACCGATTTACATAATTTTGCTTACGATGGGAATTTCTCCAATACAAACAATCCTCAAAGACACTTTGGAATAACAAAACATACATCAGATTTGAAATATTTAATATAAAAATAAATTGCAAGAAAATCACACCTGTGTTACGTATATTAAAGAAAAAGAAGTGAGAACTCCCTCCAAAAATACGAAGAGAATGGAATTGTCGTAATAAAAATATTGCAAAATTCGGGAAAGGCGATAAAGATGTTGATGTTCCACACAGTTGGAGAACTTTGAAGGCGCGTCCCTAAGACCGACGCGTCCTCTGCAAAGCGCTGACGCTGATAACTAAGTTGCGGACTTTTGCCTATTTGCTCATTTTTATCCTTCAATTAAAAACGCAATATTTTAAGTTTATCATTTTGAGTCATCAGAAGTATTATATTTAAATTTACCTACTGCTTCAAGTAATTCAAAATACTGTGTTTTTAATTGGAGGATAAAAATAGGCAAATAGGCAAAAGTCCGCATCTTAGTTATAACTAGATATAGGATGTTTAGGCACTAAAAATTGCCTTTTAGGCTAAAAAGGCATTGAAAATATCAAGAAAAAGGAGAAAAAAGGCACTGTCATAAATTACATTCACAATAAAATTAAATATTATTTGTAAAACTGCATACATATTTACAACTCATCTACATTTTATTCTTAATAGTTTCCATTGCAATGTATTACCAGTATCTTTTCAAGTATCACAATTTAAAATCTGCAACGATTGGGAGACAATCAGTTTGAATACAGAGAAGGATTTCTGAACCCCTACTGAGGTGTCTGGCAGATATTTTATAGGTCCAACATTAGCAACACTGAAACCTTCTGGGAGTTTACATTTATTTCCACTCAAAAGATACTCTCGGTATATTGTCAATCGACCATTTTCTCAGAACATGGCTTCAATTTATGAAATATGGAATTGGAGAAAAATATATTGGCACACTTTCAGGAATTCTCTCGTATTTCAAACTACAAATACGTGAATTGAAGGTTTCGTAATGAATAGTAAGGTTGGATAATGGCCGATTTTCTGATATCTTAGCTTTGTATATAAAAATAATACATAAAAGTCAAAAACGTACAATAATTATAAAGAAAAGGCATTAATGCTAAAATAAGCAAAAATATCATAAAACTTCGTCGTATGTCATCATTTGTCATGATTTGTGTAGATATATTATCAGCCTTTAAATAAGTTCGCTAGACAAAATTTCCTAAGCATCCGATGTGTAGTGATAACGCAGCTACAGCGGAGAGGAGAGGGAGGGACGGCTATTGCACTTGTTGAGTAGTGTTTCAAGTGCTGCTCCTCCTGTTTGGTAGGAGCCGGAGGGGGGGGGCGCTGTGGGCCTCTTGGCAGCGGCCACTCCAACAATCAGGCGGCGACTGCCACCGCGTTCCGCCTCATCCCGTCCCGCGCACGGCTGCGCTTCGCCAGGCGCCACTCAGCCACGCCGCCCCGCCCCGCCCCGCCACGCCCCGCCCCGCCACGCCACGCCACGCCCTGCCCTGCCTATTCCCCGCCCCGGCTCGCACCGCTCCACCTCGCCACTCCTCGCCTCGCCTCGCCCCGCCCTGTCCCGCCCCACCTCACTTCGCCTCGCCTCGCCTCGCCCAGCTCCACCTCGCCACGCCTCGCCACGCCTCGCCTCGCCTCGCCTCGCCTCGCCTCGCCTCGCGTAACCTCACCCCGCTCCACGCCCTGCCTCTCCTCTCCTCGCACCGTTACCCTCGGCTTCACTCCGCCCTGCCACGCCCCCCCCCACTGGCTCTCGCCATCTCACTAGCCCACCCTGCTCTGTCTCGCCCCTACCCTACCCTACCCTACCCGCCGTGCCTCCCTTTACCTTTCCCTGCCCTAACTGACCCTACGCCGCCCCGTCCCACTATGCCCTTCCCGTCCTGGACGCATGATTTGAATTTGCACTAGATTTGTGAATAAGGTTTCTTTAGACTTCTCTGCTTTGTCAATGATGAAGGCGCCGGAAATCAAATGACAGCTGATAACTCGTCTCGAAACAAAATTCCGATCTCTTGAGATGCTGCACTCGTGAGAACGTGCATATTTGTGTTGTTTGTCAAGGTTTATTGACGTATAAATGAGTTTGGAGCTGAATTTTGCCGTTTTGAAAACATAAATGTAGATTAGGCAAAGGTTACATATGAATTGTCTGATTATAACATGTAGTTAATTCAATGATTGTAATTTTACAGATTTTTTTCTCAAAAATAACATTTTCAATGAGAGAATCTGCTATTTTGTTGTGAAGCGAGGCAAACTCTAAACAAGCTTTACTTACAAGTCTAGTGCAAATGCGTTCTGGACTCTCCCTGCCCCACACGGTGTTTAGCGGGGGCGATGGTGCAACGGTTAGCGTTTCGGACTGTCATACCCAATTTGGCGGGTTCAAACCCCATCGAAGCCGTGGATTTTAAGGACGAAAAAAATTCTTCCTTGAGGAGGGGAAGTAAAGCCGGCTGTCCCATGTTAGTAGATGTACTGCATGTAAAAGATCCTCAAGCCTAAATGAAGCCTCTGAGCTAAATTCAAATCGCGTGTTTCGACGCCAAAGGAATACCTTTCTTCGCCAGTTGAGAAAGAAGAGAAGCGAAGTTCGCGCGGTCAGACGGAAGAGCAGGCCTCATGGCCAGAGTCTCGCCACATAAAATAAGACCTCAATTCAATTCAACTCAAACGCGTTGCCCTGCCACGCCAAGGCCCCTCTTTCCTCGCTCTCCCACGACGTCTTGTGCAGGAAATGTATCTCCATTCCCGGCTTCCGTGCGGTTCAGATTTCTCAATGACGAATTATTTTCATGTAGAATAACAATTAAATAGGCCAATAAGAAAAGCATTATCAACAAACTTTGATGGTTTCAAACCCGAAACGTTTATATCAACTGTTTCCTTTTTTTACTCACGGCTTTCGCCAAATCCAACAGAAACCGTATGAGAACACTCAAACTCTAAGAATACACCAAATTATTATGTTTAAGAAAAACAAATTACCCAATTATAGTTTGTTTAAAAAATACAACTTTTGCCACAATTTGAAGAGGGCATAAATCACCAACTTTAATGAAGCCATAAACAATTTAATGCGAAATTTCCAAGGGATGTATTCCCAATTCTGATTATATTTTTATTGAGTGCGTCGAAGAACTTTCTTTGATTAGCACCGTCCAAATTCTTTGCAGCTTTACGACGTTTCGGCAGTAAACATGACTATCATGGCTTCAAGGTGGTAGCGAATTCAAACGAGAGCTGTTAATTCTGCAATTCGGTTAATCAAACTTCGATGGAAGCTATTTTTTGGCCTTTGAAGAAGCCTCCGAGCCAAGGACACAATCTGCACCCATTTTTTGGAGCACCGCTACCTGGATTTTAACTTACGCCTCCCCAATACGGTTCACAGCATCTCAAACTAATCTCAGTCACCTTCACACATTTCAAAATAAATGTCTCCCTAACATCACAAACGCCCACTGGTTCATGCGAAATAATCAACGTTATCGCATTGAATCCCTGACATCATTCATAAAACAAATAAACAGCAACTTCTTCGTGAGCGGTGGCCCTGAGCTATTCTGCGATTTTTCTAACTCTGCCCCTCAAGGCCCGTCTTCACGATGGAATGTCTAACGGCATTTCGGGACGTTCTCCGGCGTGCCGCCAGGTATCGCATGAGGGCGACCGTATCAAGCAGTGGTTGCGATTATGCGATATCTAGCGGCACGAGGGAGAAAGACGCGAAATGCCGTGTGATATTGCATGGTGGCCGTAGGGGATGGAGGTGCACCTGCAATTGGGTTTTTATTTCTTGTTTTTAGTTCTTACTTTTATTTTCATCATCTCGAGCAAGGGATGGTATACTGCGATTTTTCTAACTCTTCCTCTCAAGGCCCGTCTTCACGATGCAATGTGTCACGGCATTTCGGAACGTTCTCAGTCGTCCCGCTAGATGTCGCGTGGTCGCGACCGTATGAAGCAGTGGTTGCGATCATGCGATTGTGGCGGCACGAGGGAGAAAGACGCGAAATGCCGTGTGATATTGCATGGTGTCCGCGGGGTCTTGAGGGGCAGAGTTAGAGAAATCGCACTATAAACGGAGGCGGCCGCGGTGTGTGTGTGTGTGTGTGTGTGAGAGGGGGGGAGGGGGCTGCTGTGCGCTGAGGCAGCCCGGCGCCGCACAGGAAGTTGTGGGAAACAGCGCAGCGTCGGCAGGCGCAGGCCAGCAGCAGCGCGGCTCAAACGCGCCGACGCCCCCACGAACCCTCCCCCCCCCACCTCCCGGATCACCCTCTAGGAGAACCCGGCAGGCGTTGTTCTGCCCTTCATCTCCCTTCTCCCCTCCCATCATCCTCTCACAGTCTCTCCCTCCCTCACCCTGTCCTTCCCTGTCTCTGCCGCTCTCTGTCCCTCTCACTCACATTTACTTGCAGATTCTGTACATCTCTGAGCAGGTGAGGGAATATTGGGAAGCGCCGGACCAGCAAAAATGTGATAGAATGTTCAGGAAGATCTCATCCTGAGAATATGGTGAGAGAAACATTTATTTGAGGCCTTTGGCTTCAAGTTTTAGTTTTTAAGGCCCTAGAACGCCTCGTTTAGGAATTATTTAACTAAAAAGATTCAAAATACTGCTGAGTGTTGCAGGTTGCATTTGACGTGAATATTTAATTTTGTTCTACAGCGCCATGTACTACAACGACATGTACTACAATGAGTTACAACAGAATGAACAGCACATAAACCTTCTGAATGAAAAAACACGTAGAAGCGCCTACATTCATGGAGATCGGTCGCACGTTGTCGGAGTTTACCATGGAAGAATTGATGTAAATATCAATGTGACTATGGTACATGTGTACTGAAAGTCTTCTAAAGAAAATATGTCAATATATCCTATCGAAATGTGTAGAATCTATTCAGGCAGAATCTATTAGTTCTGCCTGAAGATGGAGTAAACTGAACTTCGAAACATCGTGTAAATAAGATTTTTATGGGTTTGTAAAATAACAACAATAATTATTAGAATTATGTATGTTGTCTGTATTAATGACTGAAGCTTTATAGAGTAAGTAAATATATGAGAAGACAACAGTAACAAATCAATTTTTAAAAGTTATAAGTATAGGGCCCACTTTTTATGACCTAAAACACCGCCACAAATGTTCGAAAAATGTTTTTGATATGTCCTAAAAGCAAAGTAAAGTGACGTAAAAATGTGATCAAAATCAGTACAGATGAACAACTTAATCTAGTGGATGTTACTGATGTACACAGCTTCTTCCTTTCGTCCAAGCCAACCCAGCTGAAAATTTTGGGTTTGGACTGTTCTTTATCAGAAAACTGTTCATTTACTGTCTTTACTTATCGCGAAATAGACCGAACCGACAAGCTCACGGTCATCTCTATGGAGCAGACTTTAATGAAACGTCATGTTTTTCTTTTTACTTTAGAACAATTATTTTTAGTACAGACATTCAATTTATGTTACGACAAAAGTAAATGATCATTTTTATACCTCATTGTTTTTGCATTTTTCGTCGATTTCGACAAATAATTTTTTTTTTACATTTTTACGTCATTTTAATGCATTTTTCGCTGATTTAATCGATTTTAACATAATTTTTATGGCCATTGCTTCAAATAATATTTACTAGACGCAACAAATGTTCACCACAGAATTCCTGAGTAGCCTATTCGATTTCTCCGCTCATGTAATGTCCGCCGTTGAGAGTGCTATGTAATCTAAGGTTCCTATGACAACTGTCGGTGCCATTGTCAGTTCGGCCGATTTCGCGATAAATAAAGGCAGATTTTCTAGTAAAGAACGGTCCAAACCAAACATTTGCAAGCTGAGTTCACTTGAACAAACGGAAGAAGCCTCGATTACATCAGTAACATCCAATACAGCTTGAGTTCTTCACCTGAAGTGGTTTTGATCAAATTTCTTATTACATTTTTGTTTTCAGGGTAATTTTAAAACATTTTAAGAGCATTTTATTGATCATTTTTGGCGATGTTTTAGGTCATCAAAATTCGCCTCCTAGTCGTCACCTACATTGTGTAAATGTCAAGTCGTGTACTGCTGACGGAAGCCGCACACGAGGAGTGTAATTCCATCGAAGAATGAGCAGAAGTAATCTTCAATGTTTGTGTTTTTTTTATTCCAAGGAAATATAATTTCTTGTCATTTGCTCGATCATAAAAAAACATTTTATGCAATTCCACTAATAATTTGAGTTTAAAGAATAATGTGAGTGAAACAATAAACCCAAGTTACAATGGTTGAAGATTTTTCATACTACCTTTACGTTACATCTGAAGTATTAGACCATAATTGTCCAATTCACCTTATGTTGCAAGTATGTTTTCTATAATTCTGTAAAGAAATATCTAGTTTTTCAAATGTTGCTAATCTCGCGCTTTTTCAAATTTTATTGTTATTTCTTTTTTATATTGTATTCATCTTTCAACTATCGTATTTATAGTTAAAATGTTGGGAAGGTATTGTGGAACTTAAGAAAACGTGCGCAAATAATCTTCTCCCCCATACGTCATATACAGATTCCGTTTCTTGACCAAATAAATCAAATCACCTCCTCACGGCTACCCCTTCCTCTTGTTGAGGGCAAAAGAAAAAAATCATTGTCGCCACCTGCCTCAGCTACCTTCCTTGATTGAGTTTAGCCATTATCATCGTTACCTGCAGGAAACCCAACAATTTTAATCGCAATCCTTAATATGTGCAAAAATTGTATTAAACAAAAAATCAAGAGTTTCCAACTGGTTCTGACAGAGAACTATCACAAACAATTCAGCAAATATTTTGTGATAAACAAATGTTAGAACCCCAAAACACCACATAACAACCAGATCTTCGTAGGCCTGCATTAATTCGATAACGGAAACTGACTGACTTGAGTGCCGTTCGTCCTCTGTTAACAACATTCCCCAAGCTATAAATAGAAAATAAAACAGTCGAAATACACGTATCTTTCGACATCGGCGAAACAGATACTCTCCGCTGACGAAACAAAAAATTCCAGAACCAAGATCTAGAAATGTCTGTTGCCCGCGTCACTTATCACAGGATTGGCTTCCAGCTCAACTAAAAATACTTGGTGCCTACACACTCGGATTGTTTAGTGACACGCGAATGCACAAGAGGAATGTGGTGTTTCTGCAAGAGCTGCCTCTTGTTCTGACCGCGATAGACTTTGGACAGGATCCGAGGTAATTGTTTTATCGAGGCATGATTTCTACACGCTTGCATCTTTCATCATATTTGACTTTTTCTTTCTATAAAAAATTCGAACCTCAACATTGTATATTAACGATTACACATTAGACAACCTTCCCAACTGATTTTCCACAATCACTTGTATATTTGCATACTACTAAACTCATTAAATTTTAATACAATCTGCAATAATTATCTGATAATAACAAATTGTTTAATTGAGTAATAAATAGTAATATTGTTTACAGATGATCAGAACAGTAATCGTGCACGAAATAAAACCGAGAAATCAGTCAGTTTTATTCCGAACATAATTTTATCCTAAGCACATCGCGTACACACTTGTGGAATGACAACTAAAATTTGTTATACAGTCGGTAGTAAACTCGGATATAGTGAACTCTAGTCACTGTTCCCGTTTCACGTACGTTACGAATAAGCTTAAGAAGATTCTGGTCTAGTGGTGGCCTCTGTGGTGAACGAACGAAATACATCCTGGAAATAAATTCCCTTCTGAAAGAAAAAACCTGTGCCTGTGCCACAAATTACGACACCAGGGAGCTTAGAAAGTATATCGTCGGTCATAATCCAAGAAGTCTCCCCTGAGGTGGAGACAGAGGACCCGAATGTTCCACTCAGCGATCAGTTCACTAGCCGCCGCTACCGAAAGGATTTCGCGTGTTATTAGAAGAGTAGAAGGGCCTTCGGAGAGTGGGTCGGTTTCCCAACGGCGCAAGAGGCATCAAAGGTGCCAAAACTGCATTTCACCTCTGAGGCGCAGAGGACGATGGAGAATCAAATGCAGAGAGAGCACCAACTCGATAAGGATCTTGAGAAATTACTAATGGGAAGCAAACAATTGAAAATTTATTTTTAAGGTCAAATAAAGATATTGAAATTTTCATTTGTTTCATGCATTTCGTGCTGTTCATGTATTTTGCTGTATCTCTATATTAAGAAAATTAATAATTGTGAACAATTCTATTTAATTTTGACATCATCTGCTCTTTAGTGAACCTCTGATATATTGAACCAAAAACATAGTGAAACAAAATATATCGTGAAAAGAGCAAAATATGTAAAATATGTAATATAGTACTAAATATATAAAAATATGTAACGAAAACGTCATTCGATATGTGTTAGGATGGCTACGATTCGCCTAGATTACAATTTTGAAAACGGAAAGTAGAAAGACAAAAAATATGTAATTACATAAAATCCGGTCTCTAGTCATTAGTCCCGTAGGCGTAGTACATATTTTTCATCGGGAGGGGGCGATGATCTTCCCCCGTTGGATGACGAGATCCGGTGCCAACCTACCGTCGACTAGAGGGGTTTTCCCTTCAACCAGGCATCTCCCACCAGCGGAGCATCGTCATAGCCGGGACAAGCTGTAAGCTTCTGTCCGGTCTCCCGGTATGTATGGTAGTATAGTGCATGTTAGTGTCAGTGTGTGTGTAAGAGGGAGAGGATAGGACAAGGAAGAGGAAGGAAAGATCGCGCGCGGTCCGTGGCCCGTTTATTAGCATACTGCTCCGGCATTCGCGTGATGTTGATCGGAGAAACCACAGAAAACTACCGATCAGAGCAGCCGGCCGATAGAATTCTCCTCCAGACAGCGACTGAATTCGACCTAGCTGACAAGCCAATGTCGAAAATCACGGCGCCGTCGGGACTCGAACCTAGGACCTCCGGTTCAGAGGCACTCTCGTGACATCAGGTGACTGAGCAGCCTTCGCCTGTTTGAGCTTCAGGGAAATGTATATCTCCCCGCTTGTGATCAAAGTCGCCAGCGATGTACTGCGAGGCCTTAAACTTGAGCCTCCTCCAGGGTCTGGAGGGACGTTGGTGCTGAACAGCCTAATATAATGTCCGAGGACGCAGCCAATGTCAGTGGCGCCCTGCCTGAAATAATTTACATCACACGGTGTAATTTACATCGCAACGTAAACAAGCAAGGCGACTGCTGTGTTAATTAGCGCAGAAACGACGGAGTGAACTGGTTTCTCCTGCGACTGAATACACGGAAGAAAACAGTTAACTGTTAATGTCGAATTTCAGGACACCCGCCGAATGTCAAGAAGAAACGCCCAAGATGGAAGTAATAACACAATTTACTTTGTGAAATACGAACCAATGAAATTCAACCGTCCCGCAGACAATCTTCCAAACTAAACTACCGAAGCGTTCATTTTAGTTATGTTGTGCAATCCACTCCGTAAAAATATAAGCGAAGTTGAAGTGCAGTTGACGTCAACCTGCTTTCCTTCCCGAAAAGACTCTACAATCATTGAATTTCTTGAACAAGTTAACTTCTATGTATCAATTAAACAAGGGGAGCTATAGTAGCACATACCTTCTCGCACTGTCGCGAACGGTTACGTAATATTATAATTTGCTATTTCTGCCCTATTTCTGCCCTCAGTTAACATTTGAAGAAGTCGAAACCAGTCCAAATAAAAGGACTACGGTGCGAATCTGCAATTATTTCTACAGCCAGAAACAGTACTAGTAGTTGTCAAAAGAAACAAACAACATAAATCAGAACGGTTACAGTATTCGCACCACAATATACAGACATGCTAGGATAATTTCACACAGCTTGCCTCTGTTACATCGAAGTAAGCTTCCAATTTTTGAATGATTATATCACAAAAAAAGCGATTTATCCGTTTTAAAGTAAAATAATTCTATAAAATCAACATTCAGAGCTAAAAGACATTCAATATTTCGCCAAATTACCTATTGGATACAAAAAAATGTAGGTATAAATCTCTATTTTTTGTCATTTTTATTTTATACCTCCATCACAAGATAAACTTTTTTGTTCGAAATGGACATTACATTATCAGTAATTCAACAATCAAAACATGCATGGATGGTTCCATATAGCGCAAACCTCATCCCTAACATTGAGAATTCTCTGAATTTCAAACTGGCGAGTCACGGCATTGTGTTACGACCTCATGTTTTATGAAAACCCCTCTTCAGAAATATTAGGGCGGGAAATCCAAATATGCAATTTGGAAAATTTCCATAAAATACGCAGAATTACACATATTAAAAAAAATATTAATGACTTTATTTAAGCAGATTTACCTAGCGAAAAAGTTGTGGTTGCTTTGCAAAAAGATAATGTACAGCCAAACAGAGGAAATGTTACGAATCAAATATTTTAATGAATTTACTGACGATTTTATTTTTGAATTTGTTAATCGCAGATAAACAGTGGAGATTTTAGGGCCCATCATCAAAACGAATATAGCAACATTTGTAATTTTGGAAGGTGATTACGTGCTGCACTACCTGCTCTTCGTTAAACGAGAAAATCTAATTTTAGAAGCCTGGAAGCTACGATGCAGTGGCGCAATGGAAACGATGAATGGGAATATCGACGGATCGGTGCTTGAGCCCGTGACCAAGTCGGGGGATTTGTGAGGTGCCAAAAATAGACGGCATGCATGCGGACGCTTTTCGGCATGTCAAACAGATCCCAGGAAAGGCACTTGGCCGATCCAGGCAAAATTAAATCCTCTAGCAATTTCGCACCAATCAGAGTTTCGATTCGAACAGCTAGATAAGATTGAGGATATTGTAATCTAGGCCTGCGCTATCCGATATTAAAATCACACGTCAAAATTGGCGCACTAGCGCCCCTGGGAAAGCAATCGCAAACTACCTTAGGTACACTTGCCTAGGACCAGTCTCTAGGGGCTTCTGGAGACTAGAGTCCTTAGATACAGAGAGTAGCGCAACCGCCGCCATTTAATATCCACTCACCCGATAGCACCGCCAGGCAGTATTCACAAGCTGGAGGAAAATTATTACAATTGGTGATGTTACAGAGATGTTTAAGATTATTAATATTGGTTTTGGATAGATTCGTGGTTCTCAACACACAGAATACCACGCATTTCCAATTCTCCTGACATCTGGATATAAAATGGCGCGATAGGTGGAACAATAGAATGAGCTACTCTCTGTAACCAGGGACTCTACTGGAGACTAACCTACGCACTATAGTGCGATTTTTCTAACTCTGCCCCTCAAGCCCCTAAGGCCACGATGGAATATCACAAGGCATTTCGCGCCTTTTTCGCTCGTGCCGCTAGAAGTCGCATGATCGCAAACACTGCTTGATACGGTCGTAATCACGCGATACCTAGCGGCACGACCGAGAAAGACGCGAAATACCGTGACATATTCCATAGTGAAGACACAAAGTTGAGAGGCAAAGTTACGAAAATCGCACTATAATAGGTGTCCGGCAGAAGAAGAAGGAGAAAAAGAAAAGAAGAAGAAGAAGAAGAAGAAGAAGAAGAAGAAGAAGAAGAAGAAGAAGAAGAAAGAGAGGGTGCTTGGGCAAACGGCCGCCGCTCGCGTGCTCTTCAAAGCCGAAAGCGATATCGTCCGCTCGCCAGCACGCGCGCTCGTGCTTCATTGTTTTCCAAAGCCCCCCATGCAGGCGTCCGCCCCGCGGCCGTTCCGTTGTTTGGGCTGCGGCGCTTCCAGCCTCGCCTCTGTTTCACGGCGTTCTTTTGTTCCACACAACGCGAGGTATTCGATTCCAACGCTGCCTACTCACGGAGGTCGTGTTACTGTTTTGCTACCGCATTTAGAGTAAACTCAACTTAAGCGCGGAAATGACTTACGTTCCAGAAAGCATCAACTTTCTGTATAGGCTTGCGCCACCCCAAACAAAAGGCACGTTCATTTTTGGGCTCCCATTTCCAGTAAATTCACATACCACATGTTGACTACAGAAATAAAACATATATGAAAAATTGAGTTAAATCTCTAAAAATACAATTTAAAATACAATTGATTTTATGTTGAAATACTCACAGAGTAACCAAATAGATTGGACAGCCGTTTCTCCAAATGCTCAGTATAAACAGCCCAAGCGGTCAGTCTGGAAATTATCATAATTACGAAAATGAAAATGTTTTTCTACGAAGGGCTACGACGTCCCTTTGCAAAGTTTCTTGACAACCACGGCCATCAAAAACAATGACATTTGTATGTTTCCGACAAGTAACATTTAACTCATTATCGCCTAACATACTCATAATTTGTTATGTTGCTAAGTTACACTAATAGGGCGCTCTAAAGCACCAACCGCTGGTTCTGTGAGCAAAATCGTTGTATCTTAGCTGCATGTGCCCCATCAGCGAATCGTTTCCTTCAAAACGGCATCTCCTTCAGCCTTAACCTCGGGATATACACAAGTGCGGTTTCAGAAGAAGAGGAAAACACCCTGCACAGGACCGTACACTGCTTTAGCGAAAGGGAGCTTTTGCGGACAGCGCTGTCGATCTTCTGCACATGCGCAGTTCAAGTTTCGCGTCACTTTTGTGCATCTGCACATGTGTAGAAGATCGATAGTGCTGTCCGCTATGGCGTGCAAAAACTCCCTAACATCCCTTAAATTGACATCTGGCATTCAGGAACGCCACAACTCGCTTAAATGTTTCATTTACGACGTCTCCATTTATTGAAGAAATGAAATTCGTAAGTAATAAAAAAGGAACAAATATGAGATGACCAGCAATGTGCAGCGACAAATGACGACAATTCGGTTTCATAGGTTAAGGCAGCTTCTTCGATCGTTGAAGTGAACGCCGCCGACGAAAGTTTGCGCGCATCGCGCCACGCCTTCAGGCAGCTGCCTCGAGGAGCGGGAAGTTGCGCAAACTCAGAATAAAGATCACTGGAGCGCCTCGCGAGTGTTTCTAACAAGAATGGATACACTGTGCGGAGAGCGCGCCCCGCAAACCAACAATCAAACAAACAAACAAACCCCCCCGAGACAAAGAAAACAGTGACGACAGGGAAGCGGGGTAAATGATCGAAAGGCTGAGTCAAAAGGATGTCGCAGATGGCTCTCGCGGATGCGTCGTTGAGTCAGAGATCGTCGCGTGGCTTCACAAGCCGATTCTCGGAAGAGTCGGACCGTTTCCAACGGTTGCTCAGGCTTCCCACGCGTAGGAAGGGCGATGGGGCAACCGAAACACTTGCAAATAAAAGGCGCAATAATTAAATTAAGGTTAAGGGTTAAGGAAATAATGAATTTGCATCATGATATTATAGAGGAAATTGAAAAGAAACAACTCACTTGGTTTGGACATGTACAGCGAATGGAGGAGAAAATACTCCCCAAAAGATCTTTAGAATGGCAACCAAGCGAAAGGAGAAAACGAGGAAGACCAAGACCAGGTTGGAACGACCAGATCAGAAAGACAATCGAGAAGTGGAAATTACCTCCGGATGCCTGGAAGAACAGAGAAGACTGGAGAAGAAGATTAGGCGCCGGAAGACCGAACTAGCGGTTAAGAAAACGGCAAGAAGAAGAAGAATAATTAAATAAAAAGAAACGTCATCCGTTTTAAAGGGTTTGCCTGTTCGCTGCAACCAGAGGCTTCTGCCTTTAGCTACTCTTCCTTCATAATGAATCAAACCTTTCGATATTCCTAGTCTGTCCACTCCCTTTTCTTCCCATAAATTTTCCTTCAAAAATGGTTATCGTACATATTGTGTTACGGTGAGCCCCAATTGAATTTTTTATTGAAACCTACAGGATCTCATTCAAAAATCAAATAGCATTTCAAAACCTCATTTTAAACAAAAAAAACCTGTAAATATGTCATACTTTGCCAACAATACAAAGGCTTCCGCTTTTATCTAGATTTTTGCTTTCTTTAAAACTACTCAATCTCATTCAAGATTGCCTTCAGATTCACTTTTTTTCCAATCTTTTTTCCAAACCTTCAGTTTCTCCTTCCGTAATCAAAACATTTAGAAAGCCCATTTTACACAACAAAAACACTGTAAATAGTATATTAGAATACGTTGTACTTTGCAAACAAGACAATATCTGAATAGATATAAATTGACTAGAAACTTTCACATTCAAAATATTAGATAATAACACTTTCGGGCTAATAAAATTTATTTATTTTTTAAATATTTCACAATCTCAATAATCATATAACTAATTTTGGAAAAATATATTTCAACAGTACATTAATGATCTTCAATTTGTTAAAACAAAAGATATCATTTTGTAATTATTCTTTCAAATTAGGTTCACAGCATGAACCAAAGACATTTATTAACCTGAAAATTTCTGAAGGCGTGAGTCTTCGAGTAAGAGAGTGGAAGCGGACATTATAAGGCTGAGCGAGTGCAGAATGTTTCTGCTCGCCTCCCACGTCCTATTAATCGGCAACGCCGCTGGATATCGTCCCCAGGGGAGAGAGACGAGGAATCGATCGAGTGCGCGCCCTCGCAGCTGCCACCCCCGAAATCCTCCCTCCGCGCCCCGCGAGGGCTGACTCAAGCCACCCCTCCCGCCCCCCGTGACTCAGCCCCCCACCCACCCACCCACCCACCCACCGCAACGAGGCGGCTCTCCAGCGCTGGACTTCCACTCCCCACATGCGTGGCACTCTAGTGAAAGAGGTGAGGACAGGACAAGGAATTGAATTGAACCATGAGGCCCGCTCTTCCTTCTGACCACGCAAATTTCGCCACGCTCCTTTCATCAACTAGCGGAGAAGCAAGGTATTACTCGAGCGACGAAATTCAAATCACCTGTTTCGTCGCCCGAGTAATACATTCTTTCTCCGTTACTTGGTGAAAGGAGCGTAGCGAAATTTGCGTGGTCAGACGGAAGAGCAGGCCTCATGGCCTGAGTCTCGCCACGTAAAATAAGGCATCAATTCAATTCAATTGAACTGAACTGAATTAGACCGGATTGTTTCCTTAGTGAATGGAAAAATTCCCATAATCACAATGCGGTAAAGGTTAAAATATGCTATTCTCTTCGTTTTGAGGATTTCGGAGTTTGGGCGAAGGCGGGCGCTGGCGTCAAGAAGGCGTTCGAATCGGAAGTCGCGAATGAGATCTTCCGGTCGAGCCGTTCCCCTCCCTTCGCATCTAACCGGCTGAGACGGCTTCAACTGATGCCACTGCAGCCCCTACGACCAGGATTTGCCACTCTAGATGAACAGCCAGGTGGTTGTCTGCAGGAGACGTCTAGCCGCCGGCTGCTTTGATGGGTAGTTTTCCCTGCTTCCTGCGATCAACACCAGGCGAATGCCGCAGCAATACCCTAACAATCGAACAACGGACCGCGCGCGATCTTTCCTTCCTCTTTCTCGTCCTATCCTCACCCCTTACACACACTAACATGCACTACAATATCACAAGCGCCGGGAGATTAGATCTTGTCCCGGCTGGGGCGGTTACCTGGTGGGAGGTACCTACTTAGGGAAACATTCGCTAGCCGACTGTAGGTCGGCTCCGGATCTCGCCATTTGGCGGGGCAAGACAACAGCGACCTCCTGAGGGGGAAACACGCACTACATTCACGGGACTAATGTCCTTAGCAGTTGACGCGTGCGGAAACACAACATCATCAAACGAAATTGGGTGTCTTTCGACTGTACTCGACACACTGTCTGATGGCGCCTTCACCAACACGAAGACGAAGATAAGAGAATCTTGCTTGGTCGCGGCTCAGGTATCGGAGAGCGGAGGAATTTGGCCGCTCCGTCCCCGTTGCGCCACCGGGCCAAACACAAATAATCCAAAGGCAAAAGCTCTGCGTCATTTTTCGCAAGTGCGGGCGGGAGTCTCTCCCAATGCGTGATTTACTGCGGGGCCCGCCTCGCACTTGTCGAGAGCGGCGCCAGCGGGGGCGGGGGGCGGGAGTGGGGGGGGGCGAAGTCGCAGCGCCCTCTGGCACGCGCGGCGGCTGTCGGGCGACGCAAACGGCGCCTCCGCCCCCGCCCACCCACTCCACGTTCTCAAACAGCGGGGCATTGGTACAATCGTCAATGTTTTAAAAACACACAGAGTGTTTTTTTTATCGTTCGCCGAAGATTCCGGCCGCGTCGCCCGGGCAGTCGAGGGCTCATTCGCCCGGCAAACCGCTGACTCAACTCCCGTGCTATCCGAGAACTATCGCTGCGCCGCTTAACGTACCTTAGAGAAGATGCTGAAAGTGGTGTCCATCGGCTCGAATGCATTCTTGGCACCTCCGAAACACATTCCGATTTGCCCTTTCAAGTAAGTCTCGAGGAATTGCTGGTACGTTAAGCGGCGCAGCGATAGTTCTCGGTTAGCACGGGAGTTGAGTCAGCGGTTTGCCGGGCGAATGAGCCCTCGACTGCCCGGGCGACGCGGCCGGAATCTTCGGCGAACGATAAAAAAAAACACTCTGTATATATATATATATATATATATATATATATATATATATATATAAAAATATTTATATCACTGCGTGAGAGTAAATCCTTTGTATCAGTAGTAGAAGTCCCGCAGGAATAAAAGACGCCTCGCAGTTCACACTACACGACTAGGAGGCTCTGGAACTTTGCTGACTCTTGCATTGCAACGCGAAGGGCCAAAGTCGAGCGCAATTCAGCAAAGGCAACGGCGACTGCCACCTGCCTAGTCAGCGAAAGTCGATTTTTGCACATGGCAACACCACGGAGTGAACGCGAGTACTTACTCTACTCAAATAGCTTAACGGCATAATTCTGTAATAGAGGCAGAAGAAGAACATCGGCGATCAGAGAACCACCGAACCAACGACAGCGATCATTTTAAACAAAAATTCCCCCATCGTTCACAGATTGTTAAACCTTCAATTTTGGTATATCGAGATTTCGCTGTTTTATTGCAGAATACGAAATTGAATGAGAACGAAAAAATCTCACTGTCTGGAAGAGCAAAAAACTGAGAATATCTTGCCTTGCTAAACAACGTCTCCAACACCAATGACTGACACTCATTGTCAGAAGCAAACGGTTAAACCTCTTGCATCGAGCCAAAGACCTCGAAGAACGAAAATATCGACATTGAGAGCTACCGACGAGTAAAGAGACATTGAGACTTTTTCTGTGAATGTAAACATCGCATAAAACACAAATTACCAGACTCTGGAAAATGTTATTTTAGGCCACACATCACTCTTTCTGTCGACCGAAGTACACGCACGACATAAAATCGCAATAAAAACCCTACGCGAGACAACTGTTGCATATACTGCGTCCAGGCAAATACTTCGAACGACATGAATCAGATGGAAAGTGACAACCCGACGCAAACAACGGGGAACAAGTTCCTCCGGCTGCTTCTTGCTCATGCGCAACAATTCGCTTTTCGTCTCTGACATTCCGACTGTTGTCAAACTACACAAGAAAAAAAGATTCCGACTGTTGTCAAACTACAAAAGAAAAAACTACGTTTGCTGTTAATTTGTAATTTTAAGTTGTTTCCCCGATGAAAGTCAGGCGAATGCAGGAGCAGTACTCTAACAATCGGGCCACAGACCGCGCGCCATCTTTACTTCTTCCTTGTCCTGTCCTCTCCCGTTTATACACACTCACACTCACACACACACACACACACACACACACACACACACACACACACACACACTAACATGCACTACGCTCCTGCGCACGCCGGGAGACCGGCCGGCGGCTTCGAACATCTCTTAGCAGAGGCGGTGCCACGCTGATGGGAGACACCTGGTTGAGGGAAAACCCCGCTAGTCGACGGTAGGTGGGCACCGGATGTCGCCATCCAGCGGGGGAAGATCGCCGCTACCTCCCGACGAATAAACACGCCCTACACTTACGGGACTAATGACCTAAGCAGTTGACGCGCCCGGAATGAAGAACAATGAATCACTCCACCCGAGGCGAAAACGCCGCACGCCGAGTGTAGGTGGGCACCCACGAGCACACTCCCGTAAGGAGCACGGCGGTGAGCGAGGGAGCGGCTCGCGTCCCTTGAGCCTGCGGCGCGCAGACGCAGCGCCCCTCACCAACCAGTGCACTGACGCCAGCGGCGGAGAGGGCGGGGTGGCGAGGCTCACGTCTTGGAGGCCGCAGGGTTCGAGTCCCGCCTCGGGCATACTTGTATGCGTTCGTTCTTTCACCCCCCATCATCACCATTTCATGTCCTCTTCACAGTTACTATAACGTTCAACCCAATGGTGGTCACTAATGACCTAGATGTTGATACCACCTTAAATACAAAAATAAGTACACAGTAACCAGCCGAACAGTTAGTTAGTTTGTTAGTTAATGCCTTATTTTACGTGGCGAGACTCGGGCCATGAGGCCCGCTCTTCTGTCTGACCACGCAAATTTCACTACGCTCCTTTCACCAAGCGGAGAAAGAAGGTATTATCTCTCTCAGCAGTGGAGGGCGGGTGAGCGAACGTCTCACGTTGTCGAGCCCACGGGAGAGCTCGGCCCTTCACCGCTCAGCGAGGAGACGAAGCAACGCACTAGGCAGCCGTGAGGAGCACAGCGGTGGGTGGTGAGTGGCTTACGTCTTGGAGGCCGCAGGAGCTGGGGCGGCGGTGGCGGCGCGGCTTGCGCCCGCGGCCGGCGCGCAGGTAGTTGATCCACAGCGACATGGCGGGCGGCGCGGAAGGCGGGCGCGGGGCGACTGGCGGCACGCGCGACGCGCACGCCCGCCGCCGCGCGGCGCGCCACGGCACGGCACGAGGGGGGGGGGCGAGCACGCGCCATGGAGCGGGCGAGTCCACACACCCCCACGCCCCCCGCCGGCCGAGGTGGCTCAGGGCATCGAGTGCCGCTGACCGCCACCTGACGCGGTTCCAGGCCTCAAGGAGACACCACCACCTATTCTTTGACTTTCTTCAAGTCACAGCTCATCCTCCTGCCGTACAAAAGGAATCTTTTTGTTCTCCCATTGTATAAGTCGGTCATTTGATGGCTGCAACCATTTGCCTAATGATACTCATTTCGATACCGTTTACATTATGATACGGGTGCTTGACCAATCACAGAAAAGTTTACAAACCAAGTATTGACGTTTCACTAATCATTGAGAATCGTTGTAGAAAATGTTACGTTCGATTGTTTACATTAAAATTGTATATGATATTATATTATGCACTATAGTTTTAATTTCTTTTATCAATAGTATTTTTTCGTGCAATATTATTTAAAATGAATTGTATCGTAATTTCACTTTGATCCTATTTGACTGACGCAGTACTCCCTCGCAGGCGGACAGGTAACCACAGCCACCTGCGGCAGAATGCGAGGGTACATTTAGGTAGCTGTCCGCTACATGGCCTTCGCTGAATCAACTGCCACGAAACTATACATTGCAAAAGATTAACTCATAAAATTCGTAGAAAAAGTACCGGATGAAACTCGATGAAATGGGTATGAAGACACTCCTATGAAGTTTACGATACTCGCTCGTATCGTAATATCATACTCGTGTATTATTACTCTTCATTACCTCATCGTTTCATAATGTACTATTTTAACAGTTTAACATCACATTAAACGCACTTCAACCTCTGGAGTCACACATCCGCCGAGGCGCAGCGCTGTACGGCACCGCATGGAACGGGGCGGGGCGGGCAGGGGAGGGACGAGTCGAGTCGGGGCGGGGCGGGGCGGTGCGGGTCGGGGTGGGACGGGGCGGGGTGGGGTGGGACGGGTCGGGGTGGGTCGGGGTGGGTCGGGGTGAGACGGGGCGGGGCGGGGCGGGTCGGAGTGGGACGGGGCGGGACGGGACGGGACGAGGCGGGTCGGGGTGGGACGGGGTGCGACGGGACGGGACGGGACGGGGCGGGGCGGGGCGGGACGGGGCGGGGTGGGGCGGGGGCGAGCACGCGCCATGGAGTAGGCGTCTCCCCGCGCCCCGCCCGAGCTGGCTCAGGGCAACGATTCTTGGGTTTTTACAACTTGGCGCGCCAGGGCCTGTCTTCACCACGGAATATCTCACGTTCTTCTCCACGGGGCCTCGGAAATATGCTGTTTAACGGTTGAAAGTGTTAAAAACATTAATTTTCAACGGCACGAGGTGAAACAATAAGCTAATGTCACGGGAGTGGAACCACAAGAGCTGGCGGTCCCCGACACTGCCGCGTCGCCAGCAACTTCCGTTTTATAACTTGATGCGTGAGGGCCTGTCTTCACGACGCAATATCTCACGGCATTTCGTGTCTTTCTCGATCGTGCCGCTAGATGTTCGCATAATCGCAAGCAGTGCTTGATACGGTCGCGATCACGCGACATCTAGCGGTACGATCGAGAAAGACGATATCGGTCACTACAGGAAAATCGAAGTGTAAGGTGAATACCCAGCCCTCTGCAGTGGCGCTGATCGCCACCTCCTATGGCTTCACTCGCAGCGATAGAGGCAGGATTTTCGACAGCACCTACCACACTGGTGTCAAATGAAGCAGTCTCAGGGCATTTGCAGCTGCTGGCGACTTCCATCGCTATATTTCTCTGCCGTTTTTCTTCTAACAATACTGTGGGAATGCCGGAGCAGTGCTCTTAACAAACGGATAACGACCTCCCCCTCTCGACTTCTCATACACACACATATACTACACTACTACAAGGTCGGGAACCACGCGGTCACAGAAGAGGAAGGAATGATCGCGTGCGGTCCATGGTGGGACATTCGCATGTTACTGATCGGACGAACCGCGGGAAACTCCCGATCAGAGCAGCCGCCGCTGGGGGTCTCCTCCAGACAGCGGCTGAATCCGACCTGGCTGCGCAGCTCGTGTCGAAAATACTGCCACAGTCGGGACTCGAACCTACGACCTCCCGGTCAAAGTTGCTGCAAGGCCAGCGGTAACCCAGGCTCTGGGCTAATTCAGCATGTGTAAGAACAGAAACAGCACATTTACATTATATTTATTTTCTAGTGATGCGTTACATCTTGTTATTGCCTTCGATATGGAGTTCGATATACGCTGCGTAACTTACTTGGATCGAGAGGATCATGGGAACGAGGGAAATATGAAAAAAGTTGAATGTTGCTACATGTTACATCTCTTATGGAGGGAATTCCGAAAGGAAATTATGGGAGGGAAGTATAAAAACAGTTGAATGATGCTACATGTTCCATCTCTTATGGAGGGAAGTATGAAAGAGACAAAAAAAGTCAAGTTATTATCCAGTTAATCAGTAAGGAAGTAAATCTGAATGAATAAAATTAGGGAAAAAAATAATTTGTAAGTACCACGGGCGTTCTCTGATTATAACGATCTCGGACGACAAAAATCCCTCGATCGTTTGAACCCTTACAATGCCCTTGGTGCATAAATAAATGTTTTCGAAACAAATTCCTATCAAAAGACGTTACACCGAATACGGCGCGTATTAAGAGGAATTATTTTTCAAGAAATATGTTGACGTCTGTTGTACATTTATTAGTATCAAATTGTTTCTGATTTTCTTATGAATCTACTTGAATTATTTTCACTTTCTTTTCTGAGAACATGGAATTAGGTTTCATCATTTGGAGCGGTCGGCAGTGACGAGGCCGAGATTTGGCGGCAAAATGCGTTTACAGAATTCCTGAGAAGAAAAAACAGTAATGTCGGAATGAATGGATTTACGGAAGTGTGTGTTACGCATAAATCGCGCACTTTAAGAGCTCTTCGTTCTAATTTGGTTCGCACATAAGGAACAAGATTTATTAGCGCCGTTCCGAAGATTTTAAGACTGATGGTGTTGGCAAGGAAATCGCGCAGTTCCAACAACCAAACAGCGCAAAAATCGTCAAATTGCCACTTTCGTCTGAAGTGCAGAACTCGAGACGATGGAACGAGGCTTTATGGCGGATCCTTCCATCCGGTGCCCAACACACATGCCCTGATCATAAAACGTGCACGAGGAAAATTGGTGGGAAAAGAAATGTTATTATACGGCAAGTGCCAAAAATAGTGAACATTTCTTCATTTTTATCTCATGTACGAGGTCATTGGAACTGACCATTACAACGGAATTTTTGTCTCCTTCACCCACCCAATAAATCACAAAGCCCACATGATTTACACTCCAACACTATATGGGGGGAATGCAAATTTTAAGTACAAATTTTAAGTGGGAGACACGTGATTGAGGAAAACAAGTCAATCCGGCGTGTAGGTCGGTGCCGTATCTCATTGTTATAGAAGAATTCACGTAAGAACAAGCAAAAGTGACAGTTCTCTAAACAAGTGAACATCACATGTAATTCAGAGAAGTATCCTTCCGCCGTGGCAGCTGTTCAGAATCACGTGCACCAGTACGCACCTTACATTCAAGACTCGATTTTAAAATAAACATAATACTTATCACGCAAAAAGTAAATTCCATATAATGTGTATAAAATAAATAAATTTTACAGAAGAGCACATAGCACTGCACTTCCTAATTTCAATTATTTCTCGTGGCGCACTATATTTTCGTCGGACGAGGACATCACAAAAGAAAGCGTCGAAACCATTTACAAGTTAGCCAACTGCAAACGAACGAATCGAGGAAGGAGACTTCAATGGGATCAAGGACTCAACGACCTCAGAACCTTCGGTTATGTTGCCAGCACTAGCTGTCAAAATTGCTTGTTGTTACATGAATCTCTCTTTACGCAGGAGATCACCGCCACTTCTCGCGATAAAAACCTGCACTGCTACAACACAACGGTCCTTTCAAGGAATGTGTCAGACAACTGTCAAGTAACAAATAATTTATCTTTTCACAGAATTGTCTGAATGTTTTGTTTTTCCTGTATAGTACATTGTATTTCAGATTGCTACGCAGAAAATTTTAGATTTTTTCTCACGACCTCTTAAACGCCAGCTACGTGTCTCTTCTTCTTGTTCTTCTTCGTCTGTCTTTGTGCCTTCCGTGTCGACTGCTTGTTGGGTCCCGCCCTCTGCATTCGTCCTTTTGCACGCGTTTCCTCAATTGACCGCCTCCAAAAGGAAACATGGCTTACGCACGCGCCACAGCACGTGACGAATGCGCGGTGCGGCGAACACTTTAGGCTAGACGCACGCGCCGCGGAGTGTTGCGGGTCTTTGCACTTCGGGCGGAATGCAAATGCGCTGATTTGCGCAGGTTCAATCGGGCATTCGCCACCAACACTCGCTGCACAAGAAACACCACCAAGGCAGCAGCATTGAGAGGGGAGACAATTCTCCCCGCCGATGCTTCATTTATAACATTTTATGCACCTGAACGCACGCCAGATTCATTATTGATTTCATAGAAATATTTACTATCTAATTTAATAATGTATTCCACAGGTACCGGAACGCCGTTCCGTCAGAAATCAAGCCCTGCTCCGCACTATTTTAGAACAAAAGGTAAGCGTCCCTACAGAAACCAAGAACTTCATGAAACACGACGGGAGGAAACAAATTGTTTTTGTGAAACCTTCTTTATCATTAGCATACTTTTCTTTCCTACTGAGTTTTATGTTGGCTGTTTATAATTTTGATTAATTTTCGAATGGTAAAATAACAAGTAACAGTTTTAATAACAGCAAGTGCGAGTTAACGAGTACAATTTCAAGTTGGCAATAAACATATTTTCCACAAAAATATATTCTATTATCTCTGAAAGTTCAGGATGACAAAAAAAATTACAAATTTGAAGGGCAAAAGTCGATAAAACAAATTACATTATAAAAGGAAGTAAGACAGGGGGGGATACTCAGTGCTCGATTTATAAAATTCTACGTCCCGGAAGGCTCCTCAAATTAATTATAAGTTTAATGGAAATCTAAGTACATAGAACAAAGTCGGGTTAATTACAACATTTCTAACTCAAGATCGGCTGGACGAATTTTAATTATCTCTATTTTGTTGGATTCATCTCCGCCCCGAATAGCAGAATAACTTTTAAAAGATCGCGAAAATGGCGCTAGATGGTACTGAAGAACAAAAAACAAAATATTCAGGTCAAATGCAACCAGCTACACTTGGTATGATTTTTGAATTTTTGTCATTAAATAACTCCTAAACGATGCGTTCTATGGCCTTAAAAACTAAAATTTTGAGGGCGAAGGCCTGAAAGAAACTGTTCTCACACCGTAATCTACAGAATGAACTCTTCTTGAACATTCTATTACATTTTTGCTGGTCCGGCGCTTCTCAGTATTACTCCACTTGCTCAGAGACACGCAGAATCTGCAAGTAAATGTGAATGAGAGGGATAGAGAGATGAAGAGACAGAGAGACATACACAGAGACAAAGTCACAGACTGCGACAGGGACAGAGAGAGACGGAAGGAGAGAGAAAGAGAGGCGGGTAAGAGACAGAGAGAGGAGAGACCGAGAGAGAGAAAGTGAGAGGCAAGGAGGTAGAGCGAGATAAAGGTCAGAACAACGTCTGCGGGGCTCCGCTAGCAGTAATATATTTATTACCTAATGATGGGATTACCACAAGATGTCTGCTACCACGACGGAATTTATTTCTTCTCTAATTTAATAGTTATTGTCCCCGAGGCACCGGAGCGCCGTTCCGCCAGACATGAAGCGCTGGGGCTGGAGAAGAGAAGTCAAAGGCGCCGAAAGAGCCAGGCGTCTATCCCCTCGGCCTCCCAACACCATCTCCGCCTCGCGCGGGGCCTTGAGCAGCTGCCACGTCCTGCCGCAGGCGCCACCGGCGCGCGCTGCGCACACCACATGCATGCGGGTGGTTCTCAAACATCATCCATGAATTTAACTCATTTAATTGATTCAAATGAATTTAAATGATGGAATTCAATTTCACTGATTTAAATAAATCACGTTTTATTGATTTGTTTATCGTTTAATTTTAATTGATTGAACTCAATTTAATTGATTTAAATAAATCATGTTTTGAAAACATTCATGTTTTTATAAAGCTATCTATGAATTTAACTGATTTAATTGATTACATTGAATTTGAATGATTGAATTGAATTTCATTGATTTAAATAAATCATGTTTTTAAAACTTCCATGTTTTTATAAAACCATCGATGAATTTAACATCGATTTTTTTAAGCCAATGTGTTTTTAACTTCGACATTTTGCGTTCGATATTTGTACGTGCTTCGTATCCTATTTTTAGTAAAATAAAGTATCATCATTCGTCATAACAAAAACCTTCAATAATTTCCAGGTATCAATAAATTGAACATTATTTAGGCCAAAATGACTACGGATGAAAGATAAAGAAAATCTAATTTTCGTTGAGAAATGCAGTCTATTGTTTTTTGAATTATGCAATCAGCGCAGCCGGAGGCTAAATTTCACCTAGCTGGCGTCACAGATCCTGCCACCATCGGAACTGGAACCCAGGACCTCCCGTTTTGAGGCACTGCAGCGACATGAGACGATGCCTTGAGTCACCTCTGCCGGCCATTCGCCTCGACCGGCAGCACAGGGGGGTCACAAAACAACAACATTTAAATTGGTTTTATGGAACATTTTGCTCATAAGTAACTTTTCCCTGCAGGATATTTTCTGAAGATCCGGGGCGAACGCACCTGATTATCAACAACGGTCGTGTGGCGGAGGTAGAGGAAGTACTAAGAGTAATTTTTTGACGGCTTTAATGTAAATAAACTTTGGAATGAAACTTCAAAACCGGAGGAATAAAAACACATTTTTGCACCTTGGGCGGTCAGTGTCGTCGTAGGACGTAAAAAAGGACGATATTATCATTAACCGGAAAAAATGTAAAGAAAAAATTTGAAGCAGTTTTTGAGAAAATATATTTTTTTTTTAAAAATTGCATACTTTTAAGCAAAACATCACTCGAGAACTCCTAGTTTTTCAAAAAACTGTAAATACTATTTTTAAAGAGTTTGTTTACATCAGAATTTGTGTGACGCAACAATCTCTATCTTCAGTTTTGTAATTTAGAGGCGTTAAATTTTTGCAATTTTGAGAAAAAAAATGGACAGATGGCCGAAAATAGGTTTAATACCATTCGTTTTACAGTCCCTTGATACATATTAGAAGAAAATTTAGAAACAAAAATAGTGTAAAAAAATTTAAATGCCTATTTTCGCGTAAATTATACGAAAACTTCTCTTTTTTTCTTTTCTTTTCTTTTTTTTGTTGAAAAATTGAGTATGATCTTAATTGAAGAAGTCTAAAAATCAGATTTCACTACTGAAAAAGTCTCTACTTTCAATATTAAAGTTATGGGAAGACACCCTCACAAACTGCGCTTTTGCAATTTTTGAAAAATCTGGGATTTCAGTGAACTTGAGACCTACCCCAGTCTCTTAAGCGTCCTTTGCGCTATCCGCGGACAACGTTTAATCAAGAAAGTAAATAAGAAATAGGGGGCATTATTTGTCCACTCTTGGCCTTCATGGGGTCAATGCGATGTAAAGGCTGGTACAGTTTTGGTGCAGATTGGACGTACAGATAACATGCAGTGCAGACCGAACGATTTCTGCATGAAAACTTTTGAGCATATTCGTAATTTTTCATACAGAAAGCTTTCAGTTTGACTGAAGCGCCTCTAGCGGCAAAATCGTTCGCTAACGGATTTGTTTACCCGACGCGACGATAATCGGCCATTTCGATTTTGTGGTTAAGTGTGTCAAGGTACGAAGTGATATTGTGATAAACTATCTTTTTTATTCCCGCCTTCCTATTTTTCTTCTCTATGCTCCTCATGGTTAAGTAATACTTAATAATGATGACAGCCTGAACGCACGCACAGAAAAACCACCAATGAAAGTACTCGGACGGCGCAATTCAGTTGTTCGCCCTTACCAGCGTCTATAGACCGCTTACCACACACAGCAAACGTACAGACCGTGAATGCGCGATTTTTTGCTTTTATACTTCTAGTTTGGGATGTTGAATTTTCTCTACAGAAAGTGTATGAGAATCTGCACGAAAAGTGTACCGTGTATTATTATTATTATTATTATTATTATTATTATTATTATTATTATTATTATACATTTATTATTTTTCTTTTTTCAAATACAAAAAAATATTGGGGTTTTTCTGCCTAAGTCAAAATTTGTCTGCACAATGTTTATGGAGATGCAAAGAAAATAAAGTCTACAGCACAAACACTTCAGAGTTCTCAATTTTTTTTAATCCTGCACACTATTTCACAATCGTCTAGCGATGCATGAAGTTCTCCGGTTAATTCCCCCTCAGGGCTCAAAATTTTCTGACAATTTTCGCTGTACCAAGTAAAGCAGCTCTCTCCATAGTACTCAGATGTTTTTTTCTTGTAATTGTAGAATTCCTCCAGCTTTCTGCTAGTTCTTCGTGACTATACCATTTACGGACACTATCACAGGAACTCTCTCTCTCTTTTATTATAACAATAATTATTATTAGCCCATTACAATCCCATTTGAGGGCAAGGGCCTCCTGGTTCCCCGGGAAAGGGCTGCATGTGCAGCTTGGTTGCTTTGGTGCAATAATTTTGCATACATAGTTCCATCTTACATTCCATCATACATCTTTCAGAATTTAGACAAACAATACAAAAAAAATATCTGAAAAATAATAAACAATAATGAGGAACCTGTTGGGCTTCCCTTAATTCTACTTATATTAAAGAATGAATGTATTATATGAATGTTATCCCTTGTTCCATTGATGACTGAATTGTAATGCCTGTTAGTTATTTACTTTTGTAAGTTTTGTGGTGTGAGTTGATTTAAATGAAAACAATCCCTGTAAAGCAATTATGCTGGCCTGTGGAAAAAAAAAAGTTCCATACTTAGGTCAACTCATTACTTAAATTACAACTAACAGCAAAATACAAAGAATGAAAAAACTATTACTGATCCCCAGATTGCGATTCGTGCGCCTTTCAGCGTTTCTCCTCGCGGAGCTTCATTCAGTCGCCTTCTCTTCACGAACCGGTCGTACCAACCTCGCACCGCGAACCCAGGCCGGCCGCCGCCGCCGCGGGCCTCGTACGGCCTCGGCGGGGCGGGGCCGAGGTCACGTGGCCGGGGCCAGCGCCCGGCCTTCACCTTCCGCCGGAAGTGGCGCGCGCTTCCGGCTCGCGAGCGGCCACGGACGCCCCTTCGGGCGCCACGATTCTCTTCTTCTTCTTCTTCTTCTTCTTCTTTTTTTTTTTTTTTTCTTTCTTCTTTCGATCCCCCCCCCCTCCAGTTATCCTGGTGGGGCGGGAATTTATTCAAGTAAGGGTATCCATTGGACTCCAGACGACTGGGCGTTTGGAGTTAGGGGAGGGCGTGTTTCTTAAAAATACTTACTTAGAAATAACTTACTACTAACTTGAAACTATTACATGGCTGGCCTCTTTGGGCCTAGCCTAGTTTCTTTACAGTTATTATTTTTGATAACAGAGTTCTTAAGAAGAATGAATCTCAACTCGCCTTCGTCTTAACGGAGTGAATGAAGGAAGAACGCGGCCATTGGCGGGCCATTGGCGATTTCGGCGACCGACAGGCATTTTTCTGCTGAAGAACAGTCCAAACCAGACGTTCGAAAGCTGAGTTTGCTTGAACCAGAGTAAGAAGCCCCGATTACATCAGTAACATATCCAACGGCTTCAATTGTTCATCTGAAGTGGTTTTGTGATCACATTTTTTACTCCGTTTTTCTATTATTTTTAGGACATTTTCAAAACATTTTCAGAGCATTTTATTGATCATTTTTGGCGATATTTTAGGTCGGCAAAATCCGCCCCCTAGTCATAAGTTACATAAAGTTCGTGAATAGCCGTTCTAATACACACTACGCACAATTTCCGTCCTTCGGTATGTGTGTGTGTGTGTGGGGGGGGGGGGGAGGTCTAAAGGTCGTCTTCGGACTGATTCAATGAATCTTGGGTTACGTCTGTTTCCATTCGCCTTGAAGGGAGCGGATTCGACATCCACTCCATCAAGACCAATGTAAAGCAGAAAATGAAAAGTAATTGCAGATGCTTACGAATCATGAAAAAATAGATCGACTAAAAGCATCTAAGAGGACCTAAAATGGGCCATTGTTCTTTCTTCCGTATCATTTAAGCTTTCATGCGTTAAAATACGTCATATTTTCCACTATGTAACTCTATATTAATAAAAAATCAGTATTCTCTTCTAAGTAAAAATTACCCAAAAAGATAGAAAAGATAATTCCAACCCTGATGAATCCTATGTTGTTGCTTTTTATTTCAGAAGTTTAATTAATTATAAAATCATTCCAGACAAACATAAAATTAAAAAAAAACAAAAAGACATTAAATGCAACGTCGACAATCTTTTCTCTAGAGAATAACGCATTGTCAAACCATATTTTAATAACGAAGGGGAGTTTACAGGACCACCTTACTCTCAAATTCCACCTATTTTTCAACCTTCTCTAGAAATATTTCAGCCTAATTAACTTGATGGTATTACTACTCAGAAACTTTACTGTATTAAATTTTATTTTGTAAGCGGTTTGACAAAACCAAGGTTTTATTAATCAGCATACCAAATATATAAACATGTTTAAATTAAGATTCTACTAAAGTTCACAAACACCAACAACAATTTCCAAAGAATGCACACTACTTACGTGATGACAGAGAAAATTCTGGACTCAGATGTAAGTTATACAAAACCACTTACCTGAAAGAAAGAAAACGAATATAAGTACAACTGACATAAAAATATTGAAAATTAACAAATACTAATGTATTCATAAATACAAATATATGATTTAATACCAATAATAAACGTACAAAGCACATACAGGTCATGGGCATCACAAACCGACAATGTATCATTAATTTTGTAACAATAATATCAATCCTAACTTCCGCGATTAGGAGGTCAAGGAAACACAAAGCATTTCTGAAAAAATGCGTGTCCGATAAGGCATTCCGGAACAGAGACCATGCACAACACAACAGACCTTCGACTCTTATCTGCGGGCGCCTTGACCTTGCGCACGTTACATCACTTGAGATTCACACGCAGCCGGAACGCGTCAGCAACTTCTGTTGGCGTTCCCTCATTCATTCAGCCTGCACAAGTGAAAGGCGCCACATTGCTCAATTAGCACGAGAGAATTAGAACATCCAGATGGCATATGAAACTGAGATTATTTCTCTACAGCGTAACCGTTCTGTAGTGTTTAGGATTAAAGAATAGAGATACGATGTTTCATTTCAGTTCATCCTACAAAACCTAGGATCTTTGGATCGATTGTTCGTGGTAGTGGTACAGTTGTCGTGTTGATGGCGAAATCGAAGAATACTTTCATCATTAATTTACATACTACCTAAAACCTCGTAACCAGCTCACAACAGTCGTGTATAACCTTTCTGTATCCACTCAATACGATTTGAGTCACCTACAGAGGTTGCTCCGAAAATTCGAAGTAAATGCTTCGCACTAGAAGCAAATTTCCATTTTGTTCATAGGAAAAGTAAGCAATCGCTCCTTGGCCGAGTTACTCACCAATGGAGAAATTGGTCAATATAAGACCTATTACTGACGTCTTTTATTCATACTGTTTGAAGCAATTCATATTCTTTATTCATCGTCCCCCCTCCATCGCACCCACAAGACGAGGGGCACAACGGCAAAAGCAAAAGCCCCCTCTCGCGCCCAAAGCGAGTCTCCCCCTCACCGTCAACTTCTTAAGGCAAGTCTCCCACGGATACAAGTAATACGGACACACGTTTTTATTATGTCGCATTATGTCGTATTAAATTTCAGAATTCTATTCGTACAAATATGGTGGCGAAGTAAGTGAAATCATTCACCTTAACAAAAACAGCAAATAAAACAAGAGAGTTAGACACAAAACAAAAATATACACTTGTCGAGGAATAAAATATACTACGCATTATAGGTAAACAACTTACTGTAATTGTATGTAAATTGAAACAATAATTATTGTCGTTAAATATAAGAACATGGCTCACTGAACATCCATTACCCACTACTGTATCAAGAATGTGACAAAATGTTGCAAATTTTTAAGTTGTCACTATTGGACAAAAATCGAGATTTAGAAATAAATTGAAAAAAAAAAGCCACACAACACATTAAAAACATTTTAAAGAACGGAGTTGCTTCAAAAAAGATGTATGGTAATGGCACATTGAATTTGACAAAACAATACTGTAGAGCAAAAATCTAGAGAAAACTGCGACCACAACTGGTGAGACCACAACTGGTTTTTACCCTAATACTTTGAACAATTTTAAATTTACGAAATCTAGTATTTCTATCGACATACATATTTACTCAGGTTTTCTGCACGTTTCGTAATCCGGAAGGGATCCTTTTCCAATTAATCCGAGTAACCAGGGTTCTAATGTAGTTTTATTTTTACAAATAAATTCCGATATGTTTAGGTAGGCGAACGAAAATTCGATTGATAATGAGTATTTGATATTTTACAAATTTCGTCTGAATTGTACTAAAGTGCTGCAATGACGTTGAAAGGCTGCAAGCGAGAGGCGCCCAAGTGTGCGGGGGGAGGGTGCTCGCCGCAGCACGCGCGCCGCCCAGAATAGCCGCGCTCGCCACTCGCCACCCACGGAGCGGGCGCAAGGGGCGGGCGGGGCGGGGCGGGGAGAGGCAGGGCGGGGAGAGCGGGGAGTGGCGGGTAGGGCACAAGGGGGGGGCTCGGCAGGGAGGGGAGAGAGGGGCGGGGCGTGACAGGGTACAAGGCGGGGATGGGCGGGGCTCGGCATGGCGGGGCGGGGAGAGAGGGGCGGGGTCGGGCAGGGCAGGGCAGGACATGGCGGGGCGGCGCGGGGCGAAGAGGGGCTGGGGAGGGCGGGGGGCACGGGGCGGGGAATGACGAGACAGGGCGTGGCGGGACAGGGCAGAGCGGAGGGAGCGGGATGGGCGGGGCGTGGCGGGACGTGACGGGGCGGGGCGGGGCGGGGCTTGGAGCCGGGCGTGGCGGGGGTGTGAAGGGAGAGAGGGATCGGGAGATAGGGAGTCGACGCTTTCTCGTTCGATATGATGCGGGATCGAAGCCGAATAATATGTTGCTGGCAAATGCTCGTGTCGTTTTATCCACCTGAAACGATTCGCTCTGAATATTTCTCCAAGAGCCTGAGATCTGGTGCTGCAAGAGTCCTGTACTGGAGGTGTGTCTGCAGAAGCTAGACACTAGCTAGGTCGAATTCAGCCGCTGTCTGGAGGAGAATTCTAGCGGCCGGCTGCTCCCATCAGTCCTTTTTCGTGGTTCCTCTTATCAACATCCTGCCAATGCCGGAGCAGTACCATAACAAACGGACCACGGACCGCGCGCGATCTTCCCTTCCTCTTCCTTGTCCTACCCTCTCCTCTTAAACACACACTTTCACTAACATGCACTACACTACCACACATGTCGGGAGCTTACAGCTTGTCCCGGCTGGTGTGAGATACCTGGTTGAGGGGAAAACCCCGCTAGTCGACGGTAGGTCGGCGCCAGATCTCGCCAACCAGCGAGGGAAAGATAACTGTCACCTCCCGCCATACAATCGTACACTGCACTTACGGGACTAACGACAGCAATAGACGCGCCCGGAAATCATTGAAGCTGATTCCATTTTCAACTTCACTGCAGTCGTGTTATACTTGCAAGAATCCTCGGAACACGAAATCCTCACAAAACTATTAAGCAAGCACAGCGAAGCACAAACAGCACTAGTACATCATATATTCACTGAACAAGGCATTTTAAAACTGTTGGAGTCTCGAAGATTCGCAACACTTGACTGAATTGTGGTGATGGTCGTATTTCTAAATGAGAGGAATGCCATCGTATAATCCAGAGGAAAGTGATTCCGGAGAAGGAGAACGGCGTCCAAAGGTGCACCAGTGACAGAATCGTAGACGCCAAGCGAGCCTCTCCAATCCAATATTTTTAGTAAATGTATACAAAACAATTGGTTCACATTCGTTGCTTTGGCATTGGAAAATAGTTTTCCCTTTCAACACGAATGGAATGCATTTCGAAAATAAATGCACTTTCTATCCAAAGTGACATTTCTTTTACTTTAAATAAGTTTATGATGCAAGGTCAAATTGGAAGTTGCACCAACAGTTTCAGCTAAGTGATAATACCTAACGCGCGTGTGTTTAATTCCTTATATTTTTAGAATTCCCAAGATACTCCCACTCGTGTCCTTCACCAAACAGAAAGTTCAAAGCAGACACGATGTAGATTTTTTCTTTTCAACGTGACACACGAATAAACTCCACGTCAGATACTTGCTTTCATTATTTCAGGACCAGTACCATTATTTTCCTTGTTTCATGTTGTTTTCCTTCTTTGAGATCAGGTAAAAGGCCAGAGTTTGGAAATGGCTATTTTCAGCTCAAAAGAATTTTTCTCAGCTTCACGATAAAATAAACGCCCCCTCCCCATTAGAAGGGGCTGTCCAGCATTTAACGCTTCGTAGAGAGTATATCCGCAAGAGGAAAGCTTACTCTTTGAATTTTACAAGGCCTTACGCCTGATGGACGAGATATAAATTTCTCGTCGAAACTGGACACCATAGCGACCTAAGTACATGGTAGTGCAGGAAGAAATAATGCCGTCATTTGAACAAGTATTGATGATGAGTCGATACTGATACAAATACTGAAACAAATGATTTCAATTGATGATTGGAAATCAGTCATATAAACAAGTATTCTCCGCAGGACTAAACAAGGAAATTAATAAATTAATTAAAAATGAGAAATATACTTGGGAAAAAAACATTAATGGCGTGAGATTTGTTTAAGTCCCAAATCCGTTTTCTGTTTTTGAGCTTCAGATGTTTTTACGAGTGTCGCATTTGTGTTTGTGCTGCCAAAAGAGACTTGGGCGACGCTGCATCTTTCGAGGATGTTTTCACATTCTCAAATTCTCCATACGGCTGTGCGTTGTCGACTGAATTGAATGCAGAATAACACCCACCCACGCACACACACGCACAAAGGCAGCGTTCTGGTGCGTAAATACTCGTAGCCATCCGATTCAACACATGCACCACTTCAACACCAGCACAGCGCTTTTGTCGCCACAGGGGTCGACATGACTTGGTCGCGGCCATCCGCCCGCTTCTTGGCGCAACAGCATGGAACGAAACCACGCCAACCAAGAACTCACTTCTTAAAAAGCGCACCACTTACACGCTTTTGTTTTAAAAAAATAGTTTTGTAGAGGAAAGAAGCCATTCCTTGGGTTTGCTAACTCCGATGGCGCTCGCTGGATACATTAGGGATTAATTTACGTAGAATCAGCGCTGCTTTGAAAACTACACAGCGCGGAAAGATATTTGAACAAATTCGATAGTCACGGGGAAAAACTTGATAAGACGAAATTATCCTTCTCTTCCATAATTATGATTCTCTTCCATTCTCTTCGCTAATTATGATTATCTTCCATAAAATATATTTACCCGATTTTCCACCAAATTTCGACTCATCAAGTTTTTTCCTGTGGCCATCGAATTAACTCACTCTTAAGGTCGTTTTACACGGTCATTTGATCATTATTCGTCGCTACAGAAGTGTCGACACAGACGATTGTAACTTGTACTAAGAAACGGCGCATGCTTCATTTTTCGGTACACATGCATCCAGTGTGACTGCTGCTCTCCTGGGGTCGCTTTCCGGAACGTTTCAACTTTCGCGATGCTTTTGTGCGATGTGTTCATTTTGTGCACTTTAAAGAGCAATCTGATGTGTTGGATTGCGATGTGAAGTGGTTCGTTTGGTCAAAAATAAAACACGTGTTGTGTTCTAATGTCTCGTTCTGTGGTCAGACCTAACCTAACCTAACTTCATTTGTTACAGGTGATGCTACGTTCAACTGTTTGATCTTCAGCGCTTTATCCTGCGTCCAGAGAAAACATTTTCATCAAGTGTAAAACTCTCGTACTCGTTCATCCAGTTTCGTTACTTCAACAGCAGAAATGGACGTCCCTTTTCCATCCGTTGTCCGTGCAGGAAAATGACGGTGTTAAACGGGGTGTGGTTTGTGGGCCGAACAAAGGAAGCTTGGGGCGGGAATCGGCCCACAGTTCGCAGTTTGTCGACCCCTCGCGAAAGCCAGTGGGGGGGGGGGGGTCGTTTGATCTCTTTCCTCCTCCGTCACGTGGAGCAAACATCTTCCAGCCACAAAGAGCTGCCCTGTTCGCCTCCCGCCAGCCAGATCCTTGGACACGTCACGCGTCTTATACCAAGATGATACAGTTTTGACTTGTAGGAACAACACTTGCGGAAATTCAATGTCAGGCCTCCAAATAGATTCGTCTCCGAAAAGTTCTCAATCGCTGAACGTTGAGTGCTAACACATAAAACACGTGTTCGCTGCCTTCGAAATAGACTGGATGTGCTGCAGTGCGACCGTTTTCCAATTGTGCCGGTGGCGCGTGGATTTGGCCTGGGCGAACGAGGGCACGGGAGTCGAGACTCGGTGGCCGGGAGAGCTGCCGAGGAGGGAAGGCGGGGGCGCGCCCCACGCTCCACGCCCGCGTGGGCGTGAGCGTCGGCGTGGGGCGTGTCAGGAGAGCGGGGCACCTACCGCGCCCAACCCGAGCGGTGCTGACGGAGGGGACTGATCGGGCTCTGCCTCCCGCACCTCCTCCCCCTCCCCTCCCTCCTGACGAAGCGGCTGGTGCGTAGCGCGCCCCGCATCCAAGCCAGCGATGCGACCTCCGGCACAAAGCACCAACACTTCCACGTTCACATTTAAAGCACTATCCACGTTAACAACACATCGACCAAAAGCTGATCGGGATACCCGACATCGCTAAGCCTAGTGCCGTGGCGATCTCGGGTTCGAGTCCCGCCTCCAGCATGGTTGTATGTCTATATTGTTGTGCATTGTCTGTATGTATGTACTGTCTGTATGTTTGTGATTGTACATTCACCCTTCATTATCATCATATACTTCAATCTCACAGGGCTAACAATCCTGCGGTGTAAAAATGGATTCGGCACAAAAAAACTGCTGATCTCCCCCCCCCCGGAAAAGTTCACGTGCACTTGCCCCGGGAGAACGCGACTGCGCCTCGGGGGGTGCAGGTGGCGCGTTCGCGTCGTCCTAGGAGGGCTAATCGTCAACCAAAAACCATTGACGTATTAAAGCTACTTTAGTACTCTCGCAACACTAAATTTGTAATAAACAACAGTTAATTTGACAGTGGCCGTGTGTATTAATTTATACTGAATATGTAACTGCAAACAACGTTAGAAAATGGGCCTAAAGATCGCGGGTTCGAGTCCCGCCTCGCGCATATTTGCATTTGTCCTTTCTCCCCTCATCATCAATACATAACTTCATTCAATCTACAGGTACCCCTGACGTTAAATCACTAGTGGTCAAAAATGACCTTGTGGTTAATGCGACCTTAAGTAAAAAAAATAATTAAAAAAAGCCTCTCCCTTAGCAAAGTTGGAGGAAAACCGAAGGAAGTACACTGCGATTTCCTTAACTTTGCCCCTGACAGAAATGAGCTGTTCACGCTTTCATCCAATCAGGAGCTTGAACGTCATCATAGTGACGTCACTGTAGCGACATATAAGCTCCCGATTGGATGGCAGCAAAACATCTGATTCCTGTCAGGGGCAAAGTTAAAAAAATCGCAGTATACCAGGGCATCATACTCATGTCGGATAGTCTGCTCGACGAAGGTAGTACAAAAGCGTTCACTTCCCTGAACACTGCATTGAAATAACTTCAACCGTTCAAAAATAGGAGGTGCTAAAGTTACGTGACACTATAGAGGTATAGTAACAAAACTTAGTACCAATACATTTTGAATATTGTCAGAATATAAAAAATATATTTGCGGGTTCAAACAAGATCGAAACCGTGGGTTTTTAAGGGCGAAAAAATCCTTCGTACGCCTTCCTTCGGAGGGGAAGTAAAGCCGGCTGTCCCATGTGAGTAGATTTACTGCATGTAAAAGATCCTCAAGCCTAAATGAAGCCTCTGAGCTAAATTCAAAATCGTCTCTTTCGTCGCCAGATTAATACTTCTTTCTCCGCTACATGGCGAAAGGGGCGAGACGAGATTTGCATGGTCAGACGGAAGAGCAGGCCTCATGGCCCAAGTCTCGCCACGTACAATAAGACATTAACTATTGTTATATAAGACATTGACTGTTGGATGCACGGATGGGGCATACTTCCCTATCCAGCAGTAGCTCAGTTACAGTTTTCTATCGATGGTTTCTTATAAATTGCCTAAATCCGTCATCAATTATTCGCGTATTAGTATCAACATCAACTTTCAACTCTGTCCTGCTTTGCCATTTTGTGTCTATTAAGTGATAAAATTGCATGGGAAAAATCTCTCTGATAGGTTGAAAAGAATGGAAATACAGTTCATTGGTAGACACTTCATGAGTGAAGTAAACACTAATACACTAAAATACTTTTACGTAAAATACTCCATTAATCGTATTCTGTAGGATTTCTATGGAAATTATTAATGAACACATAATATATGTTTCACATGTGGAATATTATCTGTCGGTGTAACCCCATTTAATCTAATAAATTAAGTCGTTGAAGAACGTATCTGTAATTCGAACGAGACAGTAGAGTCGTAAAATAAGTATTTTTGAAAACAGGAAATAATCAAATAAATTAAACGTTCGGATCTCCACTAACCACCAGCAAGGAAAAAGGGCTAACAGTGAGGTAGAGGACGCAGCCTTTTTACTCGCAACAACCTTGTAAAATCCTTCCTTGCTTACCTTTGTGAAAACATTCAACTAACATAATTGCCTTTGTCATTGCCTCGTACTCAATAGCGAAATCAGTCGTGCAAGTGTAGTCATTCGTCACGAAACAAGAGAAATCAGAGCGGGGGCACTGGCGCAGCGAGCGAGCAGACCAGAACGCCTGCCACACATTTCTTTTACATATTTTTATTTGCAATTTGTTACCTCCGAACAATAAGAACATCTTTTGACAAAGTGTTGTAATGGCGTGTGAAGGCACTGGGCATTCACAGTCTGGCATTCACGTATTCCGCAATGAAAAAATATAAATAGTATACACTATTAATATAACATCACAATATAAATAGAATACTCTATTAATATAACATCACAAGACAAACATAATTTTCGGATATGATCATGTATCTTGCATTTAATCGTCGAACCTATCTAGGAGATCCAGAGGATGAAATCTGCATAATCTTAAGTCTTGGCTACTGTCGCGTAAGTTTAAAGCTAGGGTGATTTTCTAGGCGTTTGTAATAATTTTCGAAACTGCAATGAACTTCTTGGTATATTGTGCATTTAGTAAAGTCAACGTACAATGTTTTACTTGAAAGAAACCACGGGGCACTGATGAGCAATCTGAAAGTTTCTTGATTGAAACATTTGTAGCGCACGCAGCGTGTTAAAAACAGTACATGTAAAATGTGCGCAAAGTAATTCGGGTACTTGTTACAATTTTTACTTTCCCGTATACGTACGTATATACGAAGTAATATTTCATAGTATAGGGAAAGATATGTAATGCTGCGCGAAAAAACGGCGGATTTTCCGCAGAAAAATTCACTGCCGGGCCCTGATAACGCAAAAGTGGGTAAAACCAGTTGCTAAATTAAGAAAAAAAATCCCCTAACACGTGGTGTAGCCAGAATCCCCGTATTGTAAGTTCTTGATACCGAAAAACCAACTGAAAGCAAAACGTCCGTCTGTGAAGCCTACTAGCGCCTAAACCACTTGTAGGATTTTTTCCAAATTGAAGAAGCCCCAGTCCATCTGGCTGTAGTCAAGGCTTTCAGATTTCGAAAAAACTTTCTTCAAAATTTGGGGGTACTTCACTTGAAGCCCTCCGGACATTTTCAAAATTGTCTCTACTAGAATCTACACGCGATAAGATCGTGACCACTGCAATTGCGATTCGACGCGACGGCTCCTTCGCCCGGTGGGCTTCTGGGGACTAACATGTTGGATTCACTATACCTGATGATGTCAAAATTAAATGGAATTGCTCTACAATGATTGATTTTATTAATAAAGATACACAGCAACATTCATTAATTGAGTATTTCTATATCTTTAGTTGGCCTTAAAAATCAATTATTTTCAACTGTTTGTTTCGTAGTTTTGGAATTCGTGGCACTAACGCAATATATTCTTTTCCAGGAAGAAATTAATTTCCAGGACTTACTTCCTATGTTCACTATAGCCGAGGTTGAGGTTCACTATTACCGAGTCTTCTTATGCTTATTTGTTATGTAATTGGAACGGGATCAGTGACTTAAGTTCACTATAACCGGAGTTCAGTGTACATATCAGGGTCCTGAACAAAAGAAGAAGATCCTCGAAATGTTTCCCCCCCCCCCGTTTTACAGGAAGAGAAATACAATCGTTTAAACTAAAGGGCTTTCTTATTTCCAGCTCTTTGTTGTTGCCTTACAGATACATCCTAATCATCGCAATTACAGTGGCCATTAAAAAAGATGTTATTAGGTGCAGATTCTGTGCAGGCGATCGGGGTGCGGACGATTTGCTGTGGCGCTGCTTCCTTTCAGGGAAGGCGAATTCCTCCACACCAGCAAATAAATAGTTTAAAAAGAGTTTGGTAGCGTGTCTTCTGCCGGAAGGTTTTTCAGGGATTTTCCCCCTTTGCCTTACCTTGTATGGATGATGATAAAAATAATAACAATAATAATAATGTCCATCCGATGACCGAGATCGCTAAGAGAGTAGTACAGGGGCGGTCTCGGACCAAAGGATCGCGGGTTCGAGTCCCGCCTCGGGCATGGTTGTGTCTCTATGTTAGTGTGTGTCTACTTCATCATTCATCATCATCATCATAATTTCACCCCATTTCGTTCGTCCGTTTCCGTCGTTCCGTTCGTTTCCGTTTCCGTTCGTTCGTCCGTCCCACGTCGTTTGACCACGGCCCCCTGCGGCGCACAACACTTTCGCGCACCGCCCCTCCTCTCCGCGCCCCGCCCCGCCCCGCCCCCTGCGGCGGCGAAGCGGTCGTCAATCAAGCCAACAAACATCTACGACTCCTCTTTCACGCTCAACTTAAACGGAATGCCCATCTCAAATACCCTATAATCATTTTCATATATTTCTCGAGATTTTATTGCAATCCACCTTCCATAGCTTTGTTAGTTTTATGAGAATTTGCGCAGGAACTTCACAATATTCTTTCATTTTGTACGAACCAGTCAGATACACACGCTGTTTTGTATATCTCACGTGATATCGACGAATGACGAGTACAATTCGTCTTTTCATTTCGACCCATGAAAAGCATTATAAAATGTTTCGATTTCTCGTTTCATTCAGCAACGAGCCAGTAAGCCATAAGGTTTTGTATGCACCACGGGCGTTGCTGGATCTTCTTGTCCCTCGGGTCGGAGGCATCTACTTAGCGTCCTAGATGCACAAATAACTTGTATTCTTTGTAATTGTATACTACTTTCAACTTTCTTAATTGTATCAATACTGCGATTACTCCTGTATTATTAATTATTGTATTATTAATATTATTCTTGCTATTATTATAATAATTATTTTGTTTTACTATTGTATTACATTTGGTATATTGTTTAAGATTATTAAGATGTTTAAGATTTATGTCTAACTTGCCACCACACAACAGTCCACTTGCAAAGAAATAAAATTTATAATAATAGTATTATTACTATCATTATTATTATTATTATATTAAAAACATTATACATAATGCTAACACTAAAATTCATAAATTACACTCCCTCATTAATTATATATCATCTATACACATTCACTCAGCAAAATTAATATATACCACAGTTATTCTTCCTACCCTTACTGATGCTTGCCCCATCTCGTCCAATGCTGCCAAAACCCCTATTACCGAATTACAAATTCTACAAAATAAATTCATCCGAAAAATATTTTATGAGCCCTGGTGTATACCCAACTCTCAACTCCATAATGAACTGAAAACTGATACTATCCACTTCCTAATTCATTCACAAAACCTTAAATTTTTTGAACTCCTTGAATGACTTACAACAGACCCGCACTTTTAATTTAGGCCAAAAATCACTTTCCTAGACGTATATTATCAACATTTCCTAGAGATATATTCCATCCGCCATAAATTCTACGTTTACAATACACTGTCCTTCTATTCTACATCTTATTTCGAAACTTCATTAACCTCCTTTCAAACTTTAAACGTTAATAATTCGTACTACAGGTTCCTGTGAGTATCAAATCGCCAGTCATGTATTTGTTATGTCCAAACCTCTGAAAAACAAACATGTCGAACAGGTAGAAATAAATTTAAAAAATGTAAAAGAGGCGGGTGGGCGGGCGATCCGTTTGGCCATGGCCCCCTGCAGCGCAGACCTCTCAGACGCCCCGCCCCCTAAGCGGTCGTCGCAGGCGCTGCCAACGGGCGAAGAGATAAAGCGTCTGCGAAAATAGACCCCTCCGCGCCGCTTATTGTGTCAGCGAGATTATTACAAGTCCCAGTCAACACAGACGGAGGCCGGCGTTCAACACTGTAACGCCTCCCATCGTAAATTCATCTGGTCAACGTTGGTAAGGAAGGGAGGCCGAGAAACGAGGCACGATTTATTGCGGATAAGATGAACCGGAGTGGCTTTCGCCTCGGCCGAAAGCCACGAGGTATTTACCGATTTTGACGTTTAAAAATATAGCACCGGTATTACGAATGAGTACGCATTCCAATATTGCTAACCGTCTATTAATATACAGAAAGACTTAGACCCGCGCAATTAAATTACAATGACTATCAAATGACAATCGGTAAGAATCCGATTAGGTGTAAATTGCTAGTGAATACTCAAATAATTGAACAAGTTCTAGAGATGAAGTATTTGGTAATAACAAAGATCAGGGGAAACGAAGAAAGAAATCAAAGAGCAAATAATAAAGGTAATAGGATCGCTGGCTGTTTCAACTACTCAATATAGTTTAATAAACATCTAAAACTGGACTCGAAGGTTACAACATATAAATGAATAATTAGGCCGATACTAACATATGCAGGAGAAACACGAAGCGAAACAAAATGTGCCCAAGAACAACTTGAGGTCTCTGAAATGAGAGTTCTGAGAATAATTGCAAATCACACTCTACTGACTAAGGAAAGAAACAGAAACATCAGGGAAGCGTGTACAATTAAGCCAATTACGGAATGGGTAGAAGACCGAAGAAAGGAATGGGACGATCATATTGACAGAATAAAGGAGAAAAGAATTGAGAGGATTGCTACAGATGAAAGGCCGAGGGGAAGAAGAGAAGTTGGTAGACCAAGCACAAGATGGCGAGACTCGGTATAATTCTTGTAAAGGAGCAAGTCATACATTTTTAAGAAGATGAATATCAAATAATCAACTAATTTTACTTTCTCGCAAGCTACTTATGTAGTATAGAGAAAATATTGTAAAACTGCAGCGGAAACGACAGAAAAAAAACTTCTATTGTAGGGACCCTGATACCGAAAAAAATGGATAATTCTTGCTCCTATATATCTAGCATACAGCATACCTTTATATTTTGGGTAATTACAATTGACATTTTGTGGGTCCCTAATAACTAAAAATTAGCTCGAGGCAAAATGACGTCAGCCCGTGTGTGAAGAAACTTAGCAGCTAAACCTCATTTTCATCCAAACTGATATTCCGCAAACGATCTGCCTGATGACACCTTTAATTTGAAACGGATATTTTTTATTTTAGCTTTTGGGGTAGTGTACATGAAAGTGTTAAACCAAAAGAAACTTTAAACGCACACTTGTCTGGTTCTTTCATCCTCGGGTGTAAAAAATAATCTCTTTAAATAGGAATAAAAAATATGCAAATACAAAAATGTGTGAGCGAATGTTTTGTTGTTGTTTTTTTCGGAGAAGGGCGCAACGCTTCTCCTGCGCCGCATGCTGTAAACAACGCCGTCCGGGCGATACAATCTCTAGCGACACGTGGCGTTCACCGCCTGGGTACCTTGGAGCGTCTCATTCGCGCCGCATTCAGTTGGCATCACAGCTGCTTGCCGCGTCGACACACGGACAGCGCCAGGGCACGTGGGGGGGGGGGGGGCTACAGCTGGATCGTAAGGCTAAACAACGCAAGAACAGACGTTTTGGGAGAAATTTATTAGTATTTTCTAGAGGAATGTGCACGCAAATCATCGGTTCCCCACCAAGAGGTCGAGACGAATGAATGACGCCTCGTTTGTCTCGATTGGTGAACGGGGCGGACGGGTACACTGGCTGAAGGGACGCAGTGTATTCGAAAACCATAAAAGGGTGGATCGATTTTCGCGTTTTCACAAACACTCAAGGGCCATTTTCTCATAAATTGCTCCAAATTTGTTCTTCAAAGTTGTCGAACGGATAGTGGCAATTGCACTGTTTAAGATGGTGTAAATTTCATTTGGGGTATTTTTTTTGTTTTTTCAAAAATTACACACATGTTTTTTTAAAGATATCTCACTGTTAATATGCACACTTCCAGCAATTTGTAAACACTATTGTATAGGAACAAAAAGTATTGGAGTGACCTCACCAAAAATACGAACTCAAAGTTTTGAGCCGTAAAATCTGTTTACAGTTCTACTGAATACGGCAGAATCGGTCTCGTGTATTGAATTGAATTGAACTGATGCCTTATTTTACGTGGCGAGACTCAAGCCATGAGGTCTGCTCTTCCGTCTGACCACGCAAATTCCGCTACGCTCCTTTCACCAACTAGCGGAGAAAGAAGGTTATTACTGAGGCGACGAAACCATTGTATGTTAGCCAGCGAGGTAACAAGTTTCTTGTGACAGGAGCTGTCAATGGCATACGCCCAGCCCGACTGCATCTCACTTCCACAAACTTCTAAGCGCTGCTTTCGAACGTTTGCACAGGTATCAAAGAACTTACAAATGTTTCTTGAGCTCAGAGGTGGATAAATCGCAGTATAGCAATGTGATTGTTAGCAGACGCCGTTAAACGTAGAACTCAATCCTTAGCCAGAGGAGAAAAAACGCAACTGGACGCAGTCGGGCTAGGTGAATGCCGGCTGCTGTGAGTTAGTTAGTGCCTTATTTTACGTGGCGAGACTCGGGCCATCAGGCCCGCTCTTCCGTCTGACCACGCAAATTTCACTACGCTCCTTTCGCCACCTAGCGGAGAAAGTAGGTATTATGTCGGGCGACGAAACAAGCGATTGTGAATTTAGCTCAGAGGCGTCATTTAGGCTTGAGGATCTTCATGCAAGTAAATCTACTAACATGGGACAGCCAGCTTTACTTCCCCTCCGAAGGCAGGCATACGAAGGATCTTTTCGCCCTTAAATCGCCCACGGCTTCGATGGGGTTTGAACCCGCGAACTTGAGTATGACAGTCCGGTACGCTAACCGCTACACCATCGAATCCGCAAAATGAGTGGCCGGGGCTCAAATCCAGGTCCTCGCGCCGACGAAGCTCCACCTCCTCGCAACATTCCCTCGCTTCGCGCGATCGATTCAGTTGACATTTCTCACAGCCCACTACACTGCGATTTTGGTAACTTTGCCCCTGACAGGAATCAGCTGTTTCGCTGCAATCCAATCGGGAGCTTATATTTCGCGACAGTGACGTCACTATGGTGATGTTCAAGCTCCCGATAGGCTGAAACCGTGAGCAGCTGATTTCTGTCAGGGACAAAGTTACCAAAATCGCAGTATAACTCTGCCTCGCAAGGCCCGTCTTCGCGATGGGATATATCTTTCTCAGTCGTGCCGCTAGATACAGCATGACCGCGACCGCATCAAGCAGTGCTTGCGATCATGAGGCACGAGCGAGAAAGACGCGAAATGCCGAGTGATATTCCATCGTGGCCACAGGGATTGAGGGGCAGAGTTAGAGAAATCGCAATATATGTTCAGTGCATGACGTGGCTCCACTTCATTCCGCACAATGCCCCTTCCTCGACTGGGCTGTCAAAAACCACAAGCAGCCCCAGTTTTCTACGGGCATTTTTTTCACTAAAAGATTTGTAGAGTAATTCTCACTATTTAAAGGAAATTTTAAAGCAAGCATGAAACTAATTTGTCAGCTTTCCGATTTTGCCTTGATAAAGTGAGGAATAAAAACTCAAAAAATACAAATTAAAAGAAAAAAAATTGTAATAATTTCTATGGAATAATATATAGTTTTATAACCATCTCAAAATTTTCCCTGACTTCCAAGCATTCTTTCACAAATTCCGTGATGTTTACTTGACTTTTCCAGAGGAACGAAATTCCCGAACTTTTTTCCGGTTGTCCGTGTTTTCCAGAAAGTGCACACCCTCACTTCTTTTTACTTCGGTTTATCTTTCTTGGCGCACGGGAGTGTCAATAAAATGTCAAATATCTCACGGTATTTTGTGTCGTTCACGGTTGTGCCGCTAGGAGTCGCATGATCGTTACTGTATTGTGCAGCGCTGGCGATCATGCGACTCCTGGCGGCACAACGGAGAACGACGCGAAATATCGTGAGATATTCAATTTAATTGACACCCCCCCGTGCGCCAAGAAAGAAAAACCGAGGTATACAGTCGAATTGCAGCGGTGCATCATCGCGGCCGTGGCCCTACTTTGTTCTGCGCCATCCCCCTTCAGCCACTGGACTCTCCCCGCTGCCCGAAGCAGCCCCCCGCCCCGCCCCGCCCCGCCCCGCCCCGCCCCCTCACCTCGGGAGAAACAGCCGACAAGCGGCGCCTGCTGCACCGCGACGCGCCCCGTCGCCCGCCCTCAGAGCTGGCACGCTCGCGCCAACAATGGGCGGGGGAGGGACGAAAACAAAGGAAGAACGCAAAAAGAAGAGCCGCGGAGGCTATGAAAAATGGCTGCGGGCGCTTGAAAGACGGGGACGCAACGCCCGTGCAGCTACTCGGTCGGAAATACTGCAATGAGGCGAGACAAAGCAACGGTGTTGCCACATTGAGAGCGGATTTCTAATCACGAATTGCAGAATTCATTAATTATACTGCGATTTTTCTAACTTTGCCCCTCGAGGCCCATCTTCACGATGGAATATGCCACGGTATTTCGCGTCCTTCTCAATCGTGCCGTCAGGTATCGCATGATCGCGACTGTATCAAGCAGTGTTTGCGATCAAGCGACTTGTAACGGCACGACGGAGAAAGACGGGAAATGTCATGTGATATTCCATAGGGGATTGAGGGTCAGAGTTAGAAAAATCGAACTATAGGGAGAATTGTGGAAAAGATAAACTTGTATAAATTTGGAAGCAAATATATAGTACATGCCCGAAACAACGAAATATGACAGAAAAGCTCATAAAAAATAATTCGAACTTAATATATAAAAGTAGTTCTATTTTTAGAATGAGTTAGTATTGGTTCCGGGAGACATCAAATACTTAGCTCATTCCCGCAAGAGCAGTGCATGTTATGCCCGGGAGGTGCCGGTGTTCTTCCTCTGCCAAAATGCGAGATCTGGCGCCAACCTACACATCCACTTGTGGGGGGGGATCCTTCCTCCACCGGGAAAACTCCCCGCCCGCGACAGCAAGCTCTTAGCCCCCGGCACGCGTGGGTCTGTGGAGTGAAGAGGAAACAAGGATAAGGAAGGAGAGATCGCGCGCGGTACGTGGCCCGTTTGTTAGGGTACTGATTGGGCATTCGCCTGGTGTTGATGGGAGAAACAACGGAAAACTGCCGATCAGAGCAACCGGCCGCCAGATGTCTCCTCCAGACAGCGACTGAATGCGACCTGGCTAGTGTCGAAAATCCTCTCACTGCCGGGACACGGATACGAACACGACTACCTCCCAGTCAACGCCGCCGTCCCAATCATGCGGCTACAATCGCAGGCACCCTTCATTTCGGAAAAAAAGGGGTGGAAATGTAAAAGAGTGTATTCGTTCAACGCGGAAGCATTTTACAATTATTTATCGATTCACCAGAAAATGACTACAAAGTACTTTCAACAAAAATCATTCTTTTACACTCGTTGGAATTTCTCTTCCTGCACTTGGCAACACTGCAAGATACAAAAATATATTTCGCGTACGTTCCCGAAGTACAATATTGAAATAATAATAATGTACGAAAGTGCGTTTTTATTGAAGAGACAAAATAAGCTAGTATTGAATTCGAGCATGCTAATTTTCGAGAGTAAAAAAGTCTACAATTTGTTCAAAATTTTTTGTCCATTATCACATTTGCATTGCATTTGTGCATCATATTGCACAAATCTACCGAAACACGATCTCAAATTTAAAATAAGTAATTTTAACTAGCATTAATGCAGAGCCGTTGACGAGACATCATTTCTGGCATTCGCGACCCGCCCACAGCTTTTGGGCAGAATTGCTCTGAGAATCACTTTCGGTAAATGTAAAGTTTTATCACATGCAAAAATATCAGAATGTTCTAAGTGTTAATTTGCATTTTTGTGTTTAAATACAAACAATTATGTCCGTTTAAATTACCTACGGGCAAAAAAAACGAAGGCTTAGTACAATCGTGTGCTCAACTCTTTCATCGGTCTTCTCTCAACACGAAATAACTCATTGTGAAGCTAGCTAAATTAGTTGGTTGAAGTGTTAACATGCTTTCTCAAGTTTTTTGTAATACTCGTAAGTACAGAAACAAATAGAACGTAAAGTGACTTGAGGCTGAAAGTGTGAAGTTTTAATGCAGATATCAATTCTCTCCCTGGTAGGGGGGGGGGGACAAACAATCGCACAGAGGTGTTTTTAATTTTCAAACTTGACCGCTCGTTTTCGAGTTCTCGTACATCATGACTGCTAAGAAATGTCATTGAAGTTTTTTCCCTTTGAAAGCAACTTATTTTTATTCCTTTTACAGTGAATTTTATTTGGATATACCCCCCGCTGACTCATGACCAGCGAGCTTAGCTGCCTGTCCCGCGATCCTGGCTTCGTTTCGCAGATTGCGCTCATTTAAATTTGGGCTCATTACAAAAAAAAAAAAAATCAATCTATCTACTCTTGCCAACAGAAGAGTCTTTTCTGAACAATTGATTTTATTTAAAATAGTTAATGGTCTATCAGATAACAGTGAGTTGCTGTCACAATTGTCATTTAATGCACGAGTATCAAATTTAAGAGGACGAGAATTATTATATAAGAATAAACGAAATACAACATTGCACAAATACTCACCCATCGTGAGAATGTCTTCTAAATTCAATGAATTCAGTAGAGTGTGGGATTTAGACTTCTGTTTTTCTTTTCTCAAGTGTAAACAGAATTTAAATAAAATAGTGAATGATTGCTGAATGTGAACTTACTATTCGTATTTTAAGTATTGCTCGCTATACTTAACGACGCGATTACTTTGAAGATGCGTTTTTCATTTTTGTAATTTTGGCATTTTATACAAATTTTCCTTCTTTGTAATGACTGTTTTGAAGATATAATGTTTCTATTTTGTTTATCTTCCTGATGTGTTATGTTTTATCAATTTTTGCAAAAATATAAATTGTTGTAATTGGATTACTGTGGTTCAGATTTGTTCGTTCATTTGAAACTGTTGCTTTTATTATTTTTGTTTTTTCTTGTAATGCCTACTGTATTTGGGGCTTTGCACTGTTGTGGTTAATTAAATAAATAAATAAATATTTAAAGTGTCTCTTTCCACAGTCCATAGAGTTTTGTTGACAAGGTGACAGCGGGGAGTCTCCCGGGGAGAGAAGGCCCAAGGGAAGGGCTTGCCAGCCGCTTACCGCAGGCCTCTCAGGTCTCCCGCGCCCTTGGCCGTCCGTCTGCGAACCGCTGAGCTGAGGGGCATTACGCGAGCGCCGCAACCGAGACGCTGCAGTGTGAACAGCTCTCTTCGTCGCACTTGGCTTGGCGCGCGCGCAAGGGCGAGGGGGCGATGGGCGAGGGGGCGAGGGGCGAGGGCGAGGGGGGGTGAGGGGGCGAGGGCGAGGGGGGCGAGGGCGAGGGGGCGAGGGGCGAGGGGGCGAGGGGCGAGGGCGAGGGGGGTGAGGGGGCGAGGGCGAGGGGGGCGAGGGCGAGGGGGCGAGGGGGCGAGGGGCGTGGGCGAAGGGGCGAGGGCGAGGGGGCGAGGGCGAGGGCGAGGGGGCGAGAGGGGGCGAGGGCGAGGGGCGAGGGGGCGAAGGGGCGTGGGGGGAAGGGGCGTGGGCGAGGGACCGCCCGCGACGCCGCCCGCTGCCAACGCAAACGCCCCGCGAGCGCTCGCGGCGGGCGACCAGAGGAGAAGAAACGAGAGGGCACTTCCAGTCGCCGCCCGCAGCAGCCGTCACTCGTCACTGCTTCAGATCGCACGCGGTGAACGTTTTTCCACGCGGAGGGAAATGCTTCGTTCACACAATTAATCACGAAGTAGATTCAACTAAACGGTATGGTATATTTTGGTACAACAAAGTGCTTAGTCACGTTCACGAAACTGCTAATGCACGTGTAGTAATGTTGACGAAACAGGTCGTACCCTTGATGAATGGCATCTAGTAGAGAAAACTAAGCGAATCCTCGCGTTGACTAATACACTGAGTAATATTTACTAAACGCTTTGCAGTGAAAATAACGAAACGAAACGTGAAAGGAAATTCTTTCTTTCTTTCCCTCTAGGCAGATACCAACTGCGGTTCCGGAGCGGTCACCCATCCTACGGCCCCGCGGACTCTTACTTCCTTAACCTCGATTACCTGACACTGTTTAGCAAATGCGACGACATGAAACGTAGATCTCACCCCAATGATTTTATCTACGAAACAAGTATAGTACTACTGACAATTCTCAATACACACGTATTAAAGGAGAAGGAACAACTACAGAATTTTCTTTCGATGTAAAAGACCTTTGCTTTGGGCCCAATACAAAACAAGCACACAAGAAACAAATGACATACACAGGAAAGAGAGAAAATTATTAATTGTACGACGCAATTACTTAGGGACACAAATGCAGAAAAAATTACCAAAGTCTTAAAATTGTGATTCTACCATCAAACACGGAAATCAAATCCCTTTATTAATTTTAACGTAGGCACAATAGCGTTCTCTCAGACAAAAGAAACACGGTTCACATTGGAAATACTCATTTACAAAGATTGGTTGCCTGTGAAAGCCCGAAGGGAGGGTATACTGCTGAAATAATACAGGACACGATCGTAGGAGGAGGACCAACTGAACATTTACCTCCAAACTAAAAGACTTTGCTTAGGACCGAGTAAAACAACAACAACAACAACAACAACAAAAACAAATTATGGGAACACGAAAAAGAAAAAAAAATTGATTAGTTGTAAGCTTCATTACTAAGGGAGACAAAAAAAAGTGAAAGACAAAAGGATAAGATATAAGATAATAAGGAAACAAAAATGTACCAATGTATGAAAGTTGTGTTTCCAGCACCAAACTCTTGTCTCCGAAAATCAAATCTCTTACAGATTCTAACGTACAGTACCGGCAGCGTATACGCGACTGACAGTTCTCTCGCCACCAACTGCCGAACCGGGGGGGGGGGAGGTCATCCATCCCCAAAGGTCTGGGCTTTCCTTTATACGGCACAACTAATTTAAATATTTATTTATATTAAAATTATGTAATGATTTAAACAATAATATTGCATATTATCATATACACACTAAAAAATAAGATAGAATATAATAAATATGTTTATTATTTAACAAAAATCTATGATGGCCTCCCAAACTCATCGGCTCGATCTGCCCCGGCTCGCCTCGAGCTGTGGGGCGTCATGTGACCTGCTCTGAAGCAATCAGCTTGCGAGGATTTGTTTGCTTTCTCACAGCCAGCGGTCCGCGTTGCCTCTCACCTGACTTGCACGAAGTCGCGGAGGCGAGAAGGTTCGGCTGTGGCGAAGGCTATGAACATGAAGACGAGACGTGTCTTAGTCTTTCAGAAGTTAATATTTTGATATTTCATTTACCTGCGACATGGGTAGTGCCGTGTGCGAAGAAATGTGAGGCAACAGTGCACCGAACTGTCAGGATCGCATATTCCCTGCCGGTCCTCTAGTTACAACAATAGGTGTCGTCTCAAGACAAAAGAAACACGTCTAGCATTGGAAATAAAGTTGACTCCTGTTATAGTGAACGTCTGGAGACTACCATGTTTGGTTCACTATATCCGATGATATCAAAATTAAATGAAATTTCTCCAGAATGATTGATTTTATTAATATAACGCAAAATTCATTAACAGCACGAACTGAAAATTCAAATATCTTTATTTTTCTTTGAAAATGAATTATTTTCACTTGTTTGCTTCGTACATTTTTCACTAGTAATTTTTGTAGATCCTTTCCTAGAGTTTCTACTCTACATACTTCATTTTGCAATGTCGTCTGTCTAAGTATTGCAATGCAGTCATGACATCTTTCAAAGCCTCTTGCACTGTTGGAACACCATCCGACTTTCCGAAGCCCCTTTTAATAACATCTGTAATCCTATTCATTACCACAACTTATAGCCGAGGTTAAGGTTCACCATAACCGAATCTTCTTCTACTTATTTGTAATGTAGAGTAGTATTATTTTAGCGTGGCCGCTCAAGGTCGTGGTCTCAGAACTACCGGAAGAGTTCATTCCTCAAACATAGCTGTTTTTGGGGAGCGTGTCCTTTCCCAGCACGTCTTGACAGTCCTACTCCAGTTGTGTAAACATTGACCTTGACTGTCCGTATCTGCGAGGTGCAAGCTTCCAGTTGCGTTTCCTACTAGACTCGAGCATTTGTACGTGATTCGGAAGTTGTTTTAAGTGATTATTGCAATGCGACCGGTTCAGAGCAAGTTGCATAAGGGAGAACTTCACAGTCAGAAACGAAAAGTGGTTGCCGAAGTATACCATTTTATGACGAGGGAAGCAAATGATGTTAAAAATGTCACAGCAGTTTTTAAGAGAGTGGCAAATGCTACGGTGTTTCGGGATGACGTATTCGCGGGCTTAATAAGAAAATGAATTCTATTGCACCGAGAGAATAGTATTCATTTTGAACTCCTAATAAAGAGAGGAAAAGGAAGAACGTAGAATCTGCTCTCGAGGGTTTCAATGAGAGTCATTCGCCACACAATTATTTAATGCATTATATCAAGAAATGGTTATTTGGAAAAGGCGCAAACAATAGAAATGCTAGTTATGATAGTGAGGAAACGGGAAACAATGGAAAAGATTAAGATGATGGCGGCAGAGCCATCACGTGAATTTAGTGCTTCTCCACTACCGAACGAAGACACTACCGCAAATTAATTTCCAAATAAGTTCGCTAGCACGTGCGGTGCGAATGTTTTTCAAATGGGCAGACGCGCGAAAGTCGCCTCCTGGCTCCCTCCCCACCACTTTCAGGTTCCCCCCTCTACTCGCGAATCCCAGCGGCCACGCTAGAAAAATTTTGCTGTAAGTGAAAACGGGAGCAGTGACTCAAATTCACAATAACCGTAGTCGCGTATACTTGTTCCCCAAGCATGTTTAGTGAGCGCGAGGGGCGTGGGGGTGCGCTGTGCGCAAGAGAGCGATCGGAGGAAGTTCCGTGCGCGGCGCCGCCAGCCGTCGCCCTCCCCCCCTCCCCCGCGCGACGCAGCTCCTCCACGACGAGGGCCACTGCTTTGTTCCTCCTCGGCCACTTCCGTCTCGGGCGGTTTATTTGTTGCCTGTCAGGGTTTCTCCTTCTCTCCATGAAGCAAACAGATTGGTACTTCACTAATCAATTTAATAATCATAAGTTACCCTAAACCGGAGAGGAAGCGTCCAACATCCGCAACCTTCCCGTTACATGTCTTTCGTAAAAATCTTCTCCTCCACACCACCTCTCTTCCCCCTACTTTCCCCCTCCGCTGGCTTCCAAAAAAAATGTCATTCTAGGAAACCGCCCCTCGGCCCTCCCAGGAATGCGCGCAGCCTGCCAAATCTTAACCCGTGCGGGCGCCCCTGTCCGGAGCGCCAGCCCCCCGTTGGAACACCTCCACTCTCGTCCCTCCCCTTTCCACTCGTTCCCGATAAGGGTTGCTACAAGCCACTCATACCGACACAAGGCTGGAAACGGGATGGCGCGCGTCGTTAGCCTCATTCTCCCGAACGAAAGCCGCTAACGAGACTGCACGATTCGGCCACAGCTGCGGAAAGGTCTCATTTTCATAGTAGGGAGGCTTTTGCCACCTTGAACGTTAAGAACTATCGACCTTCTGCGCATGCGCAGATGCACAAAAGTGATGCGAAACTTGAACTGCGCATGAGCAGAAGATTGATAGTGCTTACCGTTCCAGGTGGCAAAAGCTCCCTTTTGATTTCGCTCCGCACTGACCTATCACTCCCGTCAGGAACTCAACAGTTTTCTAAACTGCACAATTCTTAAAACGCACGCTTTCTTTATTGATTGCATCAGAAAACTAGTGGTGCTAAACCAGCACGTAATTTTTCGCCCGTAGTTTCACGCAAAATTACGCGAAAAGGACTCCAATATTCGAAAAATTGTATATGACATCACGTCAAAATATGTATTTAAGGAACACATTTCATTAAGGGGAAAAAATCACTATCGTCATAATTGTAGTTGTAGGAAAACGCAGAAACAATTTTGAATTTTTGCAATTTTCTATCATCTATCATCTTTCACTCATCTTTCTCACGTGCGGATATGTTAATCAATACTACAACTTTGTATAAGAGATCGTAACGTAATGAATGTTCACAAAGTTTAAAAACAATAAAGTAAATAAACTTATAACAATCCAGAACTTCCAGAAATTTATTTCAGATAAACACAAAAACAATGGGACAAATGTGCTACAAAACTAATATATACATATATATATATATATATATATATATATATATATATTTATATATATAGTTCCTTTCCTGTTAAAAAGAATTCACATGATTCTAATAATAACTGTAATCATTGTTAAATTTTTATATTGTTAAAACATAATGTTAAGAAATATAGCTACGCAAATCAGAATGTAAATTTTAGAATTATGTAAAATATACTTTGATCGCTTCTGATCAAGTAGTTTTACAGCAATTTAAAATAAATTAAATTAAAAAAATAAAGGCAAAGTACGAATTATCAAAATTAATTTTTCCTACAATTTCTTTCTATTACCGACGATCGTGACTCAATTTTAGCTGATAGTTTTAGGGTTAAATCTAAAATGCTTGGAGTGCCAAGAATACTAGTGCGGCTGGCCAAGAGCGTTTTTGTAAAAAAATTAAAACATGAAAATGCTTACGTAAAGAGAAAAAGAACACTAATTTACACTTCCCACAGAGTCAAAAATTTCGCGACGTCTCACCGATTTGTCAACGTTAGATTATACAAATAAATAATCAAGAGTTTTGGTCCGCTCTGAAGATTTTTTAGAAGAGATCGAAAATAGCTGACACGTCAGTATTTAAAACTTCTGCTAAACTGGTGACTTCATAACTATTAAATCCCATCAAATATTGTCCAATCCTCTTACACTAGAATAAAAGAATGATTCAGAAATTATTACCTGTTCTCGCAGACGCAACTGTAGTTCATGTCTGTCGTGCAGTAAATGTAAAAATAAGAGGTAAGTGAATACAAATATTTTAACATCAAAGTGTCTTCTTTTCGTTTTTCCTGTAATATTCTGTTGTTTTTTTTTTACTTTCTCGCTACGGTGTAGAGGGGTGCGTCAAAAAGGCTTGCCGTCCGTCCGTCCATCTGTGTCTGTGAACAATGCTAGCGGCTAAACTGTTCAGCCCATTTTCTTCAAAATTGATATTGAATTTTTTTTAATTGCTCCATCGTTTTGATGAAATTTGGTTGTTGGACAATGTGAAGGATATTTAAGAGAATAGTGAAGGTCTCATTTTCAATAAAAACTGATTTTTCGAAAACTGCAAAAATTCAACAATTCGGCGTCTTCGTACAGCTACAATTACGAAGATAGAGTTTTTTTTCCCTTAATGAAATCTGTTCCTTACAGGTCGGTTTTGAAAACGCCTTGCATAATGTTTTCGAAAATTTGAGTACTTTTCAGTTGAGTAAACTGATACTCAAATGTACTGTGTTTGTATTTTTTTCGAGTTCCTGGATATGTGAAGAAACCCCAGACAGTTCCTACATGGCCGAAAACAGCCTGTTTTTGTTGTTGTTGTTTTTTTTATTTCTGCGCGCTTCGGAAATGAGTGATATATTAATTTCGTTAAGTAGGTCGCACATGTGCAGGTAGTTGCACGGTCAGTACATGTGTAGGTAGCCGGTCTAAGGGTTCTTATGGCCCAGAGGACGGGCGAGGGCCAGAGAAGGGAAGAAAGGGGAAATTGGAGCAAGCGAGGAAGGAGGATCGTAGTGAGCGTGAAGGCGGAGGCGGTTGAGGAAGGAGGAGGCGAAGGAGGCCGCAGCGGGAGCGAGGAGGAAGGGCGGCGAGACAGAGGACAGGGGAAGGTCAACGCGGAAGAACGCAGAGGAGAGCGTGGTCAACGCGCGCATGTCAACAACGCAGCGGAGGTCAACGCGCGCAGAGGAGATCACAGTTGAGCGGAACAGCTTCGCAAGATCAGATGGCGTCTTCTCAGGACCTCCTCCACCTTCATAGCAACGAAATCAATTGTATTAAGCAGAATTTAAAATCTGGCTATATTACAAGCAACTGCCTCTGGTACTTTTGCAAGTTCTGTAGTACTTGCTTGATTATTAGTGATTCCGGGCGTGCCAACAGTTAGTGTAATTGGTCCCGTAAGTGAAGTTCATGTTTTATCGCGGTGGGCGCCAACGATCTTTCCCCGCTGAACGGCGAGATCTGGCTCCGACCCACCCGTCGGCTGTCTCCCACCAGCAGGGCACCGCCCTATCCGACATACGCTCTACGCTCCCGACAGGTCTCCCGGCGTAAGTGGTGGTGTGGTGCACGAGTAAAGGATAAGATATGACAAGGAGAGGAAGGAAAGATCGCGCGCGGTCAGTGGCCCGTTTGCTAGGATACTGCTCCGGCATTCGCCTCGCGTTGATGGAGGAAACCACGGAAAACTACCGATCAGAGCAGCCGGCCGCTAAAATTCTAATGCAGACAGCGACTGAATTCAACCTGGCTTTGTCGTTAGTGCCGAAAATCCTGCAATCGTGATGAGTGGAACTCTAGGACCTCTCGGTCACAGACACTACAGTGTCATCAATTAATGGACCGAACGACCAAAGCCGGGTACTATAGTATCAATCTCAAAGGAGTACTTGCGAATGTCACTTAAGCCGCGGGCCGCACTGTGATTTTGGATGTTCTTACCCTAATTACTGAGATTATAATGAAATAAATAGATATTGCATATGACTTATATTCAACATTATTATTAATGTAAATATTTCACGTTTACAATTTCACATTTATAATTAGTTTTGTAATTATAAAAATCTACAACTGAATAACTAAAAAACCTATTTGGTTGGAATAAGGAAATTGTTCGAAGCGGTCGCCCGCCGCGCCAAAGGACCCGCCAGTTGGTTAGCCCTGAACTGCACCGTCGAGACTTCGCATTGCCATTTCCTCGGAGAAAGGCAGTACATCACGGAGCCTTTATTACGGAGGCGAGACGCCGCTTCCGATTACAAGGCGGCCCTGAAACCGCCTTCGGCCTCGCGATAATACGGGTGATTATGCTGGGGGACACGAGGAACGCGGACAGCGCCACAACGCGGCCGCGGGCGGAACTACATCTCAAGAGATTGTCCACAGCGTTTCTCCGTGGCCGAAAGGAAATGCTGTACGAGTATAAATACAATACTTGTCGATGTAAGTGTGCTGTAGCTGTTTAGTGACTTTGTACTGATTCTTATAAAACTCTTTTTAGTTGTGATAACGGTGCTCTAAAGCAGTCGTGGAAAACATATCTATCCTCGAACTGTACTTACTGACTGGCTGACCGTTGGCTCACAGTCACTGCAGTGCCTCTGACAGGAAGATCTTACTGCGAGAGATTCGACGGAGGCAGCATTTTCGAGACCAAGTACATATGTCTAGGTCGAGTTCAGTAGCTGTCTGAAGGAGAATTCTAGCGGCCGGCTGCTCTCATCGGTAGTTTTCCGTAGTTTCTCACATCGACAGCAGACGAATGCCGGAGCAGTGCCCTTAGGAACGGAAGATGAACCGAACTCGATCTGCCCTTCCTCTTCCTTGTCCTATCCTCTCACTTTACACACACACACACACATACTAACATGCACTACACCACCACACATGCCGGGAGACCGGTCGGGAGCTTGGAGCGTGTCCCGGCTGGGGCAGTGCCCCGTTGGTGGGAGAAACCTTGCTGGGGATACCCTACCAAACGACGTGTAGCTCGGCGCCGGATCTCGCCATCCGGCGGCCTCCACGTGCACTACAGTTACGGGACTAATGATTGAAGGCGTTGACGCCGCCGGAAACGCGAACTAACGAATCAACCGTGCGCTGCCAGCAGGACCGCGCGCCGACCGTGTTCCGCTTCTAAGGGCACTGCTCCGGCATTCGCCTGCTGTCGATCTGAGAAACGACGGAAAACTACCGATGAGAGCAGAAGCTAGAATTCTCCTCCGGACAGCGACTGAACTCGACCTAGACATATGCAGTTGGTCTCGAAAATGCTGCGATAGTCTGATCTCACGCAGTACGATCTTCCGGTCAGAGGCACTGCAGCGACTCGAGGCCTTGAGCCAGCGGTCAGACTGCCACTTGGTGCAGTTCGAGGGTAGACATGGTTTCCACGACTGCTTTAGAGCACCGATATCATCACTAAAAAGAAAATAAAAAGACTGGGTACAAAGTCACTAAACAGCTACAGCACACTTACATCGACGGGTATTGTGTTTATACTCGTACAGCGTTTCTTTTCGGCAACGGAGAAACGCTGTGGACAATCTCTTGAGATTCCGTTGAGAAGATGGAAGGCGAAGAATGATTCAAAATGGAAGTTGATTGGTGGAAATTTCCCAGGAGGTAAAGGAGGAAAATCTCATTTCTCGGGGAAGAGATTTCTCGGGAGGGCCGACGCCAGGAGGAAACTGAATGAAAATTCTCGTGACCGTAAAAGATCGAATAAAGCGCCTTTAGTCTGGTCAACGCGGTTGGGTCGGAGGCACAGCGGACATTTTCATTTCACGTTCGTTTATACATTAATTGGCCGTTAGTGCTTAAGAATAGGGCCAATGATAACTAGAGACCGGATTTTTATGTAATTACATTTTTTGTCTTTCTACTTACCGTTCTCAAAACTGTTATCTTTACGAATCATAGCCTCGTAACACAATATCGAATTTTTCCGTTACATATTTTTACATATTTAGTACTATAATACATATTTTGCTGTTTGCACAATAAATTTTCTTATTTTATCAATTTTCTTCAATTTAATTCCATATTTTTTTATGAAAAGATGTTGTTTTTGTTAAATCAGTATTTTTCTTACATTATTGGGGAAATCTAGGAGTCTAAAATATCATTGACACAGCGTTTTGTGATCTGTAATCTTAATTTCCGAGAAAAATTTGCGATCGCCGACGTGGAACACTTCTATGAAGATGCTACAGTGTATGTTTGTTGGTCTTAGATCTGGCAAGTTTGTGCGATGGCTTCTACTGCGAACAGTCTGCCTGCTAAACTACTGTCCTGGATTACAATAGATGTAGCTTTATTATTGATGAGGAAGTTGTATGATGTAAAGTGAACAGTTTTTCTAAATGTAATTTCATGCTATGTAAACAGTTTTTAATTAGAGAATTTTAATATTGCATATTATATCCAATTTTACATATTTATTACATATTCTTACTGTTTTCTTTACATATTTATGTACATATTTTGAGGTTTAATACTACATATTTTTCCGGTCTCTACTAACGACGTGAGTGCCGCCATGAAACGCAGGGTCCGGCTCTCCCACCTGCGCAGACAAGATCCGCCACTGCGACGAATATCAAGGGCAGTCCGTGGCCCGTTTGTTAGAGTACTGTTCCGGCATTCGCCGGGTGTTGATGGGAGAAGCCTCGGAAAACTGCCGATCAGAGCAGCCGGCCGCTAGAGTTCTCCTCTGGGCAACGACTGAACTCGAATTAAAAACATTTTGAAACGATCTATTTTTATTGAAATAAAAAATATTTTTTTTTAGAAATATGAACTGTTTTCCCCCTACATTTTCTTCTGTATTCGTTCTAATATAATCCAAAGTATAACAGAATTTGTAAATATAGTTATTTCAGCTTGTATAAGACACTTCATTTAAAATATTAACAAAGTTAAAAAAATTATGATGAATAGTTTGTTAGAAAAGGTTCCTTTTACAGAAAAAAAATTAACTTACGGGAAAACAGGTTTCAATATTTATGCAGACTTGTTACGTTAAGAGACAAATAAACATAGTTCCCGTGGCCGTAGCAACCTGATTTATGTGTCATTTTAAAAAGGGAAGACGGCGGAAAGCGAAACCACAAAACACGAAGACTCGCCTTTTGGCGCCCAAATCGACGGGCACTCCGCGCGGCCACCCGATGAGTCACGGCGGCGCCACCGCTGCAGCGGAGCGCTATTTTCGCCCCCGCCCCCTCCCTCCCTCGCCCTGCCCCGCCCCTCCCCTCCCCGCCCCTCCCCGCACCGCCCTCCCTGCCCCGCACCGCCACCGCCCCTCCCCGCACCGCCCCCGCCCCTCCCCGCACCGCCACCGCCCCTCCCCGCACCGCCCCTCCCTACCCCGCCCCCGCCCCGCTCCCCTCCCCGCCCCTCCCCGATGCGCTTGGCAGCGGAGGCGCAGAGAGGAGCTCCGCACGGCCCCCGCCGGGGAGGGGGAGGCGCTTCGGTCACGCGCGATGCCACAAGCAGTGGCGCAGCCTCACTTGGCGTCACCTGCTCTCTCAGCCTGAATCAGCGAAATTCTCACTCATTCAATCGGTGAGAGCACAAGTCACTCATATCTTCGGTCGAAATGGGTAGTTTCGCTCACAATCAGCGAATATGCGAACCCTTTCACAATGATCGCCAGCATTTCACTGGTCGTCAGTGGTAGAAGTGCCACGTCACCATCGCTCACTCATCGTTCAGTCGTTCACGCGCTGCTGCTTTTACAGATTTCACTGATTCAAAAAGTGAACCCGATTTTCACTGACTTGTTCAGTCCAGTTCACTGATTGTCAGTGGCAGGGTTATAACTGACACATCAGTGAAAAGTCACTTTCAATCACTAGTTTTCACTGATTCAGACTCAGTGGGGCGAAGCTAATGGTGTCACCCCCCCCATAAATCAAGTATAAAAATGTCTATTTCTGCATTGACTGTACATTATTTTATTAAAAATACAAACCTATTTGCGCATGATAGTTACTTATAATATATTAAAAAATTCTGTGTAATTAAGAATAAATGCAATTAAATCATAATCTATACTTATGATTTAAATGTATATTATTAAATTAATATAAATAATTTTTAACTAAATCATAAAAATTATATAATTCCAACACTAAAATTTTCAAACTCCTAAAACTAAGAAAACGAACTATTAATATATAAAATTTTTGAGAAAATTATATAAATTATATAATTACTACTAGAAAATAATGTAATTGGTGTCACCCGGGGCGCGCCGCCCCCTGCCCCCCCCTCCCAGCTACGCCACTGCTCACAAGTGTTTTTCTTTTTCGCTGCCGCTTACGCACTACAGAGAATAGAATATTCTTAAACGAGCGTAGAATGATAGCTATTATTCACGAGTTGATGTTTACGACACGGGCGACGTAACAGTGTCGCAATTTCAACGAGTGAATAATAGCCATTCTACGCGAGTAGAAGTCTATACCTTCTCAACGACTTTGAAATTGATATTTTAAAAATATGCAATGGGCGCCTTAACCTCAACACCAACTCGCATACTGTTTCGTGGCACACCTGTCGTACGACAGTTGCGACCAGCCGCGGCAGAGCACGCAGCGCCTCTGTAGGCGACTGCGAGAACCCTCTGTCGTGGTGTAATGAACTAAGACGAATGTGACTTAGTAGACAGCCGTGCGAGAATAATATTCTCGCACGACTTGTGGAATCGTCGTCATTACTGCATCCGACAACGTGCAGAAATATACACGTTCCGGAGAAGTCGCAGAGAAAGTTATGTAGTGCTCCGTCCAAAAAATTGAGAATTTTCGGCAGAAAAACTCGAGATGCTCAATTTACGAAAAAAATCTAACACGCGGTGAAGCCAGAAGCCATGTTGATAGCCAAAAATCGACTGATGGTGAAGCAAGAACCCTGTCCCTGATACCCAAAAATCGACTGATGGCAAAACGTCAGTCCGTCTGTCTGTTGTAAAAATGACCTAAAAGCAAAGAAAAACAACGTGAAAAAATTTGATCAATACCACTTCAGATGAACAACTCTTCAAGCTGTTGGATCTGTTACTGATGTAATTGAGGCATCTTTCTTTTGTTCAAGTGAGCTGAGCTTGCAAACGTTTCGCTTGAACTGTTATTTAAAAGAAAACCTCTGCCTTAATTTATCACCAAATCGGTCGAACTGATAATGACGTCAACAAGCGTATTGTCAGTCGAAATCGACAAAAAATGAAGGAAGAGAGAGAGAGAGAGAGGTCATTTCGTTTTGTCATAACATAAAAATCATTTCTGTACTAAATGGGATTGTTCGAAAGAGAAAAGAAAAAAACTGACATTTCATTCAAATCCGCCTCCTAGTTATGAGAATCTCATTTTAATGTTTTTTACTGAAAAAATATCAAGTTATGAGTCAAACGAGTAACTTCGCTGGTAGAAGCGAGTGCGAAGTTAACGTCTGATGATCGAGTGCGATGGGACTGGGAGGTCACACGTTCCAACCTTTGACGGTGCCAGAAATTCGAAAGATGCAATATCTGAATACAAACGTGCTGTCAGAAGAGTTCTGCGTTGATGTTCAAATCGTCTGAACTGGAGGATCTCTGAGGCTTACTTCACAATATACCAGGAACTAACTGCATGTTTAAAACGAGGGGCTTCATCTACAGTACCCCCCAAAATTAAAATATCCGTTTCAAATTCCAGGAGCCTCGACAGCCAAAACGATTCAGCAATATCTATTTTGAAGAAAATCGGCTCAACGGTTTAGGCGCTAGCGTTGACCACGGACGGACGGACGGACGTTTTGCCGTCAATCGATTTTGCGGTATCAAGAGCCATCAAAACCTGGCTACACCACGAGTTAGAGGATGCTTTTTCTAAATTTAGCAACAGGATTAATAAACGTTTTCGTTACCACAGCCCGACAATGAGAGTTTTTCTGGCGAAAATTCTCCGTTTTGTGGCGCACGATAACATAAATAAGTTAAATAGGGAGTGCTTGCAGTTCTGGATGGTTCCTTCTCCCCACAGATTCGACACGTCCATGTGCAATAATATTGCCGGTGCGACGGTTCCAACAACTTCCAACACGTACCGCTTCAACTAAGAATTCCGCATTGGAGTTGACCTCACACACAGTAACATAGATAGCCGGGAACATAGTGCTTCTTTTTCCACTTCTTGCATTTATTTATCTTATCCCTACTAAAGGCTAAACCATCTCCTGAAATCAACACAAGTCTGACTCCTTGTTATCATGAACTTCCTTGTTATCACACTTCCCAGAAATCGAGGAAGAATGCACTTGCCAAGCAGTTATCAGACAACACCCCACCTTATCTCCGATTCGCTTTTCCTAGAAACATTCTTAATGTTCGTCTGATAAGAATCCTTACTGTTTTAATCTGATAACACAAAACCATTATATCGGGGCAGAAGAACGTGCAAAACCTCCCTACTACAGAATCCCGAAGACAGTTTGCTTGTTTGCAAACCGTTCCTCAAAACCGAAAGAAAACAAAGAATTGGCACCGAAACCCTTCTAGTGAGTAGCTTGCAGTTTTCAGGGCTCGCGCATTCCTCGGACCAGACAAAAAAAAGTGGAGGCACGTGTGTACAAAACGTGTGAGATATAATAGCGATCACATTGCAAGACAGTTTGTTTCCGTAGGAATTTTCGTTAAAACAAACCCACAAGTTGCATTCACCGAGGTATTTTTGGCGGCGTGCGGTGACGAGAATGCAGATCGGCGAAGGATACTGTAAATAAACTTCATTAGTGATGCGACATCCACTACAAAACATTCATATTGCCAAACATCGGCGTTCAAATTTTTTAAGAAAAATCGATGTTAATTATATATCGACCGGAAAACATCGATAACTTTAAACATCGTTGTTTTAAAGCTATCGACGTTAATAATAGGGAGTTTTTGCCACCTCGAACGGTAAGCACTATCGATCTTTTACTCATGCGCAGTTCAACACGCAACACTTCGCACTTTCGCATCACTTTAGTGCATTTGCGCATGCGCAGAAGATCGCTGGTGTTTAACGTTGGAGGTGGCAAAAACTCCCTAATTTATCGACCAAAAACATCGATAGCTTCAAACATAGATGTTTTGAAGCTGGTTTAGTAGCCTCTAACATTAAATGCGTGCGTAACAAAATTTTATTTCATAGTGCCAATGCAAATTAATTTATAATTAAATTTTACTGAAAATAAAGTTAAAGAAACTCTCTCCATGTGGGAAATACCTGAGCATCAGGATCGTCTCGGGTGAGCGAGTCAGTTCGATGGAGGTTTCGTTCGAACACACAAACAGACAGTGGTGCCATCCGTTATTATTCCATATTTTAACTTTTACACAATCTTGATTGTGGTAATTTTTCATCCACTAACTAAAAAACATCGAACACAAAACACCGATGTTCAAAAATCATCGACTTGAATACATTGATGTTAAAAAAGGACTTCAACACATCAGTGTTGAACAACTTCAACACATGGATATTTGTATAGCAACATAGATGATTTGAATCGGCATCAATGTGCAATCCCAGAGGAGGCGGTGCGATCTTGTCATGGGATCCAGCCGATCATTTTTGATGGAGCCGTCACAGATTTTTGTTATCAAATAAACATTTGTCACTTTATATTGCATATTCTTTTGTAGTGTACATACGATACGATACTATACAATATTATTTTTAAATAATTACGTAATTCTAACGTAAATAAATCTTTAAATCCATTTGACCAAAGCAAAGGTAACAAACGAAAAGTCTCTGCCCCCTGGATCTTGGACGAACCCGGGCGGGGGGGGGGTGCCTCGCCGGAAGTTACGCAAGTGCCCGCCGGGAGCGCTGACGCACGCCTGGTCGGCGCCCGCCAGCCGCCAGCGATTTCATCTCCCGGCCACCGCGCCGCCCCTCGCCAAGAGGAGGAGAAGCAGAAGAAGAAGAAGAAGAAGAAGAAGAAAAAGGAGAACAAGAAAACGAAAAAAAGAAAAGGAAGAAAGAGAAAAAGACAGAAAGAAGAAAACGTGTAAACTAAAGCGCGTCACTTATCAGTAAATATCTTTCTAGACCTAAGGAAACGGCCAAAGTACCAATCTGTAGATATGTTAGGTAAGGCATGCTAGCTGTAAGTCAGTTGTAAGATGAGCTTTGGCTACATTACAAGTACCTACCAAAAGCCAAGTAGGGCAAGGGCAAGTAGTACTGGCCCAAAAAGAAGATAAATTACCGCCTCGCCAGGGATGGGAGGGACTTGGAGAGAGAAAGAAGAAGAGGAGGAGGAGGAGGAAGAAGAGGTAGAAGAAGAGGAAGAGGAAAAGGAAAAAGAAGAAGAAGAAGAAGAAGAAGAAGAAAAGGCTTTTGCCCGCCCGGCCAGACGGCGAAGCGAACCAACGCGAGAGCCGCGAACAGCATTTTCACTCCGTTCGCCCACTGCAAAAGCGCCCGTCCTCTCTTGCAGTGATCCTCTTATTCCACTTTCCGGGCGCGACAACGGAAACGGCCATTATCCCTTAAGTGCAGTGCATGTTTTGTCCAGTGACGTGGCGGCGATCTTCCCCCGCTGGATGGCGAGATCCGGCGCCGACCTTCCGTAGACTAGCGGGGTTTTCCTCAACCGAGTATCTCCCACCAGCGGGGCACCGCCCCAGCCGGGACAAGCTCTGAGCTCCCCACCGGTCTCCCGATGTGTGGTACAGTAGTGAATATGGGTGCAAGTGTGTGTAAATAAGGGGTGATGAAAGGACAAGGAAAGATCGCGCCCGTTTGTTAGGGTACTGCTCCAGCATTCGTTTGGTATTGATCGGAGAAACCACGAAAAACAAACGATCAGAGCAGTCGGTGGGACAGAACGTACGGTCAAGTCCTTCAGCAACCACCGTTCTATCAGCTATAAGATGTTTTTTCTTAATGCATATTTTGGAAAACTTTCACCTTTGTACCAATCCATCTCTTCTGTTTTCAAACGTTGAATGAAGCATTATTGCACTACATGTACCATAGCGCGACGGCTGTTTACTGAAAAATACAAATATTCTCTCTAAACTGGATTACTCTCATTTATAACATTCCAAAGATTAAAAAGAACGGCGTTGCAACATAAATTGCATACAAGTAATTTTAAGGCGATACAATTGTAGAGAAGGAGAAATTCAATATATGTCGCCAAATCCCGTAACCTTATTTCTAAATGTGACAGCACGGGGAAGCACGAAGCATTTACTGTAACAAAAAGAGAAGATAACTGCGAAGCCTGGATAGCAGAGACTAATATTTACTACGAAGGAACACGCTTCAAATAATCAGATTTGCACAGTTGATCCGTTGTCCAGTTAGAAGTTGCTTATGTTTCTCAGAAAGCAGGACAAGATACAATGGATTAACAAGATAACAATGGATTTGTAACAATGGATTACAAAACCAAACACCGAACGAAAATCGCTTTCTTTCTTCTCGAGAAATCAAAATGTTTCCATGATGCTGTACGTAGAATCTCTTCATTTTCCTGCAATAACAATTTCCACGAAATACAGCACAATGGTATCAATCTCTCTGACAGAAACGTTTTCTTCTGGTAATTTGAGTGGTGCATGAAAGCACCCAGAAAACACGTATCGAAAGTCCTCTTATGTTCATCTCATCAATTTGGGATGCGCCATCGATGTTTTTAAACATCGATATATTGAAGCGTTTTTAACATCAATGTTTAACATTTTCAAGTTTTTGTTTGCAAATGAATAATCCTCGTAAACACAATTTTGTAAAAGTTAAATAATGAAAACGCAATTGATGGTACCACTGTCAGTTTTTGTGTTCGATCTAAAGAAACGCTGTTTGTACTATCTTCGTCGAACAGACTTTCTCGCCCTGCTTTTTTCCCACACCTTTCTTTTCCGGCAAAGTGAAAACTGATCCTTTGAGATGATTTGACCCTGGGCAATGAGGCTTAGTTTTGCCCATTCTTGTTATATTTTTGTTTGTTTTCAGTTGGATTTTAATTATAAATAAACACTGTCACTGTTCGTCAATTATGTGGCGCGTGAATTTAATGCTTAAGATTATTTAACCAGCTTTAAAACACCGATATTTAAAAACACGAATGGTTTTCGGTCGATGTGTTTTTAACATCGAAGTTTCAATTTTGAACATCGATGTTTGAGAGCAGCGAAGTTTTGTTGTCGATGTCGCATCACCATCACCAATACAATTGCTGTGTTCAGCATTTTCAAGCTGGCGCGCGCGCAGCTATACGCCGCGCGCCACGGAACCTGCTGGCGCGGAACGCTGGCCAGCGAGCGGGTAAGCCTCGAGGCGAGGCTACCCCGGGCCGCGCCGCCCCTATTTAAGCGGGAGCAGGTGATGGTCGCAGGAGTCTCAGAGTAACAGAGTCACAGCAGAGAATGAGAGAGTCGCCGGGAGAGAGCCTGCAGTCAGGGAGAGAGACTCACGCAGAGACGCCGCACCAGTAGTCGTGCGGAATACGTCGCGACTGCCAGCCTGGAGGCGCCGTGCTAAGTGACGCACGCGGCGGAGTCGCGCAGTGAGGCGTGTGAGACAGGAGCAGTGCCAAGTGACGCACTAGAAAGATCCGGGCTTGGACGTTAATGCCAGCCGGAAGAGAGTAACTCCTGTGTAGTTGATTGTGTAGTGTAAATAAAATGATTGAAGGAATAAGTGAATAGTTATTAAGATGACGTGCTTCAATTCATTGGCAAACATAACAACAATCTTTTCGTTTTCTTTGGAAACCTCAAATATGATGAAAAAATTACTGTGTAGAAGGGGTTTTGATGAAAAAATTATCTGCAAATGAGCTTTAATGAAAAAAATGACCGCATAGAACGTGCTTTGATGGAAAAATGATCGTGCAGAACGAGGTTTCGATACAAAAATGACCGTGTAGAACAAGGTTTGATGATAAATGACCGTGTAGAACGGGCATTGATGAAAAAAATGACCGCACAGAACGGGGTTTCGATGAAAAAATGACCGCTTAGAACAGGGTTTGATGATAAATGACCGTGTAGAACGGGCTTTGATGAAAAGTGACCGCGTAGAACGGGCTCTGATGAGAAAGTGAGCGTGGGCGTGAGGCGAGGCGAGGTGAGGTGAGGTGAGGCCACTGAGCATCAAGTTCCGCTTCGGGAGGAGAAACAGGTGCCAACAGCGACGCGCAACTCGGCGGCCGTTGCGGCCAGCGCACGCGGCGCGCGGCGCTCTCACGCTCCACAACAGCGCAGCCACAAGGGCCGCCTCCAATTCGTCAACTACGCCCCGTGAAGTCGCCCGGGTAAAATATCGGTTTCGAATTCAAGGGATCGCGACATCAGTCACATCGATCGGGGAATATCAATTTAGGAGTAAATCGGCTGAATGGTTTAGTCGCTAGCGTTGTTCACAGACGGGCGGACAGACGTTTTGCCGTCAACCGATTTTTCGGTATCAAGGAGCTATTAAACGTGCACTTTGGCTGCACCAAAGAGGATTTTTTTAAATAAATTTAGAATCTGCATTTATCCTTTTCGTTACCAGGGCCCTGTAATGATAGTTTTTCTGCGGAAAATTGGTCATTTTTTCGCGCAGCATTACATAACTTTCCCTATACCACTTTATATTCCGTATATACGTACGTATACGGGAAAGTAAAAATAGGGGTTGGAGCAACAACAATATCTAAAAATGTCACTTCATTGCGTATAATTGGAGATTCGGAAACGTTTTCCCAAGTGATTTACATTGTTCCAATATCATCACTAGAAATAATATAGTACGAATTAAAACAAATCATGTGGGAAATCACAAAAGAATATCTAAGAATTCAATTATCAAACGGATGCAAACGGGCAGGACATAAATTTTGATTTCTAAGTGCTGGCGTTTTTTGCTTTCCTCACATTTGTTGTAATTAAACTCGCAATAGACTAAATTGTTATCAAATATTTTTATTAAGAGATTAATAATATTTTTATTAAGAGAGTTTTGTAATACTATTTCCTATATAAAGAGAGCTTCAAGTGCACTTTTCTTGCTTTCTCGCTACATAATGCATTAATATCACGTGAACATTCTTCACTTGGCGAAATGACAAGTACGAATATAATATGGAGTAAAAGTGCTCGAGCCAACGTGAGTGAAATAAATGTGAATCACTTCGCGTTAATCAACGACCGCGCCTCTATTTGGCATTAGAGAGAGTCAAACGCATCGCAGTCTCTTTGCGAACTTCGACGAGGTTAAAAGCGTCAGGTGAGGCGTAAAAGTGTTAGGTAAAAAAATAGAATGCGTTGGACAGACTTAAGGATGTTTAACGTTAATCGGTTGCTCAGGAACGGAGCCTCGTGATGAAGTTGGGCACCCGTAGCGAAGCGTCCTTACAAGTTCCAGGTTATGTATACGAATCCATTCTGCTCGTGGTAAATCGTAGTTCGTGCTTTAAAAAAATTACACCAATTCTGTTATGCTGGCTGAATCAATCCACACTTCACTTTTAAAATTCGTGTGATTCTTTCTGTGTTAAAGACCGAGCAAAAATTGCATTCATTCCCGGTAAGTAAACTATATCCCATTTCAATCCTTTAGGACAACTTCTCCCCCAGCCCCCAAAAATTGAAAAATGAGTATGCTTTGTGGAAATAAATAACACGTACAATACTTCGGTTTTCCTTTCTTGGCGCACGGGGGGTGGTCATCAAAATGGAATATCTCACGGTATTTCGCGTCGTTCTCCGTTGTGCCGCCAGGAATCGCATGATCGCCAGCACTGCTCGATACAGTCGCGATCATGCGACTCCTAGGGAGCGATCATGCGACAACCGAGAACGACGCGAAATACCGTGAGATATTCCATTTTATTGACACCCCCCGTGCGCCAAGAAAAACTGAAGTATAGAAGGAGAATAAAATGGTATTTTTATGATAAGTTAATAATTACAATTGATATTATGCTAAACCACTTATAGGGTTGCCAGATTGCTTGGAAAACCTGTTCCCCAAATTAGGTAAAACAATTCTCCAAATTGCCAAGTTCAAAAAGTGGAAAAATCAAGAATTGACTATATTTACGGGAATACAATGTATTATGACGTAAGGACAGGAGGTCCCGGGGGAACCCGGCCCTCTTGAACATTAACATTGTTAACGTCGATCTGAAGAATCCTATCACCTTCAGTGTGACTGATTCACATCCATAATTTTATTTGTATATTTTGTTTCCAATAGACAATGTCAGTCAGCCAACCCCTTTAGATGATCAATAGAAAATATTGATAACTGTCATTAAATTGAGGGTTTTACCTAGTTCAAAGTTTAACAGTAATTGTTTTTAGATTCTGTCTGCGTATGCAGAGTTTACTTAAACATTTTGCCTTTAATAGACAGTGATATCAAAGTGGAAAAAAAAGTTTAGTTATTCATCCAAGGTTACTTTTGGCAATTAATTAAAACTACGTACAAAAGTATAAATTAACCTTAATTGACCTTAAGTAATAATGCACTACCTTATCGCGAGTCATGAAATCGTGCTAAAAATGTTTAAGAATTATAATTAGTAATTTATTTATATTGTTTTGCCTTTCGTGAGTCGTTCTATGTCTCACGAAAGTAACTCGACGCCTCCCGCTCACAATGCCATCTGGCAACGAATGAAAACACTACTGCAACACGGCCGTATTTGGGCAACGCGCTTGAGTAATATGCTCTATTCCAGGGGTCCTCAAACTTTTTAAACGGGGGCCAGTTCACTGTTCCTCAGGCAGTCGGAGGGCCGGTTATATAGTACTTTTCTAACTGTGCCTCTCAAGCCCCTTTGGCCGATCACAAGGTATTTCGCGTCTTTCTCGGTCCTGCCGCTAGATGTCGCATGGTCGCAAGCACTGCTTGATACGGTCGCGATCATGCGATATCTAGCGGCATGACTGAGAAAGACTCGAGGTACCGTGACATATTCCATCGTGAAGACAGACCTTGAGAGGCAGAGTTCAGGCAATGATAGGTCTACCGATAACATACAGTTATAACGCGAGCAGATCCCAAACTTCCTCAGATTGCGCTGGCGAAATGTACACCGTGGTAAAGAGATAACGCAAATCATCGATATTGCTTTATTAAAAACAATTTTTCAAAAAAACACCGATGTTTTGGCAACAAAATATCGATGTGAAGAAAACATCGAAAGCATAATATCTGATGGAAAACATTGTTGTTTTAAAACCATCGATTTTTTTTGCCATCCCTAGACGCCCTAACACATAATTAAAAAAAAGTGCGGATTTTAAGAAAAAATTCTTTAAACCATAAAAACCCGGCGGGCCGTATAAATGTACTCGGCGGGACGCATGTGGCCCGCGGGGCGTAGTTTGAGGACTCCTGCTCTATTCCAACGAGTTCGAGGTATCTCTAGCCCGTTGCCAGTAGCGGCTCATGGATTTTTTCTGGGGGGGCTCAACCATAATAAAACACGGAAAATTCAAAGTAAAGTAAATTTCTTACCTTAGTATTCATTTGTAGTGGAGTTCTATCCTTTGATGTGTGTCATTCGCAAACTTGTCGATCACTTTTTTATTAAAGTCGGGAATTTCTCTTACCATATTCTTCTCAATGGACAACATTCCTAATGCTGAGAGTCTGTCTTCCCCCATAGAATTTCGTAAAAAAGATTTTATTAACTTCAAAGATGAAAAACATCTTTCAGTTTCCCTTGTCATCATGGGCAGGGTCACTAGAATCTTCAGTGCTTTCGTTATTTCTTTAAAAGCAGTAGTATCAAGTCCATACGAAATTAAAAAATTAAGTGTTTTTAAACAACCAGACCCAGATAGAAGGCTGTTTTGCGATAATTCCGGTCTTGAGTAGAAAATTTGTAATTCAGTTCTCAGTGCAACTTTTTCGACCATGGGAAAAGCGTCACAAAAATTGTCAATGTCTTCAATAGGCAGACTTTTTCTATAATTCTCATAATTTTCAGTCTGGAACAATTTTGCTCCCGATAGATGACTTTGGAATTTAAAACGCTCCTTTACTTCAGTTACAATGCAGTCACAGATCTCTCTCGCAGCAGCATTTAAATATTGTCTGGTGTTTCCACTTACGGTGCGTCTTTTTGAAGCTGGCTCTTCTTGTGTCTCTTCTAAAGAAGATGGCAATGCATTTCTTATATTCATTATTGCATTCTTAAAACAATATATTGCTTGTTGAATTTTCACAATATCAGTTTCAATTTTTTGCAGCTGGGCATATAAGATGTCTACATGATGCATGACATCGTTAAAGAAGTTCAACCAGAATTGAAAAGTATCATCGTTCAGCCACTTAACAAATCCTGCTGCTTGGTACATTGTTTCTGAGTTGTAGGTTTTTCCCGTCCCAGACTGAATATTTTGAAAATATTTCAAAATTAAATTTTTATTTTGAAAAATAATTTGCACTAATCCTGAACGAGAATTCCACCTTGTATCGCACGGATTTGGTATTCTAACACTGCATGTTTTCTCTAATGCGGCTGTTCTATCGGAAGAGTTTGAAAAAAAATGCTGAAATCGCTCTCAGGTTGGAAAAAAATATTTTAACACTGGAAATGTTTGCTGAAGCCTTTTCCAAGAGTTTGTTGAGCTGATGTGCATAGCAGTATATGTAATGTGCATTCTTGTAGACTTGTCGAACCAAAACATTGACCCCTCCTAAATGTCCTCTGAATACTGAAGCCCCATCATAAGTTTGTGCTATTAATTTTTCTGGACAATCTTGTAAAAGTGGTTGAAGTTCATTCAAAATGCATTCTGACAAACCTTGAGCGTTATGGGTTTCTGCATTAAAAAATCCCCAATATCGCTCGTATATTGTTCCCTCCAACTCGTATCGAAATACTATCGCTGTCTGGATGCAATTAGAGACGTCGGTAGTATCGTCAACCATGCAGGCTAAGAAAGATGATTGTCTTATTTGATCAGTTATAAATTCTCTACAAACTTGAAGCATACACGCTAAAAGTTCGTTTTGTGTTATCTCAGAAGTGCATTTAAATACTTTTGCATTATCAAAGTGGCTACGTAACAAAGGATCAATATTTTTACTGTATTCAATAATTTCTAAAAATACACCTTTGTTACCTGAATTAGTTGCTTCATCATGACCTCTAAGTGGCAGGTTACATGCTCCACATAATTTCAATACATCTATTATTTTGGAAACACTATCTCGATTTTTTGCCACTAAATCATTGTGAAGACGAACAGATTCTTTATAAGCACTATTCAGACTTTCAGATATGTTACATTTTCCTAGAAATTGAAAACTGACAACATTGTCTTTATGTTTTCTTGATTGTTCATGTTTTCTTATTTTCTCCTGAAGATGTTTTAGATCGCACACCCCCTCCTTTGTCCAACTATCATCACCTCCATACAGCAAGCATACGAAACAAAACAGTGAGTTCTTCTTGTCGCAGCCACACAACCAGGAAAATTTGTCGTACAACGAAACATCAAATTTCCGAGTAAATTCTCCACGGCTCTTGCAAGCCGATTCTTTTTGTTGAATATTTAATTTAGGCACTGGGCGACCATTCTCTTTTAATTTAATTTTCTCTGGTAAACACAATGAGCTAAACACGATTTTTTTTAATTCGCGAACAGGAACACTCATTTCGAAGTATTCAGACGCACGTGGGACGCAACACGCAGGGCGAGCGAAAGGCTCAGCTCGGTCTCAACCTGGTCTCAACGATACTGAGCCGCAGTCCTGCAGCTTTCAGCAAGGAAGTGCAGCGGAGAGGGGGAAGCGTGGGCCGTGGTTGTCATGGTAACCCAGGTTATCACAGGGCTCTCACTGCAGAGCCCCAGCCGACCGGCTGGAGGCGCCAACGTGTGCTTTAAAGCAGGAAAGCGTGTTGCAGAAGCAGAAATGTTATTTCCCCATCATTTGAGTACCCATCAACAAATTATTTACTTACTAAGATTTAAATAATCACATACTAGATTAATAAACCCGGGAGAGGTGGCGCGGGGCCCTTGTGACCCCACGCATCTTTGCTTAGCTGCAGTTGCCTAATTTTGGGAGAACGAAGCCTTACATTTCACATACCTTTCACCGCATTCTTTAACTTTTGTTTGAAATATATAAGCACTTCGCGACAGCGCGAGAGGTTCCTGGAAGAGCGATAACAGTCGATCAGTCGTGCAAAATGATCTGTCTGACCCCGCGCCACCACTTCCGTCGGCAGTGCGAAGAGCTTGCAGCAGTGCTTCGGTCGTGCCGGTACATTGATAGAATGTATCAGCGTGAAGTGTATTGTTTATTTATTTGACATTATGAATAATTTGAGGATAACTGAACGTTTTTGTGCTAAATGCAGATAACAAGTTTCTAAAGATCATCGCGATGTTTTGTGTAAACAATGTAGTCCAGTGAAAAGAGCAGACATGCAGAATTTTCTTTTCCAAATTTTAGATGCAATAATTCATAATAAATATTTGTGACATCAATACAAACATAAATTTCGTACTTTTTCGTAAGTTATGTTGTTTGACTTACAACATCTTCAATTCATTGTTGACTTATTTTTGTGTGGGAATGTTAGAAAATGAAACTTATTGAATTTTCTGATACCTTTGAAATATTCAGGAAAATGTAAATGGGGTCACTATATAAAATTGAAGATAAATGATAATTTTTCCCTTTATTTTTTTCAATTCCTCATTTGCATGTTTGTTTATAATATTGCATTTTGTTAATACTACCTTATAAATGATTGATCGTTATTAAAATAACCAATTTCACACTTATTTGTTGCTAAATATAATATTATAAAGAAATAACTGAAAGGTGTCAGAAAGGACCCCGCGCCACCTCTAACGTAACTCCGGCACGCGCCACCTCTCCAGGGCTAATAAAAACGACAGGAGGGGCGACGCCCGTGAGCCCATAGACACGAACCGCCCCTGCCCGTTGCTCTAGCCATCTTGCGGGGCTCCCTCAACAGTGGAGGATCCAGGAGGGGCAAGGCCCACTGTTTTTGTTTGTTTCTTCATTGATTCTGGCAAAATTGATTTCAATATTTATTCATGTTACAATTATGTCATTATTTTTAAAAAAATCGTTTAATATCATACATACCCTACAAAAATAATATACAATTTAACAGATATGTTTATTACTTAACAACAATCTATGCCCTCCCCCCAATGATCAGCTGTATCCGCCCCCGTTTCACATGGCGTGCATCATCGACATGGGACAGACAGGTCTATCTCTCTTCCGAAGAGGACGACGACTGATGTAGCGATTTGCGTGTATTTCGCCCGATTCGGCGGCCGGGAAACCAAACCGACTCATCACTCGAAACGGAGGGTTCCAGAAAGTGAAAGAACTTCTAAATATATTTGTGATTAATTTGTAATATATCGCTAACGAGAAATTAATGAACTTAATCACACAAATGCTGTGAGAGCATTTCCTGTTCTATCAACTTCTTCCTCCCTCGCTTTCATTCCTGTTTTCTAGGTGAGAAACCCTTCATCCAAATTGCGTACGTATTTTTCATTGAATGACCTCCTTTTTATTATGCACTAATGTAATAAAATTTTGAAAGAGGTTAGGCGGAAGAGCTGGGTAAATGGCCTGAGCCTCGCCACAAATAGACATTTATTTTATTTATTATTTATTTATTTAATTTATTCTGGGGAAAAGTATTCTGTTTGCAGGACCTTAATTCATTTCATGAACTGCAATTTGTGGCCAATCAATCTTTTCTGTATCTTTTAGTGAACTGATTGGCTTCCTCAAGGATTCTATTACACATTTCAAAGACAGAAGTTCCAAGTAAAAATGTGTTTAAATCTATTTATATATTAATAAATCTACATCACTAAATCTCATTAATTTTTTTTCCAAATATTTTTTAAACTATTTCACTTTTAAGAGTTGTATGTAAATAGGAGTCGTTGGTATACATTAATACATTTGGAAACCACAACAAGCACCCAGAAATTGCACAAACAAAACACAAATAAATTTTACATATTTATTGCTATTAAACATTGCCAAGAGAAAATTTGAAATTCATAAATACTATAATTCATAAACACCATAATTTTCTCCTTACACCTTATCACTGCAAACATTTAATGTAGCGTTCACTTGGAGATTTTTGTCCAACTGCAAAAATATCAGCATTTAGAAAATACACACTCCCATGAATCACCTTAAATCTGCTAAGTGTTGAAATTAGTTGACCTTGATCAGGATATTTTAGACTAATTCTGTCCATTCCGAAATTATTAATGCAAGTGCATGCCAAGAACGACACTCTGTTACATCAAGGAGCAGAGTTAAAAATGGAGCGGACTGTATGAAGCACGGGGGAGGAATGTTCTATATGTAGACTGCATGTCTATGAACAGAATATAAATGAGACCCTGAATAAAAATAACGAAGCACATGTTCATTCACAGTTTCGTATATACAGGATATCTCCATCAAAACACTTTTAATTTTGGCACAGTTGAAAGCCTCTCCTTTGCCAATACTTTTAAATCAGTTTACTAACTGCCACTAGCATGTACGCAAGACAATTAATACACTTTTGTCATAAAATTTAGAACAGCCTGTGAAATGAAAGCGTTGGAACAGTAATGAAGTGCACAAAAACAAAAATAATCTACAATATTCCCAGTTGCAACTCACTTTTAACTATCATGGTCTGTATATTTTTTGAAAGTGCCTTCTATCAGCAATGAACCCTGAATTAATTACATTCATTTTTATAATTGCTTGTCATCAAAGGGTTGTATTTGAGGTCAGCCCATTTAGTCAAGGTGGCTACACTGTGCATCCACTCAGCACTTCAGGTTTGAATCCTACCTTGGACATGGACATATGCCTCATGTCTTTCACACAAGGGAGGCTCTGCATCTAACCAGACCCGAAGAGACTACGAGTGCATTAGTTCTCAATATTATAAACAAAAAAACATTTTTTTAAGTGATAGACTACTAATTGATTACAGTTAATAAACAAATGGCTCAGGCACGTTAGATTCATGCAGTGTGAGACTGATAGTTCTATTATTTGAGACTCATAGTTGACTCTCAGTTGTAATTTTTATGTAACCCATTGAAATCCCTTATTTGAAAATGTTCACTTGCCAGTATCTTGGACAAGTTTTCATGTGGGTTTTATTAATGTTACTGCCCTAACACTTAATTAATAAATAAAAAACAAAGTACCATAAATTAATATTTTCTAGACTGGTATTGCAGGTTTGAGGTATATTTGAGGAATATATATTTTCTAGACTGACTTGTATTGCAGGTTTGAGGTTTCCGTAATGCCAAGGGATAAACACATCAAACACGACTAGCTCATTTAAGGAATTTAAAATAACAACAACAAAAAATGGGTATAAGCAGAGGCTCTGTTCCCAGTTTCAAAGAAATCTAAAGAGACCTTGAGAATGTTAATTAGAACCATGGGGAGATCCGCCAAGAGTTCCGCCTTGCTTGCACCAGAAGGAAGATCAAAGGATGCACTTTCAGGCAGCAGAAATAGCTCAAAGAAAAATAGAAAACACAAATTCCTAAAATATTCCTCCTACATTTCACAGCACCTGCTACTCTCTGTTACCTAATAAAATTGAACTACCTGTTATATCATATTAGTGTATCATGAAATAAACCCAAGAGAAAATATTGAATTCATCTGCCTTTTCAATGACCATTTAACTTATTTAACCAAATTTTACCCTAGAATTAACTGAATTTTTTTTCTTTGTTTTAATTTACATGTCAAACTAGTTTCTGCTTTATAAATAGAAGATAACCGGTATACAAAATTGGTGTTGTGGTATACAAAATCAAAATGTATTAAAATTACAGAGCATACTGTTTAGAACATTGGGAAAATTTTTTATTATTTTTCATTATAATTGTAATTGTTTCCCTATAATTAACATTACAGAAAAAAAAATTAAATTATGGTAATTAAAAAAAATGAAGAGACTTACTACCAAGAAAGAAAGAAAAAACAAGATTGGAATGACACTAATTTCATACTACAAGGGTAGTAAATGCTCTCATAATATAAAACAGACTGATCCTTGAGGTCTGTTTTTATCAATTTAGCAAAGAAATAGTAATAAAAAAATAAAACAAATGTATTAATAATAAATATTTAAATAAAAAACGTTGACTATTTGAATGGGTGAAAACCATAATGGTATAAGTGACATATAAATCTTGAGAAAACATTTATTTAAATCAATATCACTGTAAAGTAATGGTACTTTGGGTCATCTTTAAAACCATGGCATTTCAATTGCTCATTAAAACCATGAAATTACATTGGCACTGAAATGTAGCCTAATCTATACATGTATTTCTCAGAATTTGTAAAATGTTACTTATACCGTTATGGTTTTCACCCATTCAATTTGTAGTAGAAAATTGAAAGCAACACTCACCGAAGTCTGGACCTGAGGATTTGTTTGGTCTGCATCCCCCTTTTCGTTGTTCGCATTGCTGCCATTCACTGCGCTGGCTGTGTTTGTTCCGTTCACTCCGCTCGCAGGCCCACTGGGAATGCGTTTCTCCAATGCATCATCACTGGAAGCACTGAAAACGACAACACATAGGGCATAGAGAATCATTCAGAGGAAGCCTTCAAATATTTTTTTTTTGCACTCCTGACAACAAGGTTACCCTTCCATTCCTCGGCTATTTCCAACCGATTTGCCACAATATAACACTTCTAAATCCTGGACACAGAACAGTTGTTCAAAAGCGTGTATCACAAAGCTACCTACACAGAACAAGGGGTAAGGGCTGGGGGAAGGAGCAAAGAAAGAAATCAAATATTTACATAGCAACGTAGCAGCAGCAAACTTTGAAGAGAGGCATACTGCATGGCCCACACACACTGTTTCACTTAAGCACATAATGTGGTAGCAGCAAGAGCCAGACAGAACTTAGATTTACCAAAATATTCTGTGTGCATTGCAAACAATGAGAAAGCGTTGGGGGTCAGAAGGCCACTGCCTGATAGAGCCTTTATCACAAGCAGAGATAAAGCTGCACCATGTGGTGTATATCTCATACTAGTGTTGCCTTTTCCTGACAAACTAGATCTATACTCCCCATTTCCCTTTAGGTAAGTAGAGCCTTAAGTTAGCTTACAAACAGCCAGTAATCAATTAAAGTTCGCAATTATTACTCATTTAAAATGCATTATTTTTCAAGCAATGTCAATTATATGTTGCCTTTAATACACTAAATAAATAACTAATAATGAAAAAACAACTCATATTTAATTTCAATTTGCATTATAAATAAGCAAGAGGGCTTACTACCAAATGTATCAATTTATATTGAGCTCAATGTCTTATAAATGAAGTCATATGAATGAAGCAAAGAGTGATCTCGTTATTCTTTCTCTGGTCAAAAACAAAATTTTATTTTATTTTTTTCTCTTTCTCTCTACCCACAAATTCTGAGTAAAGTCAAAAAGGAAAAGTCTGCATATTCAATAAACCTATGAAATGCAGATTTTTATTTTAGTTTTAAAAGTTACTTATGATACAAAAAACTAATACTTTAGGTACATTTATTTACACCATTATAAATGATTCAGCAAAAGGAATAGCAAATTCTGTTACTATAATGAAATATATTGTTATTAAAAACACTTTTTTCATTCTTTTTATTTTGCTTTCTTCTTTAATTCGCTCTTTTTTCACATTTAAAGATAGTTAATGAAATCATTAAGCTCAACCTGTTCTGAAATAATATTATGAATTTTGGGTCAACAATCCGTTCCTCAACTCATTCACATTTTTGTGCAGTGTCCCTCTATTGCTAAAATACATGCAAAGAATCTCTGCTTTGTAATGCAAACCTGCAAGTAAGTACTGGTTCCTAAATATGTGCTCTCCTAAATGTCAATAGGAGAGTTTATAATGTCATAAAAAATAAACAAAAAATACAATTGAATGTGTATCATCAAAGAGAAAAGATGGTATCTGTCCTTTCTCTATGCTGTCATTATTTTACATAAAATAGCAAAACATTTACAAATATTTCAAGAATAATTTTCATGCGCAGTGATAATAGTGATGTTTATTAAATAAAATTTTAAAAAATATTTTTTTAAGAACATTCTGTCACTATTCTGTGACAACATTCACAGTCACGTTGACTTCTAGTGAGAAACAGTGTGGAAAGTGGTTGGACATTACTTGCTTCACTTAATTCTAGATTTGGTTGAAGTTTTAAAGAGAAGAAAATGAATAAAAAATTAATTTATTGAAATTTTGTTACTCTCTTCATTTCTTTCTTCATTTTTTTATCACCAAATAGAATGTGTGTCAATGTTAAAGTAACAAGAATGTCACTGATATTAGCAAAAAGTTTTTAAATACTAAATAAAATCCAAGGAAAACTGTTTCATTTTAGAAAATGTTTGATTGTACAGTTTACCTCACCGTTTCATTACTCCATCAATATCGCTTTACCTTTTCCCTCATTCCAGTTTTAATTTGAGTTTCTTAGCAACAGAGAGGAAAGACTATCCTAACTTTCCTCTACGGGAGCAACAATATCACCTACAAAACAAGCGGCCCAGGAAGAGGAAATCAGCAAATTAGCCATTTGTACAATCAGTACCAACCCTTATGGGACACTTCATGACTAACTAGAGTTCCTAAATTTATGGAAGATGTGATCACAGACCCCTTCAGAAAGAGGGAAACCTTGAAACAACTATTCAGACTTCACTCTTGAATTTATCTCTGATTACCAATCAATAAGACAATGAGCAAAATATTCAGTAATGAGCAAGTCTATTTGAAAAAATTGTATAAGTTTATTTGCACTTTTGCAGGCATTCTACTAAAGTTTTGCAGAAAACGGACTGGTCATTGATAGATGTGGAGATGACCAAAAAAATTAGGCATTTTCAATATTTTAGAGTAAGAGAAGAAATAAGTATTAGTAACAACCTACAGATATTTTGGCAGTTCTAGTAAAAATAAGCAGCTCGATAAAAAAGTAACCTGTATTAAGAAAATAAGTCATGAAAGAATGAGAAGGTTTTGCCAATATTAATGTATAGAAATGAGAGCTAGCTGCCACTCATGGAAACATATTTGGCTGCTTCATTATTAATTTGAATTAAAATAGTAGGTTTGTAATAATTCAGAGTTAAAAAATACTGCATTTTTTGCAACAGATATCATTTTTAATATTTGCAAATAAACCATTTTCTATTCCTTTTTTCTTTCAAAACTTTTTTACTTTCCCATATACATACATATATACGGAGTAATATACATAGTATAGGGAAAGTTATGTAATGCTGTGGAAAATCAATTTCGAGATTTCAGCAGAAATACACGTTTTGGGGTCCCCTGATACCAAAAAAGTGAGTCTTTTCAACACATCCGTCCGTCCATCCGCCTGTGAACAACACTAGTGCCTAAACCATACGTGCGATTTCTTCCAAATTGGATATATTCCGGTCGATCTGCGTCTACTCAAGGTGCCTCGATTTTGAAAATCTTTCTCCAAAATTTGATATTTTTTTTCTTCAATTGCTTTACATAAAGCGCCTCGGACATTTTCAAAATTTTCTCAAAAATGGCTCCCAATTTTTCTTTAAATTTGTTGAAGAATAGTACACTTACAAAGACGGCATCGGTCCCATTTTCATGGTTAACTCTGAATTTTCGAAAATTGCAAAAGTTACAATTTTTTTCGGCGCCTTCCTAGAAATACGAAATTGAAGACAGAGATTTTTCCTTCAAATAAAATTTGTTGTCCAAAGTGAGTTCTTTTTTTAAGGTCATATACATTGTTTTAAAAAGTTTAGAAGTTTCTGCGCAATATGGCACACATTATTTGAAATTTTAAAAAATTACAAAAAACAGATTTTCTCAAAAACAGCTCCAAATTTTTTCTTTAAACTTTTTGTAGGGATAGTGCTAAATGTGCTCTATGAAATGATATTAACATCATATTGCTCTATTCTTTTGTTTTTTTCAAAAATTACAAAAATGTAATTTTTTTGACTTGTTTCTCACGTTAATATTTACATTAGCGTCAATTTGTTTACAATATTACATTAATGAGTACATGTGCTTTAAATAATGTCAAATAAAGTTTCTCGAATATTGAATAGTTTTCTGTGAAAACTAGCTCAAAATTCTGCATTTTCAGAAACGCTGAAAAGCCATTTTCTCAAAAATGGCTTCAAATTTTTTGTTCAAACTTTTCGAACAGATAGTGCTAATTGCACTGTTTAATATGGCATAAAGTTAATTGTGAGGTTTTTTTTTTTTGTTTCTTCAAAAATTACACAAATGTTTTTTTGTTTTTGTTTTTGTTTTTTTTAATTTCTCTCATACCGTTAAAATGCACATTTCCAGCAATTTGTAAATACTATTGAATTTGTGTGTTTCAAATTACTTCAAGTGAAGTTTTTCGAAAACTCATAACTTTTCTGTGAAAAAGAGCTTCAAATTTCACATTTACAGTACCGCTTAAATGCCATTTTCTTGAAAATGGCTCATTATTTTTCCACAAAATTAGTCATTTAGAACAAGGTTTAACTGTTTTTTCAATATTCTTAAAATAATATTTTGGTTCTACTACTAGGAAACCGAAAAAATTAATAAAATGTCAAAAAAATGTAGTTTGGGCGTCGATACATGGCAGCTGTCAAGAGTATTGGTAAGTCGGAATAGCTAACTGAGACCAAACAAAACAGGAAACTAATACAAGAAAGTCTGTTCCATTCTGTAGCACCACTAGTTGCATTGTGTTATCTTGATCGATACTTATCCTTGAATCCTCATATCTCAATGATAGCAAATTGGCAGTTTTCAAAAAGGGCAATTTTCAGAGAAGTATTAAAATATTTTAAGCTGTTATGTGGACCGTACAGAAGAAAACTCTATTGCACAAAATGGATAAATTCACATGTGGATGATTTCCTGTGCATGAACATTATAACCTAAAAAAGACATTCAAAAACATCATTCTTATATACTTTTCCACGGTGGTGAGCTCTCCAGTCATTACTGCATTTGTAACATCTAGATCAATGAGATTGGTCTATAATTCATAGCTTGATCCTCACCCTCACTTTTGAGCATAGCTATCGCTTCAGCTTTTTTAAAAAGGTTGCAAGCTTTATAATTTAATAACTCAGTGGTTCAAACAAATGATATATTTTCTTGATAAGAATCAAAATTTGTTGAATAAATATATAAATACTTTAAATATTAAGAAATCAGCTGGTATAGATGATATTCCTACAAGAGTAATTAAATGCATTGCAAAATATAGTTTATCTAAATCACTAAAACTTGTATGTTTAACTTAATGAACTGGAAAATTTCCTTATCTTTTTAAAAAAGCGATAGCTATGCTCGATAGTAAGATTTGTAACATCTCCACAAATCCTAAGCAAGTTTGGTGAAATAGAGCATTAGAACATTGTATGAAGTGGTGAGTGAAACAGTGCAATGTTTGCTTGTGTGTCCTGATTCTTGTGTGTTTTTACTTGGTTAATTTCAGTTGTTGTGCATTGTGAAAAAACTTGAAGATATCATAGTTTAGCTGAAACAAAAACTATTCACTGGTTCACTTACACTAAGGAGAAACTTTTCTTCACAGAAAAGCTTTGCTTTTGATCATGAAACAAATATTTCTGTGGTCACGGGGTAAATGTTCATAAGTCAATTTTTGGCAAAATTGGTTTAAGTGCTGAAACTACAAGTTAAGTATCTATATTTTATTTTAGTAAAATGACCGAATTCAAATGTTGCCTCCTTAACAAGAGAAAAGCATTGGGAAATAGCGTTGAGCATAGGAGAAAGTGTTGGCTCAATAATCTAACCCTGGTGTCCTCCAAAACTAAGATTTTTGACTTAAGAACTTTTACCCTGTAACCACAGATTTGTTCTGAGCATTTGTTTGCTTACTTACATAGACATTTTTTGAATCACTGGGATTTAATCAAAATTAATGGATTGTTTTTAACAGAATTAAAACATTGAGAGTCAAATTTTCATGAAAATTAATTAAACATTTGAAAGAAGAAAATGTTGACTTCGTAATTAAGGAAAATTTCTGTTTAGCAAAATTAATACTCTTGAAACTAGCTCAAACAATATTCATAAAAGGAGTTTTAGCCTTTGAAAATAATACATAATGATAAAAGATTAACATGAAGAGAAGAGGAATGTGCAAGTACCTCTTGTATTAATTGAGAAAGAACCCTTGGAATCTTTAGGAGAGAAAGAGGATTTCTACACCAGTCATTCAAAAATTTGCCACTACAACAGGTCAGCTTGAATCTGTATACTCAGTAATGTAGGACGATTGGGAGTATTTACACATATTTGTCTTATACATTCATAAATGTCAATACAATAGTAATATGACAGCTCCAAATGTCACACATTATTTTAGAAGAGAAATTATATACATTTATCTTTTTATGAATTGACATAATTTAGAATCTAAATGTATATGCATATCAAGCTTTTTGTATATGTGAGTAGCACTGTCTAGGATTCTTTGATTACTTTTTGCATTGCCTGCATATGAAAGTATGATAATATCTCGTTTATTCAAGTCTGGCAGAACTGCTGCAAAGAGCTTCAATGTATTGGATAGTGTTCCCAGCACTGATCAGCCCATATTTTGCTTACTTATTCTTCCAATAGCATTACAGCCCAGTATGGGCGGGAGCTGCCTTCACGATGTGCGGCCATTCTCCCCTTCTCTCTGCCTTTCCCCACCATCCAATTATCTTATCTTCTTCATATCTCTGCCCACATCCTACATCCACCTTGTTCTTGGTCTGCCTCATCTTCCTATTCCAATTATTTTACCATGTAGCATAATTTTAGGCATTTTATCTGTTCCCATTCTTGGCATATGACCCACCCAGGACAGTGTATGTGATTTCACACACCTCACTACATCCTACCCTTTCAAAATGTGATCAATTTCCTCATTATATCTTATTCTCCCTCTTTAAGTGGGCCATACATTTTTCTGATCACCTTTCTTTCAAATGTACGTAGGGTCTCCTTATCGTTATTGGTGAAAGTCCACGCCTCAACTCCTTAGGTGACTACTGGTCTGATCATTGTTTTACATAGTTTGACTTTAGTTTTCCTAGTCAAAAGTACAGATTTTAGGAGTTTCACATTTGCATAATAGGCTTTATTGCCATGCATCACTCTCTGATTAATTTCTTCAGATGTTGTTTGTATTATTGGGGCTTACACTAAGATATGAAAATTAACTAATTCCTTCCAAATTATATCCATTTATTCTTATACTCTGCAACTTCCTTCTAGACTCATATGCTGATATTCACAAATACTTAATTTTATTTATCCTTGTTTATTTACAGGCCGATTTTCTTACTACGTTTTTCCAATTTTTTAAACGTAGCGTCTAGGATATCTCTATTTCTTGCTATTAGCACCACATCATCGGCATATGCAAGACATTGTATGGATGTATATATTATACTTCCTCTAATATGCAATTCCCTTACTGCACTATGAAGTGCTAGGTCAAAAAGAGTTGCAGAAAGCGAATCTCCCTGTTTAACACCTGATGTCACATTAAAACTCTCACTCACCCTACCTCCTACACATACTTTGGACTCTGACTGGACCATTGCAATTTTTATGAGTGAGCATATGTATTCTGCAATTTTCTTAAACTCTGCTCCTTTATTATACTTCCGTTATTTGCTTAGTGAATACGTGATCAGCGGTTCCTCTTCTTACTCTGAATAGACGGTGATAGTCATCTAGTATTTTTTCTGCAAAATTATTCACTCTTTTTAGCACTAATCTTAAATATATTTTGTACACTGTATTTAATAATGTAAATACCCCTGTAATTTTTACACTCAAGCTTATCATCTTTTTTAAAAATTGGACACATAAACCCATTTCTCTTTTCTCTTGGCATTCCCTTTAAATTCCAAAATCTACATATGATATTATGTAATGCCTTCAATAATTCATTCCCTCCTTTTTTAAATAATTCTCCTATTAATCCATCTTCGCCTGGTGCTTCACCATTCCTTATCAATTGCACAGCCTCTCTCATATTTCCTCCAGTGTTGGTGATATCACTTCAATTTCCTTGTTAGTGTCCTCAAGCTTTTCATCTTCCACTCGAGGCTCATCTTCGTCTATCCTATTCAGTAGTTCTCTATAAAATTCAGCCCATCTTCTCATTACTCCGTTTTCATCCTGAATTATATTTTGCCATTTTTATCTTTACATAAACTACTTTTGGGCTGATATCCCTTGGACATAGTTTTACTGCTTGATAGAATTTTCTACTTTCGTTTATATAATTACGTTGTTCAATTTCCTATATTTTAAATTTAAAAAATTATTTTTTCTTTTCTTGAATTATCTTACTAACCTTTTATCTACTTGGGTTATACATTTCCTTTGTCATTCTTGTTTCTCTTTGCATCATTTTCCTATCTTTATTTCTTTCCTCTAGTGCATCTTCACACTCTTTATCAAACCATCCACAATATTATTTATATTTTACCTTGTCGATAGCATTTTCTGCAGCATCAGTTTTGGATTTCTTAATGCATCCCCATTGTTCTTCTACTGATTCTTTCTCCTTAAAACCCTTCAGATTACTTTCAATTATTTTTTTTATACGTGTCTACACACTCCTTCTTAAATGATCCCATATTCCATTTCATTCTTTTATTCCCTTGATCTCTACCAGCAATTAACAGCTCCTCATTCAATAACACGTGCACCAGATAATGGTCTGAGTCACAGTTGGGTCCTCTTGCTCATCTTACATCTATTATGGATGTATAATGTCTCTTATTTACCAAAACATGGTCCATTTGATTGCATTGATCCTCGAAGTATGTCTATGTAAGAGCTTATGTTCAAAACTCTTGCTCATAATATTCATGTTTGTTTAGCACAAGTAGCTTTAGCACAAGATGAGAATGTAACTCCCGCACCAGAATGTGGGCATCAGGGACAGAACTTCCGGTTATGGCCTGTTTTTAAGAAGCAAGTGGTCAGTCTTGACTTGTGGGCAGTGGCAGTGAGTGGATGCTGAAATGCCTGTGACTGCTCAGTCAACTGAAGGCCCCTTTTAATTTTCTTTTGCATGGAAGGGAGTGCCTTCTTACAGAACAATGATTAATCATAATGAATTATAATGAAATACCAAACAAATTTTAAATTAATTTCATTCCACATTTAGTGGATTGAATGAATTTAGTATTCTTCACTGTCTGGGATGAGCCGTCTCTCAGTCGAGCTGATGTTTCGGGCTTCTTGCTTTGGCCTTCTTCAGAGTTATACCCCTTCAGTATAGCTCTGAAGAAGGTCACAGCCAGATGGCCGAAATGTCAGCTTCATAGACTGAGACGCGGCTAATCCCAGACAGCCGAGAATACTGTGGTCACGGCGTAAAAGTTCTTAAGTAAAAAATCTTAGTTTGGAGAAAACAAGGGTTAAATATTATCGAGCCAATGCTTGTTCCTATGCTCAATGTTATTTCCCAACGCTGTTTTGTCGTTAAGGAGGCAATATTTGAATTCGGTCGTTTTACTAAAATAAAATATAGATACTTAACTTGTAGTTTGAGTACTTAAACTTAACTTGTAGTTTGAGTATTTAACCCAATTTCGCCAAAAATTGACGTAAGAACTTTTACCCCGTGACCACAGAATACAATGACTCCAGACGTGGAAGCCTATGAATCCATCTGATTCTAAAGCAATTTCAATATTGCCTTAAGGGAGACTAGAAGATGTATTGTGAAACAAAATGAAAAGAACGAAAGAAAAAAAAGTAAAAAGAAAAGAAGAGAGGTACTTAAAAACAAAACACCCTAAAATATTGAGAGCCCCTTCCCTAGTTTCAGAAAGATAGACCCAGACACTGCGCAAATCTAGACACGACCACTCAGAAATGTCTCACCACTGGCAGAAAATCTGATCAAAGAGAAGTAATGATGAAGTTATCTTTGATAGTAGGCTCACAAGTGATTGAAAATATTTTATTAAAAATTTAGTTTACTGTAGAACTGAGAGCTAGCTACCACTCACGGTGACACATCCGGCCACTTCAATATTCATTTGAATTAAACCAGTAGGCTTGTAATAATTCAGAGAGTAGATTTAAAAATCCCTGCATTTTACACAACATATTTAATTTTTAATGTTTGCTAATAAACAATTTTCATCACAGTTAACAATTCTTTCCTCACTGCCCAACATTCTACCAGTTGTAGTCATGGTGAAGATGTATGAACGTTTCTGTCTGCCTGTGAGGTACCTTAGTATCCACATTATGCAGCAGATTAATTCATTATGTGTACACTCATTTGGTGGTTGAAAGGTATGTAACTTTGTATATATGTATATATAAAATTTAAATGTGCTCACTGTATCTAGATAGTGTAGCCTATATTAATTGATATGTTTTTGGTAGCTAAATGTAATAGTATCTTCTCCCTTACTTGTATACAGCCCTGAGGATGGAAATATATTTTCCAAAATATTTGCAAATAACCATGGTTTATATTAATTTTGCTCCTACTGACTAAGCCCCGTTAACCTGACTCCAATAAACCACTTTCTATTCCTTTTTTCTTTCAGAATTTTTTTTGCGTTGTGCTATTTTGATGACCCTTGACCTTGAATCCTCATATTTCATTGATAGCAAATTGTCAATTTTGAAAAAAGGCAGATTTCTGAAAAGTATTGAAAAGTGTTTTTTATTTATACTTGGGTTTTTATTTCTTGGCGCGTGGGGACTTGTCTTCACGATGGAATATCTCACGGTATTTCGCGTCGTTTTCGGTCGTGCCGCTAGCAGTCGCATGATTGCCAGCACTGCTCGATAGTCGCGATCATGCGACTCCTAACGGCACGCCCGAGAACGACGGGACATACCGCGAGATATTCCATCGTGAGGGCAAGCCCCCACGCGCCAAAAAATAAAAACCCAAGTACAGGAAAAGTTTTAACATGAACAGCAAAATGGTAACCCTCTACGTGTTTGTCTCAAAACAATCTTACAAATACAGTAATCCCTCGACATCCGCGAATTCGCGAGTTCCGAATTCGCGATTAGAGAATTGCTACCAGTTTTAACATTCGCGAGTGCGTCATTTAGTCGTACAACTTTTTTTTTTCTCTTTTAATCGAGCACTTTTCATTTTCTTTATCAGCGTCATCTGGGAACCGAATTCGGCAGACACCAGAGCCCGAAGTACCGCGTTCTGTAAAAATTTCAAAGTTGGTATGTCACATTAATAGAAAAAGATAACTAAAAAAATTCAATTAAGTTGCGTCAAGTTGGAGGTAAGGGTTTTGGCCACACGAACAGAAAAGCCATTCAGGATCTCATTGTAATGATTTCACTGAAGAGTAGCTTCGGGAAATGATCAGCGAATCTCACCTCATCGAACGTAATGATGAACTAACGGAAGCGAAACTGCGTCCTGGAACAACTTCAATGTCAAGACTGTCAATTGCGTTCTCAAACTTCAACAAGCTCTGGTAGAAAGGGCATTTAAATGCGATCTGAACACGGAAATTACTTCGAAATTTAAGAGAGAAATAGAAGCAGCAACTCTTCCACATTTGGATATTAGAATGAGGAGGAGGATGCAACAAAAAAAATAACAAAATCCAATCACTTTCAACTTTGAAATAAGTTTAAATTTTGTTTGATTTCTTCTCTTTGGGATGTTAATTATGAATTTTGTTTGTAGCAGTGCTTACTCAGTTCTACTGCGGTTATTTGCCAATTTTTCTTTCTTTTTTAAACAGTTTTGCGACATCTAGGAACCTAAACCACCTTTTTTCATTAAAAGATAGACTCAACTTTCGCGATGCTTTTCGGCAACCTAATGCTGGCTTTACACTAGCAAGAAAATGGCAGGCAATATTATTTCGTAAGAAATGTTGCCAATGTAAGAACTGCGGCAATAAATATTTCTGATGTTTGCAAAACTTTCTTGCTAGTTGTTCCGGACGTAGTGTAAAAATGACCGCAAGAAGCAGAAACAAATTGCTGAAAGATACTGCGGAAACTGGTTGCTATACTGCGATTTTTGTAGGAAGAGCTCTCAAGATAACTCAAATCCCATCTTCGCGATGGAATGTCACGGCATTTCGTATCATTCACAGTCGTTCCGCTAGATTTCGCACGATCGCGACCGTATGAAGCAGTGCTTGCGATCATGCGACTTCTACCGTCAAGACCGAGAAAAGACCCGAAATGCCGTGACATATTCCATCGCGAAGATGGGATTTGAGTGGCCTTGAGAGCTCTTGCTAGAAAAATCGCAGTATAACGTAAAGCCAGCATAACTCTGGCGAATGTTGAGGGATGAGTGTGGTCACCTCTCGGTGGGGACGTCGCTGGAGGTGAGGGAGGCCTCGTCGCTGCCGACGCTGTTGAGCGAGGCGCAGTGCGCCCCGCGCTGCTGCTGCTGCTGCTGGCGCCGCTCCTCCCACTGCGCGCGCACCTCGTCCTGCACGCGCCGCTTCAGCTCCTGCACGCGCTTGCGCTCTTCTTCTATCACCTGGCTGCCTGCGCCAAACAAACGAAGGCGCGTTCCATACGTCACAAAACAAAACAAACACGGCCGCAATTGTTGCTGTCCGTCATTTGGAAGGAGTGCAAAGGGAATCGGAATATAAATATAATGGAATTAAAGAAACGGAATAAAAATGAAGGGGGAAAAAAAGGAAAAATATCAGAAAAATGGGCTGGGAGTAATTTTAGAATTCATTTGCTCTCATTTAAAAACATTTTTCGTTTACTTTTTCTTCTATTTTTCAATTCAGTTTTATTTATACATTGGTATTTTTGCCCTTCGACTGTTTCTTCAATACTTACGTTGACTCTGTTTGGGGTCAGATTGGACTCCATACTTTTACTCAATAGTTTACCAGTCTTTCATGCACCGATGCTGTTTGGAATTATTAATTAAGAAAATGATGCTATTTATTAGTTTCATTTACTACATCATTTTTTAAAAAAAGAATATTATTTCCAGAAAAATATTGTAGCATATCCTTACAACTATACATAGGTGTCTACCGTACTAGCATGAGAATGTCTGATTCAAAGCTACTAACTCATAATAGACAAATACCACAGATTTTCATTCAGAAACAACATAATATTATAAAACGGAAATCGACATGCTTTAAGAATTTTTCTAGTAATTTAGACGTGTAACGTGAAATCTACTTGGGAACATTTCTGACTCCGGACATAAAAAATCAAATTACTTCAAACCAAGAAAACTTAAAAAACTGGAAAGTTGACAATACATGTAAAACTGGACATAAATAGCATATCTAAAAGGAGAAGTTCATGTGAAAAATATTCAGAGTGTCACAAAACATTATTTGCCCCTGGGGTCGAAAAAGACCCCAAATAGAGTCTAAGGGTTAAAGTTAAATTATCTTTATAATACTGTTAAATTACATTATAGTAGATTTGTACATTAAATTTTGGAAGTAGAGATGTAGAAAAAGAGGGGTATAATCTGTGCCCCATTAAATATAAGAACATATTTTATTTAATTCTTACACACAACACTCTTGAAAGAGCAAATACATTAGGAGAAACTGTCTGTAAAACAGCCATGCTCAACATTCTCCAACAGTGACATTTGAGGGATTTGATTAATATCTACATAACTATTTGAGGATTCTATGACTGTCCCAAACTGATTACTGTAATCAGATCATCAATAACTGATTTTGTAATCAATAGAATTATTAATTTCATCAAAATATAAAGTTCAATCAACGAAATTCTTCAGAATTTTATTATATACTTGGTTAACTATTATACACAAAAATCACAAGAACTTTCCTTTGTTACCTTCAGTCATTAATCCCTGCTTACAGATCTTGCAACATATTGGAACAAGTTATTACCTTATTTCTTACAAAGCTATGTAACAAAATGATAATGCCTCTCTAATATGATTTTAGTTCTTTTTTCACTAAAATAGCAAACATAACTGCAAACAACTTCTTCACTTAAATAGCAAAACATAATTGCATCTGAACCAGTTTAAGATATCAAGAACAATAACAATTTACATACATTTTACACAAGAAAAAGTCAATTAAAACATGACTTAAAAAGTTTATACTTCAACAAATGACCAACTATCAATCTGCAAGGGTTACCATTTATTTTCTTGAATATTGGATACTTTCATTCACTATCAACTTTGCAAATTGAAATAATGATTTTTTGCTTTAATTTCAATACTACAACATAAATTGGTCCCAAACTTACCTTGCTGTGCAAGATGTAGCTGCCTGTTGCGTTCAATTTCTTTCAAAGAGGCCAGAGCCTTTCGTCCTAATGATCCTGTGTTGACATCCAAAGGTGCCCCCATTGTTACGCGACTGATGCGTGCAAGATCGTCTTGTGACTGAGGAGATTGGGGTGATTGCAGGCTCGTGCTGGGAGAGGTGGCTGCAGGCTGGCCACCACGAAAAAAAACAGGCTCATTACTTGGGAGCAGATTTCTTTAATTTTGCATTTTTTTGTTTGTTGCTAGAGGGCATAGCTAAGTGAAATTTCTTTACATTTGATTAGAATTGGATACTATGTAGATTAATATGTTAGTGCACATTTGGCTCATTTTCCCTGCTGGTGCATATTCGTGTAATTATAGGACTATATTTGACATTTTTTTGTTAAAATGGAGACTTATCTCTAAAACATTTAATGTTTGCATGTATTCTATTTATTTGTGATTAGAAAGAGTTTGCCACAATTTATGTTTTTTTCTTCTTTTCTATAGATGATAAAATATTTGTGCAAATGTAGGATATTTCATGTTACCATATTTTTTACCAGACAGAAAAAATGAAAAAAGACATACTATTTACTTCAATTATTTCTCCCAAGAAGTAAATTAACTTATATTATGTTTGCATAAAAATATATCTTTTCATTCCAAGCATACTTCTCCTGAATTTTGTCAAGAAACATTTATACAAGAAATGAAATAATGTTGATTTTAATTGCGTGTCAAAGTACACATTTCAGGATTTTTAGCTCATAAAAGTATTTTAAAGTGCATACTTCAGAATTTTGGGGTTATAAATGCAGATTTAAAAAAAATAATATTTTAAGATTTTTTAAGGCATAAAAATCTTCTTTCTACTCATTACAAATCTTGATAGTTAATCTGAGATGGAGCAAATACTAAATTTTCTCAGACCCAAAACTAAATCCAAATCTTGAAAGGTTTTAAAATCTCTAGGATCTCTTGAATTTCAAATTTGCCGAGTTTTTCATTAGCAATCATTTTCATATGAATCTGAACTCCAAGAATATCCAAAGAACACTTAACTCCAATATACTACCATATCTACCACAGTTTCTGAAATAAGTAAGTATTGTTCCCCAAGAAAAGAAACTAAAATTGAAAGTTTCAAATTAAAATTCCTTTCTCAGTAAACTTTCAAAGTGTTTTCAAAAATTCTAATACGTTAACTTTCACTTGGTCATGAAATGAGAAAATTGAACATTTTAAATAAATAAAAATGTCCTCTTTAATGGGTTGTGCTTGAAACATTTACATGTACAGAAGAATGTTGATTCTCTGGACATCAATTAACCAAACTGTCAATTACCTGGACTGTTTTTTTTTCTTATATAAATTGGATTTGGTTTTTGGGGAAACATTTTCTGAGTTGAAAATCAAACAAAGGTTTGCAAAACTTATGGATTTTATTGTTACTGTAATTATGGATGCAATAAACACTTTGCTGTTTCTTGACTACAAAATGTTAAAACATTAATTTTATGATTTTAAATGTTTATTATTTTGAGTTTATTTAAATTTTGATTAAATTGATTTCTTTGAATTTATCAGGTGTGTTACATAACGTGTGTGTATATTGTTTCCTGTTTCCCAGGATTCAATTTTTCAGGATATTGCTCAATTCTTTCTATTCACTTTATTTGTTCCTACTTCCTAAATTGGAAATTATGTTGATTATTCAGACAATTTCAGTATCTGGATTTGCTCTAACACTGATTAGTCCACATAATCGACGCTCTACTGTATTGTAACAAAAAAATTTTGAGAATATTCTTTTACTTATTATGTAAGTTTTTTTATATTATTCTTTCCCTTTTGTGTATAAAAATAAAACAATACTAATTTCTTTTTGACACCCATTTCCTTGCAATAACAGAGGTTTATACACAGGCTTCAAGCCTCTATGGAATAATGCACTCATTATCTGTATTTATTATTACAACCTGTTAATAAATTGAAATAAAATTCTAAGTCTCACCTCATCCACATCTGAGGAAGCATCAGCGCTCGACTCCTGACTGCTAATGACTCCATGTTGAGTCAGTTCCTCTAGTCGAGCTTCCACAGCTCTCAGTTGGTTTCTCGTCTGCAAAAAACATCCAAGGATAAATAACAATGGGAAAATCTGGCTTTTACAAACCAATCTTTCTTTCATAAAGGAGAGGGTGTTAAAATGAATAAAAAATATGAAAATGAAGAAAGAAAAAAAAACAACAAAACAATAAGGAGTTACATTGCGTATATTCTATTTGCAAGATAAGAAATGAGATAAAATTCATGTTTATTTAAAGTTCAATATACTTTAAAACTGGCCTTATAACATTTTAATAATTTTGAAAACACCTCTCAAATTGTTTGCTTGTCATCCTTCAACATTAAAATTTACACAACAGCGGTTCAGAAAAGGATTGTTCTTGACTGTGGAATATGAATGAGAAAGTTTATTTACTGCAAGCCATTATTACAGTGGGTATTGATCTATTGCGAGATAAAATTGTTTCCCAATTGTTGGCAGAGTTGAGTTAAATTTATTTTCCATATTAAAAAAAAAATCACATAAAATGTTGAAGAAGACACCGTATTTACCTGAACGTAAATCAACTCTGGATTTAAGACAACCCAATAATTTTAAAGAGGCCTTCAGAGAATTTTTAACTAATTCTTACTACTTAGTCAAAGTAAAATTGCAAATTGTCTAGAAAATTGTCTTCTTGAGAATGTTAAAACTGCTTGAGCTATCACTATTTTCTTGTTTCTTAAAATTGTAAATCTTGGTTTTTGTCACTACCCTTTTCAAGTTCACGTGCATCCTTGTCTTTCTTTTGATCCTCCTCTCATACTGCTATGTCATTTAACTTTTTAGTATCTTTGGAAAGTTTTGTTCGTTGAATTTGCATTCTTGGTCTTTCACCTGACGCTACCTAAGAACACGGAATGACATTGTAAAAACATGAACCCTAAGCGATTAAGCTGAATCCCCGGCCCTCCCTGTCTGTCTGACTGTCTCTGCCGCTCTCTGTCTCTCCCATTCACATTTACTTGCAGATTCTGAGCAGGTGAGATAATATCGGGAAGCGCCGGACCAGCAAAAATGTAATAGAATGTTCAGGAAGAGCTCATTCTGTAGATTAAGGTGTAAGTTAGGTTTGAGGCTTTCGGTCTCAAATGTTACGTTTTAAGCGCATCGTTTAGGAGTTATTTAACGATATAGATTCAAAATGCTGCCAGAATTAACAGCACATAAACCTTCTCGGTGAAAAAACACGTAGAAGTCCCAACTTGCATTGCGACCGGTCCAACGGTGTAGGAGTTAGCACTTTTTAACATCCAGTTTTATATACGTAGATAAGCCAGCGTTACAGTGGATATTGATTTAATGTGAGCAAAAATTTTCCCATCCCACCAATTCCTGCCTAGGCTGAGATCAATTTACTTGTATTCCGGCATTATAAACGACCTTTTCTGTTGCAAGAAATCGTTCGTAATCGGGCGTTTTACGGCATGAAGTATTAGATTTTACGGCACGAATGTTTGCGTCATCACACATTCAGCCAATCGCAGCGAGAGAATTAGGGGGAGGTAGAGGTAAACAGAACAACCGACCACAGTTTTCTCGCACAGATGTCAAATACCCGAGACATCACAAGAAAGTTCTTCGCAAATTTAAGTTTCATTCTCTTATAAATTTACAATGCTGTCATACAAAAAAAATTGCGTATGCAACTCGTTTATAATATTGCTTTCGTACTATAAAAACATTTTTCGTTTACTTTTTCTTCTATTTTTCAATTCAGTTTTATTTATACATTGGTATTTTTGCTTCGTACTAATTTGAAAACTCGCTCCTAAAGTCGCTCGTTTTCAAAACATGTACTCATGCAATAAAGCTTAACATTATAAACTATACTGCGATTTTCGTAACTTTGTCCCTGACAGAAGTCAGCTGTTCATGGTTTCATCCAATTGGGAGCTTAAACGTCACCATAGTGACGTCACTGTCGCGAAATATAAGCTCCTGATTGGATGGCAGCGAAACAGCTGATTCCTGTCAGGGACAAAGTTACGAAAATCGCAGTATAATTGCATGAACTATTATTCCGCATTTGAAATGCATGTAAAAAAATAAATGTAACTTCATTATTTGTGCACGTCTTCTCAATTTCAGTGGGAAATATCAGTGGCGTAGCGTCAGGGGACGCTGAGATGCTGAGCATCCCCGTATATAAGAACCTTAAATACTGTATTGATAATCTTACAAGTGGTCTGTTGAGCGAAACACGTTTTGTATTAATTTAAAATTGATTTCCTATGATTGAATTCGGCGGGCTGTTGAAGCTGGCCTCTGATTGCTTGAAAGCTAAAATACTTCAGCGTCTGCCGCCAGATTGCGACGAGCAATGACGCATGCGCAGATGGCGAGGTCCCCCTCTCCCCTCTTCACCCCTGGCCCAGAGAAACCCGACTGCTTTACGCTAGCGTCTACTGCGGAAAGAAGCTCGTTTGTGCACGAGAGCGCAGCACACTTCAGGCGTTCAGTAAATTATCTTTCTCTCTCTCACTCGGGAGTCCCCGCTTGGTCATGGTACAAACTGTAGAAATAGTGCCTGACTACTATTTCTTAATTAATATCCAAGAAATTGTATTATCTCTTAAATAGATTACATATTATTTAAGTCTGCAATGTATAAATTAACAAATGGTCTTATTGCCATTCGCGTATAAGAATTAAAGCTGAGCCATTGTATAATTTGCTTTCAAGACATCGGCAGCCCTGACTGCTGTGAGGATTTTGTGGGAAGCGCCTACACCGTCGTAAGCAATCGAGATCGTGGAAGTAGTCCCAGTGTATCTGCCTTGTGTTGCGTTCGCCTGTTAGACGAAGTAGTTGATAGTGACATTTTGTGTGTTATTGTTGAGCATCCCCAAACGTGTGAGTCACGCTACGCCACTGGGAAATATAGTTATTCAAATTATCGTTTTCCATATTATCGCGGCAGAAAGTATTATTCTTTCATAAAGAACATGATGAGGTTTAAGGGCAGGAATTTATAGCTAATTTACCTTTGAAAATATATTTTATTATATAGGAGCGAATATTTTGTCAACAAAACTCGAAAAAAAAACGCTCTTTTTTCTGTATTCAAAATTCGACTAGAATATGGTTTAGGATAGAGATGACAGAATTATGAAAACGTGCAGAAAATTCACTTCTCCCCATAGCTCGTCATAAGCAGTTTTTAAGTGTTTTTGATGTAAATAAGTAAATGAGCACTTAGGTACCTCCTCGAGGCGCGCGAGCTCGTCGGCCAGCGCCCTGCGCAGCGCGTGGCCCTCCTGCTGCGCCGCGCACGCCACCGCGCGGCGCTGCTGCTCCAGGGCCGCCAACCGCGCGCGGCGCTCGGCGGCGCGCGCGCCCCACCTCGGCCGCCTCGCGCTGCGCCTCCTCGCGCGCCGCCAGCCACCCCGCCTCCTCCTCCAGGTGCCGGAACTCCAGGTCCTCGAACGCCTGCATCACACGCCACAACAAACAATCACACTCAAATACGCCTTCACCGCAAACCCGTCTCAACCGGAAAACTGTCTTCACAGGAAACCTGTCTTCACAGGAAACCTATCTTAACAGGAAACCTGTCCTGCCTTAACGAGAAACCTGTCTTAACTGAAAATCTGTCTTAACCGGAAACCTGTCTCAAACGGAAACACCTTAACCGGAAACCTGACTTAACTGGAAACCTGTCCTAACAGAAAACCTATCTTAACCAGAAAACTGTCTTAACGAGAAACCTGTATTAAATGAAAATCTGTCATAACCGGAAACCTGCCATGACAGGAAACCTGTCTTAATTGGAAACCTGTGTTAACAGGAAACCTGTCTTCACCGGAAACCAGCCTTAACAGGAAACCTTTTTTAACCTGAAAACTGCCTTAACCGGAAACCTGTCATAACCGGAAACCTGTTCTAACAGAAAAACTTTCTTAACCGGAAAACTGTCTTTACGAGAAACCTGTCTAAACTGAAAATCTGTCATAATCGGAAACATGTCATAACAGGAAACCTGACAACCGGAAAACTGTCTTAACTGGAAACATCTTAACCGGAAACCAGTCTTGACACGAAACCTGTCCAAACAGGAAACTTGTCTTAACCAGAAAGTTTCTCCGGCTTGTGAAGTTGAATGGCATTTTACTCAGCATAAAACGGAACCTCTCCAAAGCGGAAACGAAACAATTTTTCATGTCTTACAGGGGAAAAAATCTTTATAAAACGGAATTCCTGTGAATTTAATGCAGTTGGCAGTGAGACACGACATGTTCTTAATGAAATGGAAGCTTGTAACTCTTTTAACGTAAAGCAAGCAAATATTTCAAGCGGTTTCTTCACCTTTTTCTCTGCCTCCAGAAGATCATGTTGGTGCTGCAATCTATCTGCTATCTCACGTTGGCGTTCAGGGCAACCAGCACTTCGCATCACTTCCTGTTCTAACCTGAAAGTACAAAGACATTATTTGAAAGGAAGATACAAAGAAGAAAAAAACTTCTTCCCAGTTCATCATCATACTTTTGGTATTTACAAAAATACTGACAAATTTTTTAAAAAGGCTTTTCTTTAATCTTTTTGAATTTGTAAACAGTGAACTTTTTGTCTCTAATGTTGTCCTAGGGACTTCAATTGCATGAAATATGTGCACAATATTCCCTGACTGAAAACAGAAGTGTCAACTCCTCTCCTATTTTTCTTTCTTACCTTCAGTCTCTATTTATGTTACTTGATGTTGACAGAAAAGCAGAAAATAACATTCAAAATTATATATTAGGCAGCCTATATATTTATTAATAATACAATTTTATTTAGTTTAAAATGGCTTGAAAATAATATGATTTCTCCATGTTCTCACTAATTTTGAATAAGACAGTAGTTTCCTTTTCGTATATTATTTTTTACCTTCTCAAGAGTTGAATCTCAAAGTTATAATTTGTACCTATAAGTGTTTGGCATCATTGTGGTCTTACACATGTGCAATTTTCAATTTTTTCTGCCCCCCAAGAGATATTATAGCTAAAAATTTGAAAAATAATCCCAAATGCCAATTTTAAGCGTATTTATTAATGGGTCAGCTACATAGATACCACTAATACTGTACATATAGTAACTAATCTTTTTTATTCTTTAATTTATTTATTTATTTGAGGTCACTCTAGGAACAGCTAATGTCATTATTTAGTTATGTGTATAAACATAGAAAAACTTAATTCTCTGAGTCTATTTCTTCTTTAAGAAAGTAGTCGGAATACCAAACGTGGTTTAATTATTTAACATTAAAACAGTTAAAAAGTGTGAGAGATACTATGGGAATATGTGCAATCAGTGAACGATTCTTTGAGCTCAGAATCTATGTCCTAACATACACGTATTGAATTTAATTACGAAAAAAACATGGTCAATATCAGACCATAAGAACTTATGTTATTTGTTTATCTTTGTAGTCCTGATTTTTGGAAAAGAAGGGTGGAACAGTTTTTCTTCCCTAGAGTCCTTAATTTTGGGTTCATTTTCGTTGATGGGTGCATTAATGTTGGGAAGTTGTATTTTTTAGGTGGGCTAGAGACGTTAGTAGTCTGTACCGGAGCACTTAATTGCTCCGATAGCAGCTCTTAATTGCTCCGATAGCAGCTCTTAATTGCGCCGTCAGCTGCAGTAGACGTAAGTTAGCAACGCCCATAATTTTGGGAAATCCACAAAAGCGTGAAACTCTGAAACAGAGCCTTTACTTTTGGAGACGGATTCTTTGAGTTTGCTTGTTTGTTTGGGCGGTGCTAGCGTTAAAGGGCACAGGTGCGCCGGCTGAGAGGTTGACGCGCCTACCTCTGCATCTCGGCGGCCGCCGCCTCGAGCCTCTGCCGGCAGTCGCCCTGGCGCGCCACCTCGCGCGCGCGTCCGCGCTCTAGCTCCCCGTCCAGGCGGCACACGCGCGCGCGCAGCGCCGACAGCCGCGCCTCGTCCTGCAGCGAGCGGTCGCGCTGCGCCGCCCACTCGCCCTCCAGCAGCGCGCGCTCCATCTCCAGCTGCGAACAGCCGCACTTCATTGCAACAACACTTAATTGCACCAAGAGCACTTAATTGCTTAGACAGCGCGCGCTCCATCTCCAGCTGCAACCAGCAACTCTTAATTGCATCGACAACAAAAGCACTTAATTGCTTCGACAGGGCGCGCTCCATCTCCAGCTGCAATCAGCAACACGCGCCACTTAATTGCGTCGACAACAACACTAATTGCACCAAGAGAAATTAATTGCTTAGACAGCGCGCGCTCCATCTCCAGCTGCAAACAGCCACACTTAATTGCATCGACAACAACACTTAATTGCACCAAGAGAAATTAATTTCTTAGCGCGCACTCCATCTCCAGGTGCAACCAGCAATACGCGCCACTTAATTGCGCCTATAACCGCTTAGTTGGGCCGACAACAGCACTTAACTGCTCTGACAGCAGCTCTTAATTGCGCCGACAGCCAAGTACTCTTGCCACGGACAGCGCGCGAACTTTCCTTCCTCTTGCTTGTTCTATTCTCCACGCCGTTTACTCTCACGGACTTACACTTACATGCACTACACAACCACATACTTTGGGAGACCAGTCGGGAAACCGAGCAAACCTACATGTACATTGGCTCCGCATCTGACCATCCAGCGGGGGAAGATCACCGCCAGCATATCACGAAACAAATATAACACTTACGGGACTAATGACAAAAGCAGTTGGCAGATACAGAAAACAATCAGTTTACAAAAACCTCAAGCAAAAAATTTCACAAAAGCAACAAAATTGGGTTTTCTTTGGATTATAATATTAAAATTCACCATTTTCGTTTTGATTTCCTCGCCTTTGTTTAAAATATGAGGATGCTTTCAATTTGTTATCAATTGATGCCCTACCTAAGCCAGTTTGTGTAGTGAAAACAGCTTATAAAGTACATTATTAGAAAGACTTTACAATAATTGAAAAACATTTTAATTGCAAAATTTGGACCGGTTTTCTAGAAAATCTTGTATATAACTATGGATACTTACTCCTCTCAACAATTCTTCCTCTTGTTGTTCAACTTCAGTAATTTTTCTCTTAATTGCAGATAATGTACCCAACAGCTTTGTTCTCTCTTTCCTGAGCAAGTCTCCTTCATCCCTTGACATCTGAAAACACAAACAGCACTTGAATTTCGAAATTTCCAAGTGATTATTTCCACTAATGTAGGTCAATACTTCACAACAAAAATGTAAAATAACTCGTATCATATGGAGATTTTAAAACGTTAAAGCTATACAGAAATAAAACAATGAGATAAAAAAAAACTGAAAGCAATCTGTAAACATTAATTAGTGAATTTCAAAATCTATATCGCTTTCACTTATATTTGGATGACAAAGTAACTGCAAATCTCATTTCCACAAAAATAACAGTAAAGTGTCTCCATTAAACATAGTCATTTAGAAAGTATTAAAACTAAATGAACTTATACCATCTAATGGGCTCTAAATAGTGACCTCGTATTGCCTGTTAATAATAGTGGCTCAAATATTTAAAAATTATTTTAAAAGTAGTTGATAACAGAACAGAATGAAATTTTAGTTTGGGGTCGCATCCTTTATCGTAACGGCTCGACTCTTACGTCGCGAAATCTTTGAACGAAGGCGAAGACCGAGTAACGAAAAAGAGGGCATTCTGTTTACGTGGTACCAATTACAATGACCTTTTTTTCATAGTTTGAATGACAATAGGAAATTACGCGATGCACAGACTTACGGAATGTATGTTGCATACGAGGGTTGGGGCAGAAGTCATGGCACCATTTTTTTTATACGAAATGTTATGAGATCACACAATTTTATTCGTCGCATGAAAGAAGTGTTGTGTTCATAACAACAGATGGCTCTGTGAATGTCTCTATTACCACAGAGAGCAATGTAAAATCGGTTGTGTGACTGCCACCGTGCCAGATGACTGTAACCCATTCCGATCAGCGATTACGCCAAGATGCCCGCACTCCATGGGAGAAATGACTAAGAACGTCTCAGGGAATTGTTGGAACCTCTGGGGAATAATGCTCTTCCATACCAGTCTGTCGTGAGATGGGCGGGAGAGATTCTGCGAGGAGCCTACCAACCAGTACGCAACACACGTGAGTGTCCGGACCGATGTGGCACGTGCAGTACTCGAACAAATGCCTAATCTGGCCTTTAAAATAGACATGTAATGCTTTTGAAACATTTTGAATTTGTAAATAGTAAAATGCATTTCGAACATGAAACCAATACTTACTAAATACCTTAATACACAGTAGAAACAATTTTGGTATGTCGTAAAATGTCCGTACATTTGGTTTATATGTTGTTCTTTCGTGTGTATATTTCGTATTTTTCACCCGTGCTCGTCTTCTCACAGAAAAAACATAGTTGCCATGACTTATGCCCGAACTCTCGCAGGAATCGAGAAGGCGGAGGTCGGTGCCTCGTCACCCAACTTTGCCACGCGCTGCGAAGCGTAGAAAAAACTGTTCAGCAAAAGAGTGGCATGAAACGCAGGAAAGTATGCTTCGGACAGACTCAAGGAGGTTTTATGTTAATCGCGCAGGCCGAAGCCCGGAGCCTGGCCGGTACGTTGAACTCCTTTAGCGAAGCGTCGCAGCGCCTCAAAGTTTGAGGTTATGAATACGACGCCATTCCGCTCGCGCGGTGGTGTTATCGTGTCACGTGCACGTGAGTCGATTCTGTCTCGTTTACAATAATGGATTAGGGCCTTTCCGTTCTTATAAATCTCTTCTCTTTTAAAGACACATTCCGCACGTAGCTTTCTACCTTTCACTGAGCTCTCCCTATACTAGTAGTGGTAGGAGCAGAGCCGGGATTGTATTACTATTTTGCTCGCAAAAAAATACAAAACAAAAAATCAAATCTGCAGTTTGTTTACCGATGTAAATAATTTTTCTATAACTCTGGGGCAAAATGTGTACTTTTTCAAAGGATGCTAACCTCGCACTTTTTAAAAAAACAACTTTTATTCATCTTTAAACTACGTTCGGTAGAAATTCAGAAGCTCATGAAAAGCAGCCGCAGATTGTACTTCTCCGACACACGACGCATTATTATTTGACTAAATCAAATCAAGCCACATCAAAACAAATCAAGTCTAGTCAAATCAAGTCAAATGAAATAAATTCAAGCCAAATTAAGTCTAATCAAATCAAGTCAAACCAAATCAAGTGGAATCAAATGTCAAATAATATCAAATCAAATGAAGTAAAATCATATGGAGTAAATTGATATCAAGTCAAATCAAATCACCAAATGATGTCAAATCAAATCAAGTGAAATCATATAAAGTCAAATCAAGTGAAATCAAAGTCAAGTAATGTCAAATCAAATCGAATCATATAAAGTCAAATAATGTCGAATCAAATGAAGTAAAATCAATCAAGTGAAATCAAGTGGTCAAATCAAGTGCAATAGTGGCAAGTGAGACGAAGTGAAGTGGGAAAGGGGCCGACCTTCCAGCGCGCGGGCCGCTCCTGGCGCACGGGGCTGTCCTCGGAGTTGGGCGAGGAGTCTTCGTCCGCGTCGCCGCCGCCGCCGCCGCCTCGCCTGTCGCGGCGCGCGCGCTGCCCGTTGACGCGGGCGGCCGCCGCCAGGGGCGCCGCGAGCGCCGCGCCCTCCAGCACGTCGGGCGGCGCGTCGGGGCTGCCCGGGCCCAGCGGCAGGATGAACTTGTCCCTCTCGCCCGCCTTCTGCCTCTGCGCCTGCTCTCCCTTAAGCTGCTGCTGCTGCTGCTGGAGCTGCAGCTGCAGCTGCTGGAAGTGCTGCTGCTGCTGCTGCTCCTGGATGCGCTGCTGGTGGTGCATCTGCAGCTGCTGCTGCAGCTTGTGCTGCTCCTCTTGCATGCGCTGCTGCTGCTCCTTCAACCGCAGCTGCTGCTGTTGCTGCTGTTCCTGGATCCACTGTTGCTGCTGCAGCTTCTGTTCGTGGATCCACTGCTGTTGGTCTTGCAGGCGCTGGGCCTGCTCTTGTTGCTGTTGTAATTGTTGCTGTTGAGCTTGTTGCTGTTGTAGTTGTTGCTGTTGTAATTGTTGCTGTTGCGCTTGTTGTTGAGCCTGTTGTTGAGCTTGTTGTTGAGATATGTGTTGTTCTTCGTTTCTTTGTTCCTGCTGCGGCTGTTTTTCGTTTTGCTGCTGTAGTTGTCCCTGTTCTTGTAGAAGCTGCTGCTGCTGTTTAAGCTGCTCTTGCATTATTTGCTGCCTGACCTCCTGTTGGAGAAATTGCTGTTGCTGCAGTTGTTGGAGTGTCCGCTCTTCGAGTGTCTGCGCCTCTTTCTGAGGGATCGTGTCTTGTTGCTGAAACTGACTGTTCTGCTCGTATTGCTGATATTGCTTGTTTTGTTCGTTGTAGTATTGCTGTCTTTGTTGCTGCTGCTGCTGCTGTTGTTGTTGTTGTTGTTGAACCTGCTGTGGTTGCTGCTGGTCTTGCTTCTGCTGAGGTTTGTTTTGCGGCAGAGAGCCCACGAAATCGTAGTCTGAAGCCAAGGCCATTCGGTTTTCGATGATTTCGCACGTGTCACGGCTGCAACAGAGATTTAAAAAACAAATTGAAAACGATTGTGTAAGCGCAAAGAAAACACTTTACATTCTGTAGTGGCAACAAAGATTTTGTAGTACTCCATGATTAAAATTTCAGGATAACAGAGGTATCAACCACAATTAGTAGGCTATACACGGTGTCCGGGGAGAAAACGTCGAATCTTCGAAAATAAGCTCTTAAGACAATTCTAAGAATATTTTGTCCTATAAACTACGTGGATATTCCGAATGGTTGAGCCCCATGAGCACTCAAAAGTTAGTTTGGAAAATTGATTTCTAGGCAAAAATTTGCATTACAGAAGCATAGAAACCCTTGAGAAACATATAAATTGTACATTATTTACAAAAGAAATGAATATATTTGTTCAGAAAGAAAAATTAAGCGAGAAATAAAAAAGCACTCAGTTTACACAATCCGACTGCTTTTTTATTTTTCGCTTTTTTTTTGTTTGAGCAAATATATTCATTTCTTTTGTAAATAATACACAATTTACAAATATTTGGAGTGTTTCTAAGTTTCCATAAAGGAAATTTTTCCTCTCCGGACATCATGTATAAAATAATTTACTTTGCAGAAAATTCAGCCATACACGTGTTTTGGGCATTTCCCCCCATCATCAGTGGCTCCAAGTAACACACGTTGTTGTTACCTGTGCGGTGGTTGGTGTGCGTGCTGGGGCACGATGGTGCGGATGCGGGTGCGCGGGCTCTGCGGGTGGTGCAGCGGCGGGGTGGTGCCCGCGGGGCCCAGCGCCACGTTCTCGTAGGGCGAGCGCCCGCTGCCGCCACCACTCTGCGCAGGCGGCGGCGCCTTCTGCGCGTGCGCGCCCACCGCCGGCGGGCTCGCCACGGGGCTCGACGAGTACCTGCGCGCGCAGACGACTTACAAGCACGATCGCAAAGAATAGTCACAAGCGTTCACCAAGGTTGGTTACAAGGGTTTTAATGATTGAGAGGCGACAAAAAAACTGGGTTTTACATCCATTTTACGATAGAAAATAACAATTTAAACTAACTCCATAACTACCCAACATTTTTATTAACAATCATTTATCTCTTAATTACATAAGGACGTTACAAGCGCTCTAGTGATCGAGGGGTGACAAAAGAACTTCTGCATTTTGTCGGTGCTTGACCATCAGTGAACGCCCGTAGCACACGCATTATTTTACTTTTTATTTATTCAGATTTACTTACTACTTAACTACATGTTAAATTAATTCGGTTTCTCTTTTCAAAATTCCCTCCGAAAGATAACTTATAGCATTATTCAACTGTTTATATGTTTCCCTCGTAACCATGCTCCTTTCGACACAGGTACGTTACGCAATTTAAATTGAACTCCGCATCAACGGAAATAACGTACAGTAAAGGTAATAAAAGTACTTTTCAGGTTTCGGGCACAGATTTGCGTGCATTCCTCGCCTCCTGCACCAATATTAACCATCGGTTCTTTTACGTCATACACGTGCTAAAAGTTCATTTTTTTTAGCAAGTGAAACGACCCACAAGTGGTCACATAAATATCTGACTGTAAGAAACAAAGCAAAATGCCTTCAACTGACCTTAATGTTCCATTAAGTGATTTGTATACTTGAATTAAAATAAAAGGACATTCAGCAAGGCAGAAAAAATATAGTGTATTCCCCACGCGATAAATGTGATTTTATTTTGCTAGTACGATTGGGCGAGTCGATCGTCAGCCTCATGGTCCAACATTTTGTACCCGTAAAATAAAGTGCCACGTTTCCCACTCGCATTCATTCCATTGTGAGAGTGAAGGTACAGAGCAAAAAACCTGTAACCCCAGGTTTCTCGACCGACAGTTGGAGATGGTATTGGTGTGACTTCAATACCTTTTCTCCCTGTACTATGGTACATAGGTTGCATAAAAAGAAATGAGCATATTGCTGTGACTTATGTGAGTGGCGTGCTGCCATCTGTCGTGACAAAAGGAAGGAGCGAGGGAAGTGTGTGGAGCGAGCGGGAACAGTACTCTCGTTGAACTTCATAGCAACGGCGCACTGACCCCGCGGAGGCGGCGAGGTCGAAGGTGAAGATCTCGGCCAGCTCGTCTTCGGAGGCCGACACGCCGCCCCCGCCCCCGCCCCCGGGCGACGCCAGGCGCTTGTCCCGCGGCAGCGACCCGTTCGTCTTGATCCTGCAACACACACACACGCACTCACAGCGGCGGGGCAACCCTGTGCACGCGCAGGGCATGCCACCCATGAATGCACTCTGTGATCGGAGGTTCCTCACCACTGCCACCTCCTACAACTATTTGTCTAGGATGACAATGGAAAAAGGCCCGTTCCAGCTCCTCACATTATTGCGTCAACATTGTTTAAAAATAGAGTAGTGGCCTTGATCCATTCAACAATGAGAACTTTATTTTACAAACCAGGAAAACACGTGGGCATCAGTGGCATGCCCTACGAGTTAATTAGGGATTTTGGGGTGGCATCTGAGACGTGCCTTACGAGTTGTAGGACGTGTCACATTCCATACTACCAGCTAGTAGCCATTATTCTCGTGGCACCTCTGACATGCCGTACGAGCTGTAGGACGTGTATTATGCTTACGAGTGCAAAGGGTTTAAGAGCGCGCAATGATATCACCAAGAAACCAGTGGTGCCAAAACAGCCCGCAGTTTCACGCAAAGTTACGCGAAAAGTACTCACGTTTTCGAAAAATTGTGCATGACCTTAGGTCAAAATTTATCTTCAAGGAACGCATTTCATTCCGGGAAACAAAGTTTCCGACACAAATAGCAGAATAACTATTAAAATATCGAAGAAATGGCACTAGATGCCACTGTAGAATAAAATAACTAAATATTCATGTCAAATGCAACCCGCTACACCCGGTAGGATTCTAGACTCTATATAGTTAAATAACTTCTAAACAAAGCGTACAAGGGCATTAAAAACTTAAAGTTTGAGGCCTAGGGCTTCCTCTAAGAAACGTTTCTCACACCGCAATCTACAGCATGAGATCATTTTGAACATTCTATTAGATTTTTGCTGGTGCAACGCTTCTCGATATTATCCCACCTGCTCAGAGACTCGCAGAATCTGCAGCTAAACGTGAATGAGAGGGACAGAGAAGAGACAGATTGAGACAGAGAGAGAGGGAGAGAGACGACGAGAGAAAGATAAGAAGAGACGAGAGGGAAGGAGAAAGGGGGAGATGAAGGGCAGAACAACGTCTGCCGGGTTCCACCAGTTGAATGTAAAGGAAACCATAAACATAAGCAGCGTGCGGCTAAAAATGTGTGGAGGTGTACGGCGAGCACATCCCCTCGCACCCGGAGCGGCGGAGAGTTTATTTGCCGTGTGGGAGAGGAGGGGATTCCGGGAAGGGCGTCCTCTGGTGGCACGGGGGGGGGGAGGAAGTGGTTCCGTCCGTTTCCTGTCTGCGGAGGCTGCCGCAAGAGAGCGCTTCCCAGAAGCAACGGCCACGAACGAGCACCTGCGCTCCCTCTGCCCCGCAACGCTCCACTCGCGCCACTGGCCCTTTTCAATTTGCACTAGACTTGTGCCTGGGGCTTATTTTACAGCTCCCTGATTGGACATTGAGGTGGCAAGCGACACATCTCTCTGAAAAACATACACTTTGAAGAGACAGACAGACAGCTTGTGCGTTCGAAAAGAGTTGTGGCAGAGAATTTGAGAATATTAGTGAGGTTTATGAAAGAACAATTCGAGTCACCAAACAGTTATAAAACGTGTAATTAATGTAATCCGAATTTAATGGTAATCCTTAATTGAAAAAAATTGGGGCACTTTATTAGGGAAAAAAATACATACTTATTAAAGGGTTTCTCGTCCTTTTTTAAGAAATTTGGACTACGTAATTGATATTTGAAGGAAGAAAAACAATTTTAGGATATTTTGTGCAATAAAAGCAATTACTTTTATTCTTCTCTTTTGACTTCCATGTTTACAAAACGGGTTGCAAGTTTTTATTTCACACCTTGCAGTTGAAAATTCAGCCTCACTCTTTTTTACATTAACCAACTTTCATAAACCTCACTAATATTCTCACAAGCGTCCTGCCACTACACTTTTCGAATGCACAAGCTGTCTGTCTCTTCACAGAGCATGTGTCTCAGAGAAATGTGTCGCTGGCGTTTCATGCGTCGCCTCAATGTCCAATCAGGGAGCTCTAAAATAAGTCCCATGCACAAGTCTAGTGCAAATTCAAAACATGCGGCCGGGCCCTCCGGCCAACCAACTCCAACCAACGAATTGGGTCGCGTGGACGCAAGCCACTATACAGCACGACTAGGAAAACCGGCAGATGCTCGTTTTCTTAATCCACCTTAACCTATACACTAACTCAACAAAAATTCTCCAAATTTTATAATCCCAAACCGGCAGATGCTCGTTTCTTAATCCAACTTAACCTATACACTAACTCAACAAAAATTCTCCAAATTTTATAATCCCAAACCGGCAGATGCTCGTTTTCTTAATCCAACTTAACCTATACACTAACTCAACAAAAATTCTCCAAATTTTATAATCCCAAACCGGCAGATGCTCGTTTTCTTAATCCAACTTAACCTATACACTAACTCAACAAAAATTCTCCAAATTTTATAATTCCAAATCTGATCAAACCAATCAACTCAGCTAACCCAATTAGAAAAGTGTTGTCTTTTAACTCAATTACCATCTTTATATCAACCAACAATATTTTCGAGTTTTCCAGGGCTTCCAAAGAGGCAGGACGCAGCACCCCATCACCAAATCCACTGGCGGAAGAGCGCGAATCGGCATAGGCCGCCTACTAAACTAAAAGCCCCAACTACGGACCGGCAGCTGTTCTCCCGCTTGCCCCTCGCATCACTCTCTCTCTCTTTCTCTCTCTCCCCAATCGAACGTTTTTGTTTCTTTCCCCACTTCCGAGATTTGTAAGGAAGCCATACATCCCTCACGTGGTCGGAGGCTTCACAGTCTTCTTTCAATCTCCACGCGCAAACAAGTGAAGTGACACGATTATGATTCGCGCCACTGTGGACGGAGGGAGGGGGTGGGGGAACGGGAGCATGCCTACTACGGAGCGGATTTCTACGATTTTGCATATTTTTGTGCTTGGCTTCAGTGCACAGCTAAGTGAAAAGTTTTGACATTTGGTTAGAACGTGATGCTGTATAGATCAATATGTTAGTACATATTTGACCGATTTTTCCTGAAGGTGCATGTTCGTGTGCACAGGCGCATATTTTGCATATTTCGTTAAAATGGAGACTTATCTATTAAACGTTTCATCTTTTCATAGAATCTACTTGTGAGCGTTCGTTGATTCGAAAGAACTTGTCACAGTTTGCGGTTTTCGTTGTTGCTTTGTTTTCTATAGATGATAAACTACTTGTGCAAATGTACGATATTTCTTGAAAACACTTTTTGAAACCAGTCACAAGAAGGGTGGATTATATTATGTTTCCCCACAAATATATATTTTCATTCCAACCACGTTTCTCCTGAATTTTACCATTAAAGGTTAATGCAGGAAATGAAATTTTAATGAATATTACGGTGCATAGTTCAGAATTTTTAGGACATGAATGCATATATTTAAAAGCACATTGCAAGATAGATAGATAGATAGGGTTTATTCTACAATTGGGCTGATGTTGCCCGGTGGCAGAATACAGAAAAACAAAAGTACATTAAAAGTACAAAACACAATTAACTATAAAAACAATATATAAAAAATCAATATAAAAATCAAACGATCATGCAACTGCATTTACATGCCTATACATATACAACAAATGAAACTACATATATACTAACATTTAAGTAATAAACTTACTTACATATAACACCAACATTCATACATACAAACATACACGCTTACATACATATCATACAAAGACAAAAGAACACTCGCATACACACCAACCTACAAGTATTCACTCACAATCATATTCAGACAAATATGGATAATCACTTTTACCTACAACATAATAATATACAATACTTATAATAATTTTTACATTTCTAACACGTAAAACACTCGTTAACATCAATCAATAAATACGAACTTTTGTCAGAATAGCCTATAAAAGACGCTTAAGATTAGCGAAATAAACTACGAAATGAAATCACTTCACTGCACTTCACTTCACGTCACTGCACCTCATAACACTTTACCTAAATACTAATAGCTCAATACTTTTTAGTTTACTACCCATAATCGCACCTTTCACTTCACTTCACTTCACTTCACTTCACTGCACTTTCACCCTATTGATTAATTTCCTATACTTTTTTTCTAAAACCACGCGCTGAGCAAGGAAAGGGCTCAAAAACTGTCGCAGGCAAATCGTTCCAATCTACGATTGTTCTGTTTACAAAGGAGAATTTGCCTACGTCCGTTCTTTGAATTCTAGTTCTAATTTTATATTTATGATCAAATCTATTAAAATAATCCGGTTTATCTAGCCTTCCCCGTATTTCCTGCCATGCAGGGCCACCAGTGTAAGATTTATACATTACGCAAAGTCGAGCCCTTTTTCTCCGATGTTCTAACGATTCCCAACGTGCAGGTATGTTCTTCCGAAAAGTGTATTTTGCCGCTCTGTTTTGTATCCTCTCTAAGCTCTTCTTAAGTCCTATTCTGTACGGATCCCAACAACTAGCTCCATATTCCATTACTGGCCTAACAAGCGAGGTATACGCGATTTCTTTTGCTTTCGTATTGCATTTTTAAGATTTCTCATGACGAAATGCAAAGACCTCCAAGCTTTACCCACTACGTAGTTAGTTTGTTTCTCCCATCCCAACTTGCTATCCAGGAGGATGCCAAGGTATTTACAGTTTGAGACTCGCGGAACTACGTCATTACCTAGCTGATAAGGCAATGTATGAAAGTCTCTGGCCCTACAAAATGTGATCGCTTTACTTTTATTTCCATTTACAGTCATTTTATTAGCTCTTGCCCTCATTTTATTAGCTCTTGCCCCTCTATTAGCTATTAGATGTTTTAGAGCATAAAAATCCTCTCCCTCACACCTGCACAACACGCAGGGGTCTTGCTCTACTCATCACACACTCCGCGAAGATCGAGCGGGCATGAACTCCGGCCCCAGTGGCGGACGGCGGGCGAGTGCCCTAACCGCTGCACCACGGGCCGCCCCCAACACAAATGCGGACGCCTAGCCACGAGGGTTTTTTTTATTTCATAGCTGCACAATTTACAACGTTCTTGGACAACATTTAGTAAATGGTTTGAATTTACACAAATCACATAGCCTTACTGGTTACATTTGCAGTGGTTTTGTGTAATTAGTGATGAAAGCAGCGGTTTGGCAGTTCTAATATATGCTCACTATTACCCAGTAGATTAATTGATAGATGGTTTGTATGTTCACTTAGTTTCTTCAAATACTCCCTCTTCTTTTCGTAATGTCGTTTGCAATACTTGAATGTTTAGATCGTCGTATATTGTTTTGTTTCTGACGAACCATGGTGCTCCAGATAAGTTTCTTAAAGCTTTTGTTTCGAAACTTCAAGAATTTCGAATCTTCAAGAATCTCAGATCTTCCGAGAATCGTTTCACTGGCAGAACTACGAGTTTGTAAGATTTTTATGTTTATTTGTGTTTGTTTGAGCGGTAAATTATACGCCGCAATCTCTGGAAGGGCACTCGAAATTCCGTGCAGAGGAAAAAAGAGGAATATCTTTCAACCTATTTGCGTTTATTTCTTTGCATCATACACAGGGCATTTAATAAAAATTTGTCCATCGAGTATCTTATCGACGCGGGAAGTTGCTGCTATCGTCATGACAAGCCCTAAAATCAATAGCTCCACAACCGTGAAATTCCCATGACTCTCCTCAATCTTTCCATGGTGTTTTCTTTTCAGGTTTGAGCTGTAGTTCCAACAGGTATTTTGTTGAATCACTATCTTACGGGAAAAGTACTATGGAGAAATTGGGAGCAAGGGATACGGTGGATACGGGGATAAACTGGAAGGTATAATCTAAAATACACAATGACAAGGGCCAATTTTTGTTAAGGCGGCATGAGAGAGAGAGAGAGAGAGAGAAAGAGAGGAAGAAAGGAACGAAGAACAGATAGAAAGAAAAGGATTGTTAAAATTAGAAATATATTGGTCATTTACTCGTTATACGTGTAAGAACACTATGTCGCTAAATTCGAATCACTCTCTAACGTTGCATTCTCTTGTCCTGACGCTTAACGGTTTCGAAAGAAAGCAGCCGTTTTTATTTTAATGCAGCATAAAAGGGGGGCTAACATTCACTCCAATTTATGGCTGTGTGGTGAAACGTGGAACGTTCAACCTCCGCCTTTCCCGATCACAATCCTCAGTCACTATCACATTCCCCCTCCGGCGATCGCACACAAAATATAAAGAGAATGTCTCCGGATATCTAACATGCGCAATAATATTCGCATTTTTCGAACGTGCTAACTTCTCTTTCATTACTTGGGCAAACGCACAAGGAGAAAGGGACTTAGGGCCCACGCCATGAGGATGGGTTCGCACGCGGTCCGGGGCGCAATGTAAGGATGAACCCACATTCGCCTGGAAATGATCGGCGGCTGCGGCAAACACGGAAACATCCGATTATAGCGGGCGACTTCGAGAATTGCCATCCAGACAGAGGTCGGCTCCGTCGCGTCTCGACTGATGCATCATTTCGTGTTGCCAGTCGCGTCAATTACTATGGTTATTCGTCCTGAATGTGTAGTGCATGTTTCATCGCAGGAGGTGTTTGATTGGCTATTTTAGCAAAAAATAAATGCCTTATTGCTTGCCCGTTTTAGGTGAAATCAATGCCTTATTGCATGCCCATTTTAGGTGAAATAAATGCCTTATTTGCTTGCCCATTATAGGTGAAATAAATGCCTTATTGCTTGCCCATTTTAGGTGAAATCAATGCCTTATTGCATGCCCACTTTAGGTGAAATAAATGCCTTATTTGCTTGCCCATTTTAGGTGAAATAAATGCCTTATTGCTTGGCTATTTTAGGTCAAATAAATGCCTGATGATGTAGGCTCTGAGCGAAACCTCCCGCTCCGAAGTGAAGTGCGCTATCTGGGGGCGCCCCCGCCCCCTCCGTGTGTGCTCGGGGGCGGGGCGGGGGCGGGGGGCAGGTGAGAGTCAAACAGCCTTATCTTATCGCCCGCCCCAGGCGCAGGGCCGCCGAGGGCAGAAGACCCAACTCTCTCCCCCGAGGGCTGCGGGGGGGGGGACCAACACCGGCGGTGGGGTGGGGATGCGATATCGATTTCACAGGCACACGAAATAAAAAAAATAAAAAATTGTCAGATCCAGAGCCTTTGTTTTTCCATGTATGTGAAAGTGCTGAATTCGAAGCTAGAATTGCGCCACCAACTTCCAGTTGTTTTAAATCCCGAAAAAACACCGTCAAATTTACAATTTCTGTGTTTTTCGCGACGTTGTCAGGTCTTTGGGTCTGACAAGAACCCCCGAAAACAAAAAAATACAATTTCACGATTCACTTCTCTCGGCTTTTTCGGCCAATAACGTCGAGCGTACACGCTCCTCACCACCGCCATCTGCACTTTCGTGTGTTTTAGTGGCGTTGCCTTGACACGTGAGCTCAAGTCCCTACATTATACTGCGATTTTCGTAACTTGGTCCCTGACAGTAATCAGCTGTTTCGCTGCCATCCAATCAGGAGCTTATATTTCGCGACAGTGACTTGACTATGGTGACATTCAAGCTCCCGATTGATGAAACCGAGAATAGCTGATTTCTCTCAGGGACAAAGTTACGAAATCGCAGTACAGCTAGGCGGCCGTGGGTCGGAAGTGCGTTAAAAGGTTCTCTCATTGACCGCGTGATGTCGCTGGAGTTCAGATAAGGCGATTAGCTGCGGACCCTTTTAATTCATATGCCCACCACCAGAGTCGAATCTGCTCATTACAATCTTCCCGGTTACTCCGCACGCAATCTTTCCAACCTCTGTATTTCGAACTGCCAATTCGATGCTTCGCAGTTGCAAACCAGTTATCCAGGATCGAAAGAATTCAGCCGAACTCAGTTAATTCGAACCTTGGAAACAAAATTTCGCGTCGAAAATACCTTGGCCTGCGGGGTTGATGGCGATGTACATACCTCACTGCCGACAGCGATACCTAACGATGGTTTCGAAAACCACGTTCTCTAGACCGAACTATAAAGATTAAATTCATTTGATTGGAGAGTGTATTAAATATTTTAACGTTCATTGAGAGCCAACAGAAGAAGTACGGGGGTAAAAGACTTCGGTGATTCCTGTCCATGAATTTAAATTGACATTAATTTTTGTATTGGTAATGTTGCATTCAAGTTTCGTTAATTTAAAATGTGTTGTGATAAGAAGAGTAGCAGAATGGACAGCACAGTGCCAGTGTTGGTGCAGAACTGGAAAAGTGGCGGATTCGATTTCCGAGTTTTACAATTTTTATGTTTCCATGGGTGTACCAATCTTCAACCATAATACCAATTTTCAGAGTTCCAAAACTCTTATCCCGGGGTCGAAAGAGATATTACCGATGCAGTTGATTTGAAATTACAAAACATTCAAACATTGGCAATTCGAAACGTTGACGTCTGAAACCTCGACTATTCAACTCACCGTGTCATTCAACGAAACAGTTACGTTCATGTCAATTTATACAACTTATTTAAAGATCTATGTATCAAATTTCCGCCATTTAAGAGCCTATTTTAGACTTTTAAGGAAGACTTTTGCCCCAAGTCTATTCATGATAGATCGGAGAATCGGGTTTCTCCCCACGACCCAAACGGCTCTCGAGCGCCTGGCACCGTCTTTACGCTTTCCACGAACGCAGCCTTCCCCCCCCCCTCGCTTCGCCGGAAGCGGCGCGGGGCCCAAGCGACATCTCGCGCCTCGTCGGGAGCGGGACAAGTTGCCAGAGGAGGGCGACGGCGACGGCGAGGGCGAGGGCGAAGGCGACGGTGAGGGCGACGGCGATGACGAGGGCAAGGGCGAGGGCGACGGCGATGACGAGGGCAAGGGCGAGGGCGAGAGCGAGGGCGAGGACGGGGGCGAGGGCGGGGGCGGGGGCGAGGGCGAAGGCGGGGGCGAGGGCGGGGGCGAGGGCGGGGGTGAGGGCGCGGGAGAAGGTGCGGGCGCGGGCGATGGCGAGGGCGAGGGCGCGGGGGTGGGGTGGGGTGGTGTCGTGGATATTGAAATGTGTGCCGTCGCGAGCTGCTCCCGTAAAGCAATAAGCGCGGGCGCGGAGACGTTATCCGGCGGACGATAACGCGATGAAGGGCGGCGCGGGCATCGATCGCGCGAGAGGCTGCGACTGCGCCACCTCCATCCCTACCACGCGACCACCCGTATTAAGCGGCCACCCCTATTAAGCGGCCACCCCATCAAGTGATTACCCCTTTTAAGCGGCCACTCCTATTAAGCATCCACCCCTCTTAAGCGGCTACCTGTATTAAACGACCATCGCTCTTAAGCGACCACACTAATTAAGGGGACACCCCCACTAAACGCCCATCCTTCCCAACGACGGATTTTTTATGGAACGGACACTAAACCCTTATGTTGTATGCATACTATATACCATTTTAACAGATCACCCTACGATGTAGCTGCCTACAATTCTGAGGAAATGTTGCCAAAACGCTCACTGCAATATTTCATTTATACTATGAAACCTCCAGAAAAGACCACCCCTATTAAACGACCATCGCTCCGAACGGCAGATTGTTTCTTCAAAACAATAGTGAATCCCTTGAAATTCTTTTGCAAGGCTGTCACTTAGATTGATGTAAAAGTTGAAAAAGATCCAAAAAGATTTCGGACAGTCATATTTCTAAAATTAACAACTTTTATTTATTTATTTATTATAGTGAATCCCATACATCGCATACAAATTGTACCTCTTTTTGAGACTTCGAATACACGATGCGATGACACCGTAACAGCTGCTTAACGTCCAGCGCCACGTACTCCAAGACGTTTGTTTGGTGGCCGTGCGAAGCGCTTACCTGTTCTGCTGCAGCGTGGGCGTGTGGGGCGGGCGCGGGCTGCAGGGCGTCTGCTGCTGCTGCTGCAGGCGCTCGCTCTGCGCCTGGCGCTCGTACTCGGCGCACAGCGCCAGGATCTCCTCCAGGCGCGCGCGCTCCTGCCGCTCCGCCTCCTGCTCGCGCAGCCGCGCCGCCTGCGCCTGCCACACCACCGCGCACCGCTCAGCGCTCAACGTCCAACGCGATGGCCCACGCTCGCTCAGGCTCAGCACTCGCGTCCAGCGCGATGGACAACCCTCGCGCTCAGCACTCGCGTCCAACACATTGGACAACGACGCGTGATTAGCACTCGCGCCCAACATAATGGACAACGCTCGTGCTCAGCACTCGCGTCCATCATAATGGACAACGCTCGTGCTCAGCACTTGCGTCCAACATAATGGACAACGCTCGTGCTCAGCACTCGCGTCCAACACAATGGACAACGATCGTGGTCAGCACTCGCGTCCAAAACATAATAGACAACACTCGTGCTCAGCACTCGCGTCCAACATAATGGACAACGCTCGTGGTCAGCACTCGCGTCCAACATAATGGACAATGCACGTGCTCAGCACTCGCGTCCAACATTATGGACAACGCGTGATTACCACTCGCGTCCAACGCAATGGACAACACGTGATTAGCACTCACGCCCAACATAATGGACAACGCTCGTGGTCAGCACTCGCGTCCAACGCAATGGACAACGCTGGTGCTCAGCACTCGCGCCCAACATAATGGACAACGCTCGTGGTCAGCACTCGCATCCAACATAATGGACAACGCTCGTGGTCAGCACTCGCGTCCAACGCAATGGACAACGCTGGTGCTCAGCACTCGCGCCCAACATAATGGACAACGCTCGTGATCAGCACTCGCATCCAACATAATGGACAACGCTCGTGGTCAGCACTCGCGTCCCACGCAATGGACAACGCTCGTGCTCAGCACTCACGTCCAACGCGATGGACAACGCGTGACTAGCACTCGTGTCCAACGCAATGGACAACGCTCGCGTCCAACACAATGGACAACGCTCGTGCTCAGCACTCGCGTCCAACGCAATGGACAACGCTCGCGCTCAGCACTCGCGTCCAACGCAATGGGCAACGCTGGCGCTCAGCACTCGCGTCCAACACATTGAACAACGCGTGATTAGCACTCGCGTCCAACGCAATGGACATCGCTCGCGTCCAACACAATGGACAACGCTCGCGTCCAACACAATGGACAACGCTCGTGCTCAGCACTCGAATCCAACATAATGGACAACGCTCGTGCCCGGCACTCGCGTCCAACACATTGGACAACACGTGATTAGCACTCGCGTCCCACGCAATGGACAACGCTCGTGGTCAGCACTCGCGTCCAACATAACAGCCAGCCTGCGGTGCTCACCTGCCGCCTGCGCGACTCGGCCTCCTCCCCGCGCGCCTGCAGGTCCTCGACGGAGCAGGCGGAGGCGAGCGAGGGCGCGGGGCTGGCGACGCGCGCGGGCGCGGGGGCGGGGGCGGGCTCGCCGCCCGCGGAGAGCGAGCGCCGGTGCCCGCCCGCCGCCCCGCCCGCGCCCACGGGCGGCGACGGCGTCACGCTGCGCCGCGCCGCGTGGTGGCGGTTGAAGGCGGGGCTCGGCGTCGCCAGCGGGCGCGCCACCGGCAGCGCCTCCGACCCTACACACACAAGCTGATGAGGGAACGGATTTCCTTCGCCTAAAATGACCAGTCAAATGCTCTTAAAATGCTTTGGAAATGCCATAAAAGCAAAGAAAAATAACGTACAGAGAAATGTTCATCAAAACCAGCTTTCATCAAGTTTTTTAATCATAAAACTTATCCAATTTTTTATAACAATCATTTATTGTTCTTATTTGCACACAGAACACGTTTCGTAACTTGTTTTAGTTACATCATCAGGCTCCTTAATAAAGGGAACCGTTGTCCAATTTTTAACCATCAAACACTCGAGGACACATAGTCAACTCAACGGCAACCTCTCATGTGGACACAAGAATATAAACTCTATAGAGTTTATATTCTAAAACTAAAACAAGTTACGAAACGTGTTCTGTGTGTAAATAAGAACAATAAAGGATTGACATAAATAAAATTGGATATGTTTTATTATTAAGAAACATACACTGACAATCAAGAACAATTTTACAATTTTCAATTGCTCTACAAGCTTTATTGATCAAGTTTTGATGAACAGTTTTGAACCGAGCGAGGGGCAGCTCCTCCGACCCTACACACACAAAGTTGATTGGTTAGTGATTCCGGGCGCAACTGCTAAGGTCGTTAGTCACGGAGGTGTATGATTTTATCGAGGGGGGTGGCAGTCATCCTCACCCCAATGGACAGCGAAATTCTGTCGGCGTGGCGAAGTTTCCCCGACCAGGTATTTCCCCCAGCGGGGCACCGCCCCTCCGGAACGAGCTCTACGCTCCCAACATGAGTGGTAGTGCAGTGCATGTGCGTAAGGGGTGAGGATAGGACAAGGGAGAGGAAGGAAATATTGTATTGCGTGGCCATTCGCCTGGTGTTCATTCGAGAAACCACGGAACACTACTGATCGGAGCAGTCGACCCCGGGTTCTCCTTCCAGCGGCAGAATTCGACCTCGCTATCTAGAATGTGTCGAAAACCCTGCCTCCGTCGGGAAACAACCCTAGGACCTCCCAGTCATTGTGCAGCGATATTATACTTGGGTTTGTATTTCTTGGCGCGTGGGGGCGAGTTGTCTTCACGAAGGAATATCTCACGGTATTTCACGTCGTTCTCTGTCGCGCCGCTAGCAGACGTCTGGACGCCAGCAGTGTTCAATACGGTCGCGATCATGCGCCTCCTAACGGCACGCCCGAGAACGACGTGAAATACCGTGAAGTATTCCATTGTGAGAACAACTCGCCCCCACGCGTCACGAAATACAAACCCAAGTGTAACTGATGCCCTGAGCGACCTTAGTTTGTTTCGCGAGGCGGAGGAGGTCCTCCCCACCCTCGACCGCCCGCCGGGGTCATCACCTGCCACCGCTGCGGCGCGCGCGCGGACACTCACCGGGCGTGGCGCTGAGGCAGCGGGGCGGCGGCGCGAGCGGGGGCGTGTGCGGCGGCGTGTGCGGGGGCGGGGCGCCGCCCGCCAACCCGCTCGTGGGCGTGGCGCTGCGCGCGCGCAGCACGGCGGCCGCCGGCAGGCTGCACGCGCCCGACGCGGCGCTCGGCGGGAACACCTGCGCACACGCCCTCCATCCACTCACGAGGCCCTCCATCGACCCACAAGGCCCTCCTTGGACTCACCAGAGCAGAAGGCCCTTCTTGGACTCAAGAGAACACAAGGCCCTCCATGGACTCAAGAGAGCACAAGGCCCTCCATGGACTCACCAGAGCACGAGACCCTTGACAAGAGCTCAAAGCACTTCATGCATTCACAAGAGTACAAGGCCCTCCACGGACTCACGAGGGCAAAAGGCCCTCCTTGGGCTGAAGAGAGCACAAGGCCCTCCATGGACTCACCAGAGCACAAGGCCCTTCTTGGACTCAAGAGAACACAAGGCCCTCCATGGACTCAAGAGAGCACAAGGCCCTCCTTGGACTCACGAGGGAACAAGGCCCTCCATCGACTCACAAGAGCACAAGGCCCTCCTTGGACTCACAACAGTACATGGCTTCTCATGGACTCACAAGACCACAAGGCTTCTCATGGATTCACGAGAGCACAAGGCTTCTCATGGATTCCCGAGAGCACAAGGTCCATTATGGACTCACAAGAGCACAAGGCTTCTCATGGACTCACAAGAGCACAAGGTCCATTATAAACTTACAAGAGCACAAGGCTTCTTATGAATTCATAGAGCACAAGGCTTCTCATGGACTCACAAGAGCACAAGGCTTTTCATGGATTCACAAGAGCGCAAGGTCCATTATGGACTCACAAGAGCACAAGGCTTCTCATGGACTTACAAAACACAAGGCTTCTCATGGATTCACAAGACCACAAGGTCCATTATAGGCTTACAAGAGCACAAGGCTTCTCATGGACTCACAAGACCACAAGGCTTCTCATGGATTCGCAAGACCACAAGATCCATTTAGGCTTACAAGAGCACAAGGCTTCTCATGGACTTACAAAAACACAAGGCTTCTCATGGATTCACAAGACCACAAGATCCATTTAGGCTTACAAGAGCACAAGGCTTCTCATGGACTTACAAAAACACAAGGCTTCTCATGGATTCACAAGACCACAAGGTCCATTATAGGCTTACAAGAGCAGAAGGCTTCTCATGGACTTACAAAAACACAAGGCTTCTCATGGATTCACAAGACCACAAGGTCCATTATAGGCTTACAAGAGCACAAGGCTTCTCATGGACTTACAAAAACACAAGGCTTCTCATGGATTCACAAGACCACAAGGTCCATTATAGGCTTACAAGAGCACAAGGCTTCTCATGGACTTACAAAAACACAAGGCTTCTCATGGATTCACAAGACCACAAGGTCCATTATAGGCTTACAAGAGCACAAGGCTTCTCATGGACTTACAAAAACACAAGGCTTCTCATGGATTCACAAGACCACAAGGTCCATTATAGGCTTACAAGAGCACAAGGCTTCTCATGGACTTGCAAGAGCACACGGCTTCTCATGGATTGACAAGGCCAATAATAAAGTGAAACGCCAGGCAGAAGGAAGCGCTGTTTACGGCACTCACCTTGGGCGAGAGGTGGCGCTGCGGGCCGAGGCGCGGGCCGCGCGCGTGGGCGTGCTGGTGGGGGTGGGCGTGGTGGGACGGGGAGGGGCCGGGGCCCGAGCTGTCGTCGCCGCCGCCGCTGGCGCTGCCGCCGCTGCTGCTGCTGGCGTCGCCCCACGAGTCCCTGGGCGAGCAGCGCCGCGGCGCCGCCGGCGGCTTCCGCTCCCCCGCGCCCGCGCCCACGCCGACGCCCTCCGACGCCCCTGCGCACGCACGGCGAGACACTCATTGCTCATCCATTGCTAATTATTTGCTCACAATTTGGAATTGCGAGTTCGCTTGACGCGACGCCACCACACACGCATACTGCGATTTTCGTAACTTTGTCCCTGACAGGAATCAGCTGTTTCGCTGCCAGCCAATCGGGAGCTTTTATTTCGCGACAGTGACGTCACTACGGTGACGTTCAAGCTCCCGATGGGATGAAACCGTCAACAGATGATTTCTCTCAGGGACAAAGTTACGAAAATCGCAGTATAAGTTAAATTCGGGTCGTAGCTCGACGGAAACCCTCAGGTGATTTATTGCTAATTAATTGCCACGATTTGGATTTAACTGCCACGTATCTTCGGGGCGAAAACGGATATGAACTGGCGTGACGCAACACCGACACAAGTTAAATGCTAATCGAAGCTCTACGGACACCCTCAGACGATTTATTGCTAATTAATTGCCACGGTTTGGATTTAACTGCCACGTATCTTCGGGGAGAAAACGGAGAGAGAATAATAATTCATTACTTCTCACAACAGCCATGTCAAGATCGCGATTGATGATTTAAAACATCGCCAAAAATGATCAATAAAATGCGCTTAAAATGTTTATAAAATGACCTAAAAGCAAAGAAAAATGACACAAAAAATGTGATCAAAACCAGTTCCAATAAAGAACTCAAGCTGTTGGATACGCTGCTGATGTCATCGAGGCTTCTTCTGTTCGTTCAAGTGACCTCAGCTTGCAAATGTCTGGTTTGGACTGTTCTCTGTTTTTAGCTCTCCCGAAATCTGCTGAACCGCTGATAGGCGTCGCAGGAACCTTAGAAGACATCCTCACAACAACTGACATAATATTTCTGAGCGAAGAAATCCAATAGGGTACTCAGGAATTCTATGGAGAACATTTGTTGCATCTCGTAAATATTATTTGAAGCAAGTACCATTAAAATGGTATTTAAAAGGACGAAATCAGCGAAAATGCATTAAAAATGACGGAAAAAGGTAAAACATGATATTAGATAGACAAAAATACAAAAAAATTGACATATAAAATCGGGTTATTTCCTTTTGTGATAACTTAAAATTAATTTCTACATTGGTTGGCATTGTCCTAAAGCGAAATGAAAAAAAAAAGCATTTCATTAAAATCCATCCCCTAGTCATAATATTTCTAATAACATACCCAAGTTAACTTTTGGAACTTTTCCCATCTTCTGTGAGTTTATTTGGTTATTATTTATTTTATTTGTCAATTTTTTCTCATAATTTTGCTTTATCTCTATTTGTTCCCATGCTTAATGCTAATTTCTCATTTTTACTTCTCCATATTAGAGACCCACTGAAGATGGGAAAAGTGTTCCCAGAAAGTTAACTTTGGGTATGTTACAATAAATATTATAAATGTCACTGTTGTGGATTTAAATGATTTATAGGAAAAACAATTCATCTTCGCCAGATTTTAGCTCACCTGGTACGTTCTTATTTGTGAGCTACCACACCAGAGAGTGGGAGGCTTTGGTCCAGGATAGGGATGTTACAGCTTCAATAATAATAATAATAATAATAATAATAATAATAATAATAACAATAATAATAATAACAATAATAATAATAATAGGTCCTTAGGTCCACTCAGCCTTCTTTCCAAATGAGTACCAATATTTACTGGCTTTATTAACAGTAAATATTGGGGAAAAAGGTGTCCGGTTGAAGCATGTCGCTTGCCACGCCATCTTCACCCCACTTCTAGAGACACAACCATCTACTAGATACCCGTTACATTCTTCTGTACAGAGGGCCTTGGAAGTGGGGATAAAACCGGAAAAATGGCTGAAAGAGGAGTCCTAACCTCCTCTAACCCTAAGCAGGATAATCCTGCAGCACTAAAAGTGCAAAGGGTAAATTAATTAATTAATAATAATAATAATCTCTCATTATGGATTACCACAGGGTAGTTACTACCACCACCACGGGATTTCGCTCACTCAAGTTCGTGAGCACCTAGTCCAGAGCAACTGGCGCGAGATACAAAAGGAAGGGTTGTTCAAACTTCTCCGGGCGGACGCTACATCATTGGACACGTGGACTACGACGTTTGGAGAAGACAGTTGACAGATTTCGCCTCACATTCACCAATATGAATTCCCATGCGCACGGCTAGTGTAGGGAACGTTTGAAGAAGTCAAATTTTTATTACGGGTCAAGAACTCCCTACTAACTTCAAGCACGAAAAAGAAAGGTGTTATACGCTTGAGAAGAAAGTGATATGTAGCCATTTAAAAGAAGCAAACAGGCGTGAGATTGAAATTGATAGAGAATAAAAAAGTTAACAATATTTTAAAATATTTATGCAAAAAAATATAAAATTGTGTTTAAAGTATGACTGTGGGCGTCAATTTAGCAAAGCAAATTCCAATCCGGCGGGAGCCACAAGCTACTTAGTATGCTTGTGTATTAATCCGCCACAAGAATAAAAGAAAGAGAAAAAGAGAGGAAGACAGAGAAAGAAAGAGAGAAAGAGACTGGGAGAAAGAGAGAAAGCAACAAAAATAAACAGAGAGACAGGGAAAATAGGAGAGAGAAAGAGTCAGAAAAAAAGAGACAGGAAGAGAGAGACAAAGAGAGATAGAAAGAGAGAGAGAGACAGAGAGAGACAAAGAGTGAGACAAAGAAAGAAAGAGGTAGAAAGAGACAGAGATAAAGAGAGGAAGAAGAGAGCGCGCGAGAGAGACGGGAGTTGGCAGACGGAGGGAGAGCAGCCCAAAATCGAAACCTCCTCTCAGGCCTTCCGCCTGCCCCCCTCACCCCCCCGAGTGAAAGTCGCCCCTGCGAGGGGCAGGGCCCCCTGCATTCGCCGCCTTAACGAGGCCCCACCCCCACCCCACCCCACCCCTCCCGCAGATCGACCGCGTGACTCGCTTCGACCGATGCCAAGCATTTGGGGAAGACGATTCGCGGCGACGCGACGGGGGGGAGGAGGGGGGGTGGGGCGAGATGGCGCCTTCAGCTCAGGTGAACAAAATGGCGCCGCGCCCGAGGTGCGTCGAGCTGCACAGCGGGAGGGAACATGTCAAACGGTGTATTGCCAATTCTCTGCCACGATTTGGAATTCATGGCCACGTATCTTCGGGGCGCAAACGGCTGTGAGCTGGAGTGACGCGACGCCACGACACACAAGTTACATTCGGGTGGTAGCTCGACGGACACCCTCAGATGGTTTATTGCTAATTTGCAATTTCCGACAAATCGGGAATTTCAAGGAGAACGAGATCTGCACCATTCTCTTAAGAGTGCCTTAAGATGCCAGAGGACAAGTTTAATCAACAGATTTGCAGCCATTTTTGAGAAAATTTTGAAAATGTTCCTGAGGCTTCATATAAAATAGCCTGCCCCCATTAAAATATGTTTCAAACTCGGAGCGTTTTTAGCTATTCTAAATCATTCGGGGAAAATCAATTTTGGAAAAATCGACTGAACGAGTAAGGCGGATGTTCCGACAGATCGACGGACAGTTCGAAATTTCGCCGTTAATCGATTTTGCGACATCAAGGATCAACAAAACATGTATTCTGGCTACACAGCGTGTTAATGGAAGTAACGGGAACAAGATTTATCCACGTTTCCCCTATCACGCTCGGCAATAAAAAAATGTTTCTGTAGAATATTCACTGTTTTCACGATTAAAAAGCCTTCTCTAACGAAGTAAGGCCGAGGAAGTAAACCAGCGACGCTACAACAGCACATACAAATCTACCTAATGAAATCTGTTCTAACAAATCAGCTTTTTAAAAAGGGTAAAGAACGTTTTTAAAATGAATAGTACTTTTGCGTAATTAGTGCTTGAAATTTATGCAATTTATTTTTAAAAAAAAACGTTTTCTCATAAACCGCTTCAAAGTTTACCGTCAACTTTTTTCCATGGACGAACAAGGCACTCTAAAGAACGTCGCAGCCCTCAATTACTTTGAACTTTTTCTACTTTGGAAAGCTGAAATTTTGAAAATAATGCAAGAAAGTATGTGCTGTTGTAGCACCACTAGTTTACATTCTCATTCCTTCTGAGTGTTGTATAAAAAAAAAAAAGCATTTTAAATTAGAGCAGGCTTGCGCGGTCAGTCAATGGCTACTTGGCTGTCCTGGAGACGCTACGTCCTAAGCACAAGCACGTGTCGGCCGCCATTGTCGCACGTGTCTGCCTAGGACGCGGCGCCTCCCGGGCAGGTAAGTAGCTATAGAGCGAGTTTTATAAAGCTACGTCTCAATTCTCGTCTTCACAATGGAATACGTCACGGCAATTCGTTAATTTCTCGGTCGTGCCGCTACATGTCGCATGATCGCGACCGTGTCAAGCAGTGATTATGAATTAGTTTCCATTTGTATTGTATAATTTAAAAAAAGACTTAATACGCCTGTAACAAGTAATGTACTTCAGCTTCCGGGTGAATGCCCCCCATCTCCATCAGGTTTTTGTCCAGATTCCCTGATCCATTGAGCAAATGCTGAGATGGACCCTTGCTTTGCTTCTGGACGTAAATGTAGCTTCACTGTGCGCACGTTTTGTTGAGCACTCCTTTTGCTGGTAGTGGTAGTAGAGCTGAGGGTGAGTTACTATTTCGTTAGCAATGCAGAAAAATCACATCTGCAGTTCGTTTACCGTTGCAATTGTTATCTATAACTCGGTAACGAAAATGTGTAGCTTTTCAAGTAATGTTGCCAATCTCGCGCTTTTTAAAATTTTATTTCATTCTGGACCTCAAGAAAATGTGCGCAGATAATCTCCTCCCCCATACGTCATATAGGGCCTACAGTTTTTACTGTTTTTTTGACCAAATCAATACCATATCAAACATTTAATCAGTGCTTGCGATTACATGAACGTGAAGCGGAGTGACCGAGAGAGTGACTATTACCTGGGAGCGGCTGTGGCTGCGCGGCGGCGGCGGCGGGCAGGATGCTGCGCATGAGGCGCGCCTCGGCCGGGTGGTTGAAGCGCAGGAACGTGCTCGGCCCCACGCCCAGCGTGCACCCTGCAACACACACGCACTCGCACACACGCTCGCTACCCCGCCAGCCCCCACATTCCCACAACTCGATCTCCCATATCTCGACCTTCCATAACTGGAACTACCATAACTAGAACTTCCGTTACTCGATCTCCCATATCTCGAACTCCAATAACTCGAACTCATGTAACTCAAACTCCCATAACTCGAACTCATGTAACTCAAACTCCCATAACTCGAACTCATGTAACTCAAACTCCCATAACTCGAACTCGTGTAACTCAAACTCTCATAACTCAAACTCTCATAACTCGAACTCATGTAACTCAAACTCCCATAACTCGAACTCATGTAACTCAAACTCCCATAACTCGAACTCATGTAACTCAAACTCTCATAACTCGAACTCGTGTAACTCAAACACCCATAACTCGAACTCGTGTAACTCAAACACCCATAACTCGAACTCGTGTAACTCAAACACCCATAACTCGAACTCATGTAACTCAAACTCCCATAACTCGAACTTCGATCATGCGAACTGTCATAACTCAAACTTCCATAACTAGAATTCCCATAAATCGAATTTCCATAACTCAAACACTCATAACTCGAATTTCCTTAACTCGAACTCCAAAAGCTCTAACTGCTGTAACTTGAACTCCCATAACTCTAATTCCCATATCTCGACCTCTCATAACACGAACTGCCATAAAACGAATTCCAAAACTCGTACTGCTATAAGTCGAACTCCCGTAACTCGAATGTCCATAACTTGTACCCAGGGAACTCTCCATAAATGCCACGGTAGCTCATTACCTCAGAGGCGTATCTACGGTATGGCAGACAGGGCACGTGCCATGGGCGTCACTCACAAGGGGCGCTATTTAGAGTATACCCCCTGAAATAACCCCAATTCGAAGTAACCCGACAGGGGCGCCCATTCTATGCTTGCCATGGGCGCCTGAATACCTAGATACGCCTCTGCGCTGCCTGGGCGAGTGCAACGGGAGCGGCCATGGGCTCACCCTGCGCGAGGCGCGTGGGGCGCGTGGCGGGGAGGCCGTCGACGGAGGTGGCGCCGCACAGCGGCAGCAGCGTCACCACGCCCGCCGCCGACGTCTCGATGGCGCAGTGCTCGGCCGCCACGCCCGCGCCGCTCACGCGCACCTCGCACGCCGCGCCGCTGCCCACCAGCACGCGCCCTGCAACCAACCACCACACGCATTAGCACGCACGCGCACACAGGGCGTCCGGGGAGGAAACTTCCAAAATAAACTCTTAACACAATTCTAAGCGTATTTTGTCTAATACACTACGAGGATATTCCGAATGGTTGGGCCGCAATGACCACTCAAAAGTTGGTTTGAAAAAATGACTTCTAGACAAACATTTGCATTATGTAAGCATACAATCACTCCAGAAACATGTAAATTGTTTATTATTTACAAAAGAAATGAATATATTTGCTCAGACGGAAAAACTAAGCGAGAAATAAAAAAAAGCGGTCGAATTGTGTAAACTGGAATTGTGGAAACCAAGTATCTCCCACTAGTGAGGTCTGCCTCAGCCAGGACAAGCTTTGAGCTCCAGACTACTCTCCTCACATGTAGTGCAAATGTGTGTGCATAAGACGAGAGGAGAGGACAAGAAAGAGGAAGAAAAGATCACGCGCGGCCCGTGACCCTTTTCTTAGGGTACTGCTTCGGGCGGTACAACCTCTAAGCTCCCGTCATGTGTGGTGTTGTAGTACATGTTACTGTACGTGTAAGAGGTTAGGATAGGACAATGAAGAGAAGGAAAGATCACGTGCGGTCCGTGGCCCGTTTGTTAGGGTACTGCTCCGGCATTCGTCTGATGTTGGTAGGAGAAACCACGGAAAACTACCGATCAGAGCAGCCAGCCTCTGGAATTCTCCTCAAGACAACGCCTGAATTCGACCTGTAGCTCCGTAGCAAGTGTCGAATTCCTGTCTGCACCGCGGGGAGTAAAACTCTAGGACCCCCCGGTCAAAGGCACTGCACCGCCATCAGTTCATGCTCTGAGCCTCCTTAGTAGGTTTCATTGTAGAAGATACAGCACAAGTTACACTATTTTTCCACAAACCCATCACAATAATCGAAACAGTTGTCATACTGTGGAACAACATGTGTATGCTCATGTGGTAAAATCTGTCGCCTGGAGTAGATTCCAATGACCTGCTCTGTGCCCAGATACACTAAGTGACCAAAAGTACTCGAATCCGGACACGTGGCTGAAAATGACTTGCCAGTTCGTGGCGCCCTCCATCGGTAACGCTGGAATTCATTAGGGTGTTGGCCCACCCTCAGCCTTGATGACCGCTCCCACTCTCGCAGGCATACTTTCAATCAGGTGCTGGAAGGTTTCCTGGGGAATGGCAGCCCATTCTTCACGGAGTGCTGCACTGAGGAGAGGTATCGATGGAGGTCGGTGAGGCCTGGCACGAAGCCGGCGTTCCAAAACATCCCAAAGGTGTTCGATAGGATTCAAGTCAAGACGCTGTGCAGGCCAGCCCATTACAGGGATGTTATTGTCGTGTAACCACTCTCAACCCTGCAGTATGAACAGGTGCTCGATCGTGTTGAAAGATGCAATCACCATCCCCGAATTGCTCTTCAATAGCGGGAAGCAAGAAGGTGTTCAAAACATCAACATAGGCCTGTGACGTGATAGTGCCACGCAAAACAACAAGGGGTGCAAGCCATCTCCATGAAAAACACGACCACATCATTACACCACCGCCTCCGTGTGCTGATACTTTTGATCACATAGTGTATGTATACAGCGTTGATCGGCTCGCCACAAGAGAGCAGCAGAATTGCCTTGAACGCTTTTATGCTTTACACACGCAATACGATTAGGCGGTATTTAGATATATCAATTTATACTGCGATTTTCGTAACTTTGTCCCTGACAGAAATCAGCTGTTCACGGTTTCATCCAATCGGGAGCTTGAACGTCACCATAGTGACGTCACTGTCGCGAAATATAAGCTCCGGATTGGATGGCAGCGAAACAGCTGATTTCTATCAGGGACAAAGTTACGAAAATCGCAGTATAGGAACGTTCGTTGTTACTTTTTTATTTATATTTTTACTTTTATTTCTGTGCATAACCTCTGTTTTAATGCGAATCCAGTCAGAGACGTATCGAGGTATTCAGGCGCCAATGGCAAGCGTAGAATTTGCGCCCCTGTCAGGATACTTCAAATTGGGGTTGTTAATTTTTAGTGGGTATACTCATATACCCACAAGTGCATCCTGTGCACATTTCCTGGGATCCCTATCGTAACTCACATACATATGAAGTTGAATTATAAGCACAGGTAGTAAAGAGCGCTTTTGTCAAGGATTGATAAAAATATATTAGCTCCCGTGGAATGATAACTACTTGCAAGGCAAATCAGACTTTGGCTAGTATCCCGTATTGTGCCCTTTGTGAAGGATTTGAATGAATGTCGAGAGAACATGGATAACGACTATTTGAAAAACTAATATTCCCCACCCGCTCAAGAAAATCTGCACAGATTGTGAAGCTACATTTATGCCCAGAAGTAAAACAAGGGACCACCTCAGCATTCACTCATAGGATCAGGGACATTGAACGAATAACCTGATCGAGACGGGGGTCATTGGCCCCAAAGCTGAGTTAGAATTCTTTTGTTGGTGCTGCAATACGCCGAAAAATTGAATGCATAATGTACATAATACTCTAGTCACTAATATAATTAAAGTAAAGTTAAACCAAAAATATAACACACAAAAAAGCCTGGTACAAACAAATAACCATTCAAACTTTGTGGAACTTATCTCACCTTTATAAATAACATGCCCCATACAATGTATGTAAAGTTGCAACTTATCTTAGAGTAGAAGACCCAATGAGTGAATTGTAATGAAAGATACACACTTTTTTTAAAACGCTATCCAATCTTTACTGTTGAAAAGCTGAATGTTATTTTCAATTTCTACAAAACTGGTAATTAATGTCATCTGCTAATCACTATTTTTAACAATTGTTCTTCACACATTAAAACTCTCATCTTCATTTTTCTGTCCGTTGCACGGTAGAATTTCGACAGGTATATTTGGTACGATGAGAAATAAAATTGCATTTGCCATCAGCAAGTCAATTTTCGCGGATGTACAAACTCGGAACCTACAATTTTAAGGTTATGCACATCATCCACAAAGTACAATCACAATTAAGGTCTGTAATACGAAACCTTCTGACACTACTTATATATCAGATGAATAAACTTAATAATATCATCAGATGAACAAAATTTGTCCTTCAGAAAAGTGAGCACTAAACATGTAGTTATTTAGATTCTTGTCAGTCCAATCACAACTAACTATACGTTCCACATTACAAACATTGGAATGTAGTTGATCTTGGTCTATGCAAGTTCCTATCGATAACAATCGATAGGAACACAGTAAACGTCGGCCGACAACAGACTACCACCATGCCACACTCTGTAATGTTTTGCGGCTACTGCAACCATATCAATTACTTTTCTGGTACTTCTTTACTATGTCGTTTATAAATATTCGTTCCAAAATATTATCTACATAAACAAGTTAAACTTTTTAGCAGCCATAAAACAATAAAAAACATCGTAATGTCAAAATATTTAAATGTACAGTTATTTAACCTATGAACCCGCCGGGTCTCAGTCAGGTTTTGATCGTTTGCACTAAGTGTAGATTCCAACAAAGTACGTTTTTTCGTACACGCAGTTTTAAAGAGCCAGCCGTACGAGTTCCACTTCCTGTCCTGGCTAGCTGGCAACGTTTAAAGCGAAATCAGCATTGACAGTTCACGGAAACGTTAAAGGGTAAAACATACTTAACCCTAAAACACTAACCATTAATTTTACACACTTCCTAACTTTTTAATAATAAATACCCGTTTCGGAATATCGTAAATGTACATAAAATGATACTTGAATTGTATTTCTTAAAATATTTCCTGCTAACATTTACAAACAACAAAGAATAAAATCAAAAAGGGTATTAACCAAATATTTTCCTTAGTTGTTAAAAGCTGAAAAGGGTATATAAATTTTGCTCTTGGTGAGTATCCACTGGTGAATAGTATGGTTAGCATTGTAGGTTCAATGCACAATAAAAACCGTATGTTCATTAATCAGTAACTTTTACTTGTAGAGAGAAATGTATTGAATTGACAAATATATTTGTGTTCACTACCTCCACTGCCATTTATGGAAGACTCTCCCCCACTAATATGAAATCAACATTAAATAATAGCAATATTTAGACGTGGAGAAGATATTCTGTGGCCTATTTATCTACTTTAGTATTAATGGACTGATAATAGCATCATGAAAAGTTATATTAAGATATTTCTGCCGAAAATAAATCGTAAACAGAATTATGAGGTGAATATAGTACCAATTACACATTTAATTTTATATTTGGTTAATATGGAAATCTGTAATACGCATGTAAAAATAGTTCAATGGCATGACATACGTTTTTCAAATCTGAGACAATTGTCATATAAGAAAATTATAAATGCATATATTAACACAAAACATGGATGCGAAACAATACATAAGAATGACTGCAACATTCATTTTAATCAGTTCAACAACAAGAATGCTGAAAAATATATTTTCTAGTAAGTACCCAACTCTTCCTCTCAAATAGAATTACTGATGACCGAGGATAATTTGATGCTTAATAAATTGTGGGAGATTTCGATACCCGACTACTTCCATGAAGTCTACTTGCATTTGAAGTTTTAATGAAATATATATTATAAAATTATTCCTCTGAGAATAAAAAAGGGGTAATTTCGTGCAGATCCATTTATTTATCGCACACATTCTTTTTCATTTTAGGTATTTTTTTACAAATCGACAGTAAAAAAGTATAAAAATATAAAAAATATAAAAATGAAAAGGACTTTAGAATGGAATATTAGACTTATGACTTGCCGGGAATAACACAAATGAGAGAAAATTAATTTTTTTCTTCTTTTAGTATTCTTCTGCTCCTTCCCCTTCTCCTTCCACGGAGTCCATGCCAACCTCCTCGTAATCCTTCTCCAGGGCAGCCAAATCTTCACGGGCCTCAGAGAATTCTCCTTCCTCCATGCCCTCTCCCACATACCAATGCACGAAAGCACGCTTGGCATACATCAAATCGAATTTATGATCCAATCGTGCCCACGCCTCTGCAATTGCGGTTGTGTTCGCTAACATGCAGACGGCTCGCTGAACTTTGGCCAGATCACCACCAGGGACAACTGTAGGAGGCTGGTAATTGATTCCTACCTTGAAACCAGTAGGGCACCAGTCCACGAACTGGATTGTGCGTTTCGTCTTGATGGTAGCGATAGACGCATTGACATCCTTCGGGACTACATCACCACGGTACAGCATACAACACGCCATGTACTTGCCATGACGAGGATCACATTTCACCATCTGGTTGGCAGGCTCAAGCAGGCATTGGTGATCTCAGCTACTGACAGTTGTTCATGGTACGCTTTCTCAGCAGAAATAACGGGGGCGTATGTGGCCAGCGGGAAGTGAATACGAGGGTACGGCACCAAGTTGGTCTGAAATTCCGTCAGGTCTACGTTAAGAGCACCGTCAAAACGAAGGGAAGCAGTGATAGAAGACACGATCTGGGCAATCAGTCGATTCAGGTTGGTGTAGGTGGGGCGTTCAATGTCCAAATTGCGGCGGCAAATGTCGTAAATAGCTTCGTTGTCTACCATGAAGGCGCAGTCTGAGTGCTCTAAGGTTGTGTGTGTGCATAATACGGCATTGTAAGGTTCAACAACAGCAGTGGAGATCTGAGGCGCTGGATATATGGCAAATTCAAGCTTACTCTTCTTACCGTAGTCCACAGACAGTCGTTCCATAAGCAGTGATGCGAAACCAGAACCAGTGCCACCACCGAAAGAATGGAAGATGAGGAAGCCTTGAAGTCCAGTGCACTGGTCAGCAAGCTTGCGGATGCGGTCCAGAACTAAGTCCACAATTTCCTTACCTATAGTGTAGTGGCCACGTGCATAGTTGTTTGCTGCATCTTCCTTTCCAGTGATTAGTTGCTCGGGATGGAATAACTGCCGGTATGTGCCTGTCCGAACTTCATCCACAACTGTTGGTTCCAAGTCTATAAAAACTGCCCGAGGAACATGTTTTCCAGCTCCCGTTTCACTGAAGAATGTGTTGAACGAGTCGTCGCCGCCACCCAAACATTTGTCTGATGGCATTTGCCCATCTGGTTGAATGCCGTGTTCCAAGCAATACAATTCCCAACATGCATTGCCAATTTGACAGCCGCCTTGACCAACGTGGATGGAAATGCACTCACGCATTTTGTTGAAGTTAGACTACAGCCGCGGACGAACAGGAATAAAAAACTAATAACCTAACACCCCGAAATACACCGTCAGGATGTTATCCCGAGTGATCAGTTAATTTTGAGAATGCCTCACGACCGACATACGACATGAAGAGGTGCTACGAATAAAAAATATAAAAATTGGATCCTGCACGCGGCTGTCGAAGCGAGATGGCCATGAGAAATAGTATACGTTTCCAGGGTATCAGAACAACACGAATCGAAAAAGCGAGAATGTCTCCATTGTTATGTGATTTCATATTTATGTTGCCTAAGAACGCATTTGAGTAATTCGAATGTGGATTTATTTACTTCATATGTTAATTATTCTAATTTCTGTAATAATAATAATTTCTACCGTGCAAGTAACATTTGCAATTGTAAGTATTTAAGCATTGATTGTTCTACCTTCGCAATAACTCATTCTGTTGATTTTGACCTCGTATTATAAATATAATGTAATATAACTTTTCATTGACCTACCCTTACGATTCTCTACATTATATTGATAACTTCGCAATATAGTGTTTGTAAATATCCAGGTAAGTACCAAATATTTTTCTTAATTCCAGTTTTCAGATAAGAAAACGTAGAACAATGTGATGATAAAACCTAAAGGAAATATGTACAGTAAGTCAAAATAAGAGTCCACTTGCGAATTAATATTGGCGCAGATTCTGTCAAACGAAGCGATACTTCTACATTGCAGAATGATATGATGATAAATTATCAATACCGTGAAAGAGCTCAGTATGGCTCAAATGTTCAAAAGCACGTATTTTAAAAAAAAGAGTATGATATATATCATGAATTTATATATTTTTGTATTTTGCGTACCATTTTCAAAACGTAATTAGCGTAACTCCACGTATACAAGCAAGGCCACCTTCAAACGAAAGCAAAACGGTTTTGATAATTGAATAAACAAACATTTCGAGAGGTTAACTGCAGACATCTAGAAAAAGTTAAATAAGGTATGTTTTTTCTTATTGCAGCAGGAATACTGAAGATGAAATATGCTACAAGGCATTGTGGTCGTGTCTACAGTAAAACATGAATGAATGTCCAAGCTAGAAGAGAAAGTAAAATGTCTGAGCCACGTATTTCTTATCGGAGAATTATTTAAAATCGTATTTTTTTAGTCTTTATTAAGTTTAACAACTACTTTGTCAATATTTGAACACAATTATCGCCAAGAGTTGGCTGAAAAACCTTAACACACACAATCAAACGAAAATTGCGATCAGACATCAATTTTCATTAATTCCTAAAACTACAATTTTGCAACCCTTCTGAAATAACAGGATTATACTATTTATTTTAAAAATACAAACATTTTATTTATTTATCGATTTAATTCAGAGAATTTTCAAGCGTAAAAACGAGAACAATAGCTACTACATCGCAAACGACTATGAAATGATTTCATATTTCCGTTCTGAAATCAACAAAATGAAACACAAGTACAGTGACAAACTAAGAAATAAATGAAAAGTAAATTCAATACTGTTGTGTAACAAAATCTTTCAGTGTACTTTGCCAAATTAGAGGGCATCGAAATATGGTTTTGTCAGATTGTATGAATCATGAACGCCTACTGTGCTTTCGAGCAATCTGAACAGATCGAATATTCAAAATGTGGACCAGAATAACACAATTCTAATACATTTTACAGCCTGATTTTTGCTCCGTTTGTCTTCCTATATCTTGTTTTCGTCGTTAGGAAACACATGTTTGTACAATTTTCTGTCAATAGTTAAGTCGGTCGATGGAAAACACACCCGGCGTTTTGACGAAATCAAAAAAGTTAACTGAAAACTACGTCTAAACATAATTTAATTAAATGATCAGCTATTACTTTCAGTAAATAAGCATAAGAATACAGTTTATAACTCTTTGAAAATGTGTTATCTGAATGTGGATTCTTTTAAACATAACTATTTAAAGAAGACATTAACCAATACTCTTTTCTACTACAGAAAGTGCTTCAAAATTTCTTCTCAAACTGCAAATGTGGGGGCGTGATACATTTGTAAATGATGTATTTTAATATATATATATATATATATATATATATATATATATATATATAGTATTACAAGATATCACTATTTATATAGTAATAATAATTATATTAAGATTCTGCAGATATAATCTCCAATTTAGTACAAACCATACCGTTCATTTAGAAGTTTAACAGAGCGTATCCGGAAATTTGCCAGGATCTCTTAAAGATGTTCAATATCACATCAAGGAACTAGATTTAAATGGGAAAATATCAACATATGTCTTACGAGTATTAAATAAAAATGGTTAATGGCACTGAAATAAAGTGTAGAGGAAACAAGTGGTGTTACTATAGCGCGTATTTTCTCGCGTATTTATAACGGCTGTGTAATATAATACTAATAGCCTCAAGTATTTCCAACCGGCAAAGTTTTTGCCCACGATGGGATTCGAAACCAAGTCTTTATTTTGCAAGCTAAAACCATATCCACTGTGCCAAATTACTCAGACAGTATTACGACCTTCCTGAGGGGTTAAAAAGAAAGTTGATCGGGTGTAATCCATATTTTCAAACAACTGTATATGGCTTTTGTTCTTTCTATGCTGGATTCTTTAGAAGTTATTTTTCTTTCTTAAGAACAGGTCCCTTTAAATTACAGGGCAGAATTTTGAAATATTTTCTTTTTTAACATCTTTCGTCTATTTTTTCTCTTTTCACTTCAACGACGTTTTGGGAGCTTTCGCGCCCCCATCTTCAGATCGAATAACATAAAATTGTCTTAATCTCTCAATGTATACCTAAGCCTAAGTTGAGTAATAGATAATTAACACAAATTTATACACAAAAATATACAAACTTACTGTTTTTCATAAAACAAAATTTTTTAGTTCACAGAATATTTTCATTATCTTGTTCGCAGTGACCCACCAGGGAAGTGTTATACTCGTATTATTTACAATGCCTAAAATGTTTAAAAATGTTTTAATGTTTTATATTAATTTTAAAAGAAAATTACATGGTGTACCGGCCTGGTTAGTTGCATGGCGGTGTCAATCCAAGACAATAAGATGGAAAAGAAGTAGTAACAGGGAAGTATTGTACTGCTAGCCGACTTGAAACCCGATAGGGTTCATTGTTGTTTTCACCTAGAAGATTGTAAAGCAGTGAATTGCTTCTTTGACAGCTCTTTACGCAGCTTGTGGTGCATTTACGTGATAAATTTATAATAATTTCTTAATTATTGCCAAGGGCGTGACCCGTTTATAAATACATGATTGCTTCCCAAGGAAATGCTTGTCTTGGCTGCCATTGGCTGCTTTGAATGGTTCCTTGGTGGTTCTTCCATTCGCCGCGTGATGTCGCTGAAGCACAAGGGGTCTAGTTTTGTTGTGTTCTTTCAAACAGCTATCAACGTTTTTGGTTCATGTCCTGGCTGACCGGGATGAGCCGCGTCTCCGTCGATGGAGCTGACGTTTCGGTCATCCAGCTATGGCCTCCTTCGGAGCTATACCCCACCAACACCGGAGTTGAATCTCCTTCCTGTAGTCTTCGTGGTGCAGGGGCTGTACGCCTCAGAAGGGCTGGTGGCGTACCGCCCATGACCTACCAGCAGCGCCTCTGCCTCGCGGCCATGGTTAAGGGGTACGTGTGGTGAGCACATAGACATCCCTTGGCCGTATTCTGGTCTTCACGACCCGAGAAGTGAGTTTTCTCCTCGTCACACAGCAACATATACTGGGACATTGCAGGCAAAACGCACACTGTAGTCTTGCCTCGACCGGGAATCGAACCCGTCGTGGAAAGCGAGAACGGTGAGCAAAGTGCTAAACCAGGAAGGCGCGAACTAAACTGTAGCGATAGAAATCCATCACCCAAAATCCCTGCAAGGAACACCAAGAACGCACAAGTCATGAGCAACAATGACGCGGCGAGCCGCCACTGCACCACACGGGGGCGACTGTCAAGGCGAACGACGTGCGGCGTTGCAAAGACGTCCGTATAGTTAGCACACCCACTTATCCGAAAATTAAAAAAGGCTATACCATAATTTTGTTCCAATTTTCAACTAATTTATACCCACCTTAAAAAATTTTGAACCGATGCACAACATCAAAATATACGTTTAAGATTGGGTGCGCCAGATTAGCTCAAAATTAGAACAAAATCGTGCTATATTTGGTTTTCTTGTTTAATGCGATTTTCTTGCGTGGGTATGCCAACTTAACGTTAAATTAGCGCACCCACGTAACATGTTGTAAATTTTGATGTTCTGCATTCGCAGAAAATTTTTTAAGGTGGGTATAAATTAGTTCAAAATTGGAACAAAATTATGGTACCCTTTTTAATTTTTTGATAGGTGGGTGTGCTAACTTTACGGACATGTCGCAAAGCATTTCGGCGGCGGCCTCCAAAAAAGTACTGCCGAATGCAAGCGAGGGCCCAACAAAAGCGGGCCCGACAGGGGCAGAGGTCGTCAGAGGTGGAGGCTGATGCGAGACAGAGGCGCTCGTGAGGACCGAGTGAGGTGCGTCGACAGAACGCGGTGAGGGCGCGCTCACCCAACTCCGCCGCCGCCGCCGCTCCTGGTCCACGGAGTGATGGGGTAAGAGGCCGCCATCTCCCTATGCATCTCCTTTATCTCGTTCCCCCTCCCTCCCTCTTATTTAATTGTAATAAATGGTGCATTGGTTGACTTCTTTTTGAGAGAAACTGTCCTCCATTTCGCATCCTAAAAAAGAGTACCGCAAACGCGAGGGAAATGGCTTATTTATTTCTTGTTCGTTCGATAATGGAATATGGAACAATTTGTTGGGATCCGCACAAAATTATGCAGTGTAAACACTTGGAAAGGATTCAGCATAGGGCAGCTAAATTTACTTTCAGGGACAAGAAAACGGCAGGGTGGGATTCACTCAAAAACAGGCGATCAGTAGCAAGACTCTGCGCCTTGTATAAAGCTTATAATGGTCATCCAGCTTGGAAAGAAGTTAATCGGCGGCTATGTATTCCTACATACATCAGTAGAGTGGATCACAGGCACAAAATAAATTTAAGACAGCAGAGAACGGATGTCGGGAAATTTTCTTTTACAAATCGAACGATTACGGAATGGAATAGATTGCCCGCAAAAACCTTTGAACCCTTTCCTCAAAGCGTTCAACAGTTTAGGAAATTAATTTAGGGTATTATTAAGTAAATGAGGGGAAATACTCGGTTATATAGCGATGCGTAAGTGTTCTATTGTGAAGTGAGGTGTCGTGCAGTGTATAGCAGAGAAATGAAGAAGCAAATGTTTTCAGGTCTTAGTGCAGTGAAGTGCAGTGTGATCCGGATTGTATAAACATTCAGTGCGGAGTTAAAGTATAGAAGTTTGTTTTTTTTTTCTTTCTTTCTTTCTTTTTCTTTTCTCTCTTAATGTAATTTATTATTTAATGAATGTGTATTTTTATGTTTTTGTAATTAGCTGCCACCGGGTTATACCCATTTGCAGTTTAAATAAATCTATCTATCTATCTATTTCCCCTAAACCCTTCAAGTCAACCAGAGGTTTTTCTCAAAACCCTTCAAGTGAACCACAGTGCTCCAAAGTGACGCGCCGCCTCAGGAACACGCTGAAGTCAGTCAGCGCCGAGGGCGGCACGTCACGTCTGGTGGCAGCGGCGGCCGCACGTCACAACGAAGCTGAGTAAATCCAAAAAAAAATCGGCTGTAGTCGAATGCGCGCCGCCGCAAGGCTGAGGGTGGTTGAGCGCCCTCCGTCGGGGCGGCGCAGGAAATCGATGGGCGGCGGCCCTCCACCCCCGCCCCCGCACCTGCCACAATTGGGCGCCCTCCCCCGCCTCCCCCCCGTCGCACGCGATCGATGGCCCTTGAAGGGCGCCGTCTGCCCTTCCCCTCCCCCCCACACACACACAGCGCGGAGACGTGCCTTGGCAGGACCCCACCGAAGTGTATTCACTTCGTGATTCATCTCAAGTGGCTCTCAAGCGAATTCGTAATAGCATTTAAACTTCCTCAATGCACAGCAGAGATAAGCCGCATGGAAGAATAATAAGTTTTCTTTTAATATGACAGAAAATACATTTGTCTCATTACAAATCTCATTAGTATCATTATCTTATTAGTATCATCTCATTTCAAATTACATTATCTACCGGTTGCGAGACCGCATGTACTTTCAAGTCAAGAGGAATTTGGGCAGGTGAGCTAAATAGTCGCAGTTGGGCGCGGGGCGGCCGCCGCACTGCGCGGTGAAAGACTGCACAAGGGGATGATCCCGATCGATGAGGGGCGGGGTGACCTGCCAGGCGTCTTCAGTGGGGAGCCAACGGACGCACGTGATCCTCCCCTCAGCGCCGTCCACTGGCGCATTCCCTTTCACGTGCACACTCTGGCACACGTGCGGGCAGCGGCTGAGCTGGCTCAGGGCACCAACTCGTGTGACTGGGAGGGCCCAGGGTTCTACTCTTGACACTGGCAGGAGTTTCGACACTACCTCCTCAGCTACGTCGAATTCAGCCGCTCTGTGGAGGAGAATTCTATCGGCTGGATGCTTTGAACGGAAGTTCTCCGTGGTTTCTCCAATCAACACCAGGCGAATGACACAACAATTTCGTTAACAAACGAGCCTTGGACCGCGTGCGATTTTCCTTCCTCTTCCTTCCCTTTCCTTACTTACACTCACACTTACATGCACTACACTCCCACACGTTGCGAGCTTACAGGCTGTCCCGGCTGGAGCGGAGATACCTGGTTGGGGAAAATCCCCTTAAGCTGACGGGTAGGTGGGCGCCGGATCTCCGCATCCAGCGGCGTAAATATCACCGCACTGCACTTACGGGAGCAAGGACCTCAGTAGTTGACGCGCCCGGAATCTCACACACCACAATCAAAAGCCGAACACGCTGACTCGTCTCCTGCGACGGACGCCCCTCGATGGCAACGAAACACGAAACCCCGCCATCTTGGCTTCCTGTACGTGTATAGTTTTTATTATTTATTCAATAGGTTTACAATGTATTAATATACTTTTCCTATAATCATTATACATACTCTATATATTTGTACTGTTATGTTATTTCAAATAATTTTTTCCATTTTATTTTATTTTTACAATCTTCTGACTTTAATTTGTTGTTCTTCATTATCTTCAATATTCCTAGTATCCATGTTGTTTTCAGTCTACCTCCTTTCCTTTTACCAACAGGCATCGAATTTAATAATTCAGTGGAAGCCGTGTTTCTTCTATCCTTTGGACATTGAAGCTGTTTCATTTGTATAAAGTCCAATATTGTGGAATTAATTTTCATGGATTCTCGTTTTTTCTTCTTCTTCTTCTCATTATTATTATTATTATTATTATTATTATTATTTATTAGGTCCGGGCGGCTCACGGAGAGCGCGCTAGCATTCCCGTGTTCGATTCGCGGTCGGGGCAAGGAAAAGCTGTCGCTTTCCACCACAATCCGCAGCCGGGGAGCGGAGAACCTCGCCCGTGCACGTCCGTTTCGCCTTGAGGCAGACCACAGCACGGCGACCGGAACGTTGGCGACACTGCTGAGGTCGTGGCGTCTCCCGTACAGCGGAGAATCTATTGACGACGGACGCGGAAGGCAAATCTTCCGCCACCAAAAATCAAAATATTCATTTCAAACTCGCAGAGCTGGAGAAGTCCTTTCGGACCAATCGAGGGATATCGATTTTGGAGGAAATCGTCTTAACGGTTTAGGCCCCTGGCATTTACCACAGACAGACAACAGATGGACAAACGCTTCGCTGTCAATCGACGTTTCGGTATCAAGGACCCACAAAACATGAGCACGTCTTGGAGGAAATAATTTACTACATTTAGGACCAATATTTCCCTACTTTTTCGATACCAGGGACCGGTAATAAGTGTTTTCTGTCGTAAAATTGCCTCTTTCTGTTGCAGCACTACAGTGTTTTCTCTTCACGAGAAAGCAATACGTTAAATGGGCGATAAAGAATGGTTTTGCAAACTTACGCTACATAATACAGACTTACAGTCGAAACCAAAGTACTCAGATTCAAAATCGTTGCAAACTGAATTTACGTTAGGTAGTATACGTTACAAGCGCGCTACGATTTCATTACAACAGCGACCTGAATATAGAATGAATTACATTCAATATTAATTAAAACACGTTAATTTTAATTTAAATTATAATAAGTTGCATTTAGCTGAAAGTGTAATTAATTTCAACTTAATTGCAATTCAAGTGAAAGAGACAAGGGCTTGAAACCGTGATTAGATAGGAAAAGAACGCTTTCTGGGAACCGAAACGCATTTCTCTGATCGATTGCGAAGTTGCATCTGATTGCGTTCCATTGAGGCCGAGAGAAACAATTAATATTAAAGTGGATTTGCAGCAGCAGGGACGCCTGAGATATTTTATATTCGATAAACAGCAAAATTTAAATCATCAACCATGATGCCTAGAACGAAGTAACAATGTCCTGTAAATAAATTCGAGATATATTGCATCACAATTGCAGTAATAAGAGTATTAATTACTCAATTAGCTAAGAATATCCCTCTCATACTGTACATTACATTGGATAATGCCCTTACTCTTACAGATGCCTCTTTAACTACTCTCTGCGCGGCCTTCACTAGCTCAAACAGGAACGCGCACAGCCCCTGGTACCCTGAACATTTTGAAAATGGCCCCGCAGTCCTTCGTGATAATAGTAGCTTATGCAACTAGTTTATATTGTTAAGGTTTATTGCATGAGTACATGTTTTGAAAACGAGCGACGTTAGGAGTGAGTTTTCAAATTTGAACGAATGCAATAAAGCAACATTATAAACGAGTTGCATACGCAATTTTTTGTACGACAGCATTATAAATCTATAAGAAAATCAATCAAAAATCAATCAATCATTTTGCGAAACAACTTTCATGTAATGTCTCGGGTACTTAACATCCGTGCGAGAAAACGATGGTCGGCTGTTCCGTTTACCTCTACCTATCCCCGATTCTCTCGCCTTATTGTCTGAAGGTGAATGATGTTTTGAATTTTGTGGGTTAGCTCCCTTTGTCACTGGACGCCTCAATTGCATTCCCTTCTCGTTTTAGGCTGTGCAGACTGGGCATGCTAACTTTGTGTAGTAGTTTCTGGACACCACAATAACAATTTCCATAAGTTCCGACAGCGAAGTATTTTTTAACTCTAAATGGTGTTGCCACGTGATCAGCTACACGCTGCAACTGGCGGCGGCGTAGCGAAACGAAGGTCTATCGATCAGCGACAACGTAATCGAAAAACTCGAAGTTCCTTTGCCTCTCCGACTTTCTCATTAAGGACCGCGGGCCCGGGGGCACGCCTGCCGAAACGGAGTTATGGGCGGGGAGCCGCCACTGAGACAAAAGCAAAACGAAAAGTCAATTTCAGGGCAATGTGACAGGCGGTGTTGAAACCACGCACACATTTAATGATTAATTCTTACGATTTTTTCAGTATAATTAATAAAAATATATTCGCATTTAGAGTACTGCGTCAGCCTAACAAATATTAATTAAAACTAGCTGAACACTGGCCACATCGCACGAAAGAACAGTGGGATAGTTTCAACACAAAAATACAATACACGCACTTCACAGAAAATCGAAAAATCTCCAAAACATCCTTTAATGTGGTTCAATACTTATTCTCCGAGTCTAATGAAAAGAGGGAGGTTAAAAAATTTCGAACAATACAATCATTATTCACGTTGATTCAAACACGTCTAACAATATAATCGAAATGATCTACATTTATCAAGATCTGGACCAGTATGTTGTAAGAACTATAGCAAGAATTCCTATTATATCTCTAAATTTAAAAACATTATGCATCGCATAGGATTACAATCATTCAGCATGTTTTATAAAGGGACAAAAGTATCAAACCATTCCTGGACATTAAATTAAGTCGTATTTGCCGTGACGAAGTTCAGGCCATGAGGCCTGCTCTTCCGTCTGACCATGCAAATTTTGCTACGCTCCTTTCCCCAACAAGCGGAGAAAGAAGGTATTACTTGAGCGACGAAAGAGGCGACTTGAATTTAGCCCAGAGCCTTCATTTAGGCTTGATCTTTTACATGCAGTAAAATCTACAACATAGGCCAACCGGATTTACTTCCCAACAGAAGGAAGGCGTACGAAGGGTTTGTTCGCCCTAAAAAAAACAGCCTCGATAGGGTTTGAACCCGCCAACTTCGTATACACTCACAAAGCGTTGCATTTAAAAACACTCAATCTTGTATATACAATGTAGGCTTTCACGGCCGGTTTCTTCATTGTGGGAAGTTGCCGGGCTTGCAGTCTCCGTTGGACCACGGCCTGCAAGCCCGGCAACTTCACACAATGACTCAATCTTGTACTTTAAAACAAAACTTGCTATCGTCGCTTCGTAAGCTAGAACACTTCCCATGCATGCTTGCGCTAGACGACAATTCAATATATCGAATTCAACTTGCGAATCATGACTAGGGACCTCATGTCAATACAAATGCAGGTTTTCTTATGCGATCTCAAAGTATGCTCACTTGGTGTATTCACCTTTCCCAAATTTTAAAACACCTAATGCAAATTTGCAAACACCTAATTCAAATTTTAAACAATATTATATGTTGGATATATTACATGCTTTGTATGTTCTTACATTTTTTCTTCTTGGACAAATTGCTAATTCTGCATATTCTGCTTGAATTATTACTCTCATTTAGTTGTATTAAATTTAATCAAGTTTGCGATGTGTGTTTTCGTACATGTGGCATATCGCAGTAAACACCACGTTCCTGTTTGTGAATTATGCACTGCATTTGACAGAGGAAACGCGATCGTTTCGAGTATTCCTCGCCGTCGTGTCCAGCTCGAGAATCAGTCACGCTGCTAAACTAACACACGTGCCCTGAACCCCTGCAAGTCGCGAAGGGGCTTCCTACAAATGTGATCGCGGTAAACAAAGGGTGAGGATGGCTGGCAAGGGTTGTCGGAATTGCAGTCGTGGTTGTTATAGTAAGTGTTCAATTAGACGCATTCTAATACTGAGTGTGAAGCCGAAGATACACCGTGATGGCGGCGATGGTGAAACGGTTAGCGTAACGGACTGTTATACCCAAGTTCGCGGGTTCAAACTCGATCGAAGCCGTGGGATTTTAAGGGCGAAAAGATGCTTCGTATGCCTTCTTTCGGAGGGGAAGTAAAGCCGGCTGTCCCATGTTAGTAGATTTACTGCATGTAAAAGATCCTCAAGCCTAACAGAAGCCTCTGAGCTACATTCAAATCGCCTGTTTCATCGCCCGAGATAATACCTTCTTTCTCCGCTAGACGATGAAAGGAGCGTAGTGAAATTTGCGTGGTCAGACGGAAGAGCATGAGTTTCGCCACAAAAAATAAGGCTTCAATTCAATTCAATTCATGGAAACTAATACTACGGTCTATTACTACTGCGTTTGTACATTCGACGGTACGGCTCAAGTAAGGTGCCGGATAATCCGTACATAATGACGAGGGGGCAGATTTTATTCAAATGTCAGTTTTTTTCTTTTCACTTTAGAACAATGATTTTTAGTATAGACATTAATTTTATGTTATGACAAAAGGAACTGACTCATTTTTATTGGTAATTTTTTTGTTGCATTTTTTGCTGATTTCGGATAATAAGTCATTTTTCCCTTTTTCCGTTATTTTTAATGCATTTTGGATGATTTCATCGATATTAATGTCATTTTAATGCTACTAGATTAAATAATATTTACGAGATGCAACAAACGTTCTCCACATAACTCCTGAGTACCAGTACCTGGTTTTGATTTCGCTCAGAAGTTGTAATGTCAGCCATTGAGAGTATGTAACCTAAGGTTTCTGTAACCCCTGTCGGTGCCTTTGGAGGTTCAACTGATTTCGGGATAACTAAAGACCGAGATTTCCTGAAGAACAGTGCAAATCAAAAGTTTGAAAGCTGTGTTCACTTGAACGAATAGAAGAAGCCTGGATTACATCAGTAGCGTATCCAACAGCTTAAAGTGTTCATCCGAATTTGTTTTAATCACATTTTTTACGTCATTTTTCATTGCTTTGACGGCATTTTAAAAACATATTAAGAGCATTTAATTGATCATTTTTGGCGATCAATTTTGGCTACTTTATACGGCATATTTTACCGCATATTTCTGAAGTTTTTACTTCATAAATGCATACATATTTCGTAGATAATTAGCGCATATAAATCCGATCCCAAATATTGCCGTAACCGACGGTAGATAAACGAGCATTCTATTAATTTTAAGATGATAATAAGAAAATGTTAGGTTTATTTCTTTAAAAGGTGTTAATAACAGCAACATATTCGGGACACTTTACTTTTTATTGAAAGTCGCGAAATATGGTTGTGCAGAACGCTCAATTTTTTTTAAGAAAACACCTAGAAAATCTTTAATGTAAAGATTTTAAATGTAAAGATATTACGAGTTGATTTAGGCTACAAAACTCTTAAAGATTATAATTCCAAGTGCGACCAAAATCATTTGGAAGAAAGATTCCAGCCCAATCCAATACCACAGACACAAAAAGTTGTATCAATTTTTCAAAGCCAATTCCGAAAAATAAAAGACAGAGACCGACTGAAAATTTCTGGCATTTGCAACAGATTGTAAGGGGGAGAGAGATCGGCTGACATTTTTGTCAACAAAATATTTTATTTTTGGCCCATGCCCCCACTTGGCATAATATTTTAGAAATAACTCTCTGTATTAGAGTTGCGAAACCACCCCCTTCGCTCTGCAATGCTCTTGGAACCAGGTGCAGCTGAAAGGAGGCGAACCTTTCCACGCCCTTCGTCAGATTTATTCGAGCGAACTCAAAGAAAAAAAAAAAGAAAGAAATCAAAAGTTTACGTTGAAGTTTGAAATTGAAACTTTCGCCTTCAACACATATTTTTCCTTAGTTAGGTAAACTGATAGTGATAAAAAAACGTGTAAAACTATTTCATTTTTTTTATTTAAGGAATATGGGTGAAGACAGGAGGTAAAACACATGTACAATTTTCACAGTTCGAAATTAAGGAAAAAATGAAGATCACTATTTATCATGTTTTGTTTGTTTGTTTGTTTGTTTTCGAGATGCTTCTTCGGTGATGGGTACCGATAAACAAGAAGCTATTTCTTGCGAGCCCCTGGAAGCTGTTGTTGCGTCCCACCTGTGAATTACATTGGTACAATTGCATGCAGCAGTACGAGCAACTTGTTGGCTACTTGTGCATTGTGCTGGCCTCTAGCGAAGAAATATTGAAGTTTGACTCACACCAGTTTAGCACGAGATGGATCAATGTTCACACCGCCTCCCAGTGCATCTAACCCAAATCTTCAAAAATTCGACTTGCACTACTTTTGCTCCCAACGGTTCGTATGTTACAAACTTGTAAGGCGGAAGGATAGAAAATGATCACCTGTGAACAAGTAGTGATACTTTACATTTCATATAAAGAAACTGAACATGTGGCATCTGCCTCTAATTGAGTGGCATACATTCTAGGGTTCGGATCCCGATTGTGGCAAGATTTTCGTCACTAAGGGCCGAATTCATAGTCGTTTCTTATAATGAGCGTTCCTTAAGTACGAGATTCCCGATTCATAAACAGTGCTTATTTTCAAATGAGTGACTACTCATTCGTATAAGCGAGGTCGCCTGCCGCCTTAAGCATTCCTCATTCGCCAATGAGTTAACCAGCTTTGGTTAAGTGAAGTCTTGGAACAACGCGACATGGCGAGCGACGACTTTACGGAGTACTTCGAATTTTACACGCAAAATATTGTCCGCGTAAGGAAGAGATATATCAGAGACGCTGATAATCCCTTCGAAATTTACAACGACGATCAATTTAGAAGACGGTTCCGTTTTCATAAGAGACAAAAACTGAACTCGAGGTTTGAATCTCTTCATAATTTGAAGATTTTTTTTGGCATAGTTATGTTTTTTAGTCAGATATTTGTGTAAATGGAAAGTGGTGTACCAAGATCATTATTCTTTCCTGACATTTTTAGCTTTTATTTTCTCTTAAGTGAATTGTACAATGTGGAATAACAGCAATATTTTAACCATGCGCGTAAATATGAATAAAAAACCAATAAAAAAATAATTTATCAATAAAAAACATTTTAATCGAAAATATTTCTAACGATGAACCTGAAATAAATATAATAGAAACGCCAGTAGAACGTGAATGTGTACAGGCACCACGTACTTCTGGGAACATTACACCAAAAAGCACGAAACACCAAGCATTCAATATTGAAGCAGAGTTAAGAATTGAAAAAGCTTCACACATTTTGAAACTTGAAAAAGAAATTGGGGAATTAAGAAAAGCAGAAGAAGAATATAAATGTCAACTAGCAAAGGTTCACAAAACACACAAGTCACAACAAAAATTTACGGTTACAGTCCGTTTACAGGCAATGAATCGGAGAGTATAAGTCAATGCAATGAATAACGAAACGACCGGGACCAAAAGGAAACCACAGTTAAACACTGGTTCACCTGACGGAAATGCAATGTTGCAACATTTCCGATACCTTAAGCAACACTCATTTCTGTTCACATAAGAGGCGTCTATGAAATACAAGTCTTCTTAAGTCGCCACTCATTTTGAGGAACTTCTTATTGCTTAAGCATTTCCTTATTCCTTAAGCATCGACTATGAATTCGGCCCTAAGTCTTTAGGTAGGTCGAGTTCAGTCGCTGTCTGGAGGAGAATTCAAGAGGTGGCAGCTGTGATCGGTGGTTTTTGGTGGTTTCTCCGATCAACACCAGGCGAATGCCGGAGCAGTACCCTAACAAACTGGCCACGGAGCGCGCGCGATCTTTCCTTCCTCTTCCTTGTTCTATCCTCACCCCTTACACACACTAGCACTAACATGCACTATACTACCACATATGCCGGGAGACCGGTCGGGAGCTTACAGCTGGTCGGTGCCCCGCTGTTGGGAGATATCTGGTTGGGGAAAACCCCGCAAACCGACGTGAACATAGACGCCTAATCTCATCATCCAGCGGTGAAGAGCCGCTGTTATAAAAAGGCACTACGCCAACGACCGTAGCCGGTGCGGCGCCCGCAAACAATAATGAATGAATCCACCACCTGTACTTTTCTTTTACGTGGCGCGTGGGGGCCTGCCTCCACGATGGAATACGTCACGGCATTTCGCGTCTTTCTCGGTCGTGCCGTAAGATGCCCCTAGACACATCGCACTGCTTGAGGAGGTCGCGATCGTGCGACGTTAGAGGCATTAGCGAACATTCCATCCTGAACACGGGCCGTGACGCGTCAAGAGATAAAAACTGAAGTACAGAGAGGATGTAGTGGTAATAATGTGGGTCTCATCAAGTGTGAGTTTTCCCCAAGTATGCGAGTGTGGTGGTGATGACGTGGGTCTCCACAAGTATAAGAGTGTAGTGGTGATGACGTGGGTCTCACCAAGTATGAGAGTTTGGTGGTGATGACGTGGGTCTCACCGAGTATGCGAGTGTGGTGGTGATGACGTGAGTCTCACCAAGTATGAGAGTGTAGTGGTGATGACGTGGGTCTTACCAAGTATAAGAATGTAGTGGTGATGACGTGGGTCTCACCAAGTATGCGAGTGTGGTGGTGATGACGTGAGTCTCACCAAGTATAAGAGTGTAGTGGTGATGACGTGGGTCTTACCAAGTATAAGAATGTAGTGGTGATGACGTGGGTCTCTCCAAGTATGCGAGTGTGGTGGTGATGACGTGAGTCTCACCAAGTATAAGAGTGTAGTGGTGATGACGTGGGTCTTACCAAGTATAAGAATGTAGTGGTGATGACGTGGGTCTCACCAAGTATGCGAGTGTGGTGGTGATGACGTGAGTCTCACCAAGTATAAGAGTGTAGTGGTGATGACGTGGGTCTTACCAAGTATAAGAATGTAGTGGTGATGACGTGGGTCTCACCAAGTATGCCAGTGTGGTGGTGATGACGTGAGTCTCACCAAGTATAAGAGTGTAGTGGTGATGACGTGGGTCTTACCAAGTATAAGAATGTAGTGGTGATGACGTGGGTCTCACCAAGTATGAGAGTGTGGTGGTGATGACGTGGGTCTCACCGAGTATGCGAGTGTGGTGGTGATGACGTGGGTCTTACCAAGTATGAGAGTGTAGTGGTGATGACGTGGGTCTCACCAAGTATGAGAGTGTGGTGGTGATGACGTGGGTCTCACCGAGTATGCGAGTGTGGTGGTGATGACGTGAGTCTCACCAAGTATGAGAGTGTAGTGGTGATGACGTGGGTCTTACCAAGTATAAGAATGTAGTGGTGATGACGTGGGTCTCACCAAGTATGCGAGTGTGGTGGTGATGACGTGAGTCTCACCAAGTATAAGAGTGTAGTGGTGATGACGTGGGTCTTACCAAGTATGAGAGTGTAGTGGTGATGACGTGGGTCTCACCAAGTATGAGAGTGTGGTGGTGATGACGTGGGTCTCACCGAGTATGCGAGTGTGGTGGTGATGACTTGGGTGTCCCCAAGTATGTGAGTGTGGTGGCGATGACGTGGGTCTCACCAAGTATGAGAGTGTGGTGGTGATGACGTGGGTCTCACCAAGTATGAGAGTTTTCCCCAAGTATGAGAGTGTAGTGGTGATGACGTGGGTCTCACCAAGTATGAGAGTTTTCCCCAAGTATGAGAGTGTAGTGGTGATGACGTGGGTCTCACCAAGTATGAGAGTGTGGTGGTGATGACGTGGGTCTCACCGAGTATGCGAGTGTGGTGGTGATGACTTGGGTGTCCCCAAGTATGTGAGTGTGGTGGCGATGACGTGGGTCTCACCAAGTATGAGAGTGTGGTGGTGATGACGTGGGTCTCACCAAGTATGAGAGTTTTCCCCAAGTATGAGAGTGTAGTGGTGATGACGTGGGTCTCACCAAGTATGAGAGTTTTCCCCAAGTATGAGAGTGTAGTGGTGATGACGTGGGTCTCACCAAGTATGAGAGTGTAGTGGTGATGACGTGTGTCTCCCCAAGTCCGCGAGTGCGGTGGTGATGAGGGGTGGGGTGGGGTGGGGGTGGGGGTCTCACCTGTGGGCAGCGGGTGCAGCGTGACGGCGGTGCTGAGGCGGCCGCCGCCCAGGCTGACGAGGTGCGGCGCGTCGGAGCGCACCTGCAGCGCGCGCCCCGCCTCGCGCACCTCCACCGGCGGCCCCGCCCCCGCCAGCGCCATCTGCAACACACGCACGCACGCCGTCACTTTCATCCGTCCACTTTGACCTACATCACAAATAAGCAGAAGAAGATCCGGTTGTAGTGAACTCTGAACCTCGGCTATAGTGAACACAGGAAATACAAAAACCTGGAAATTAATTTCTTCCTGTAAAAATCTTTCGAGTTCTCTCTTCCCATCGATTAAAGATTTTACTCACCTTCGGGCAGATTTGTCGTAATTGTTTTAAAAACCATAAATATGTTCTATCGTTGATGGTTATATTTGTTGATGCTGTGAGTACATGTTGAGTGTTCCAGCAACACAGATTTGACGGTTTACATGTGATTTAAAAAAAATACGTTTATAAATAGAATTTCCATGAAAGGAAATAATAGCTTTGTCATAGTGATAAGAGTCGGCGCAGAGGCGTAGGAATTGTTTTATTACGCGAATATCGCATAATTTCGCGAAGTCCGAGCAAGCAAACGCAAATAAATAAAAATTTGTTATTTATTGTGATGTGCCATAAACATTCGATATCAGGATAACGCCAAATTAAGAGAAATTGTTACAACAGGAAGTGACGTCAATAGACAAGTGAAGAGTATACGCCGTGTAAGTAAGTGGGCATATCACGGTAAAACAATTAAATAAAAACGGTTTCGACAATTTTGAGGAGGCAGGACACTAAAATGAATTTCGCCGATAATTCATTTAAAACCCTTACATGAATACATGATCAAATAAAATTAAGAACGCAATTTTTGTCCTAGAACAATGCTTTGGACAAAAGACGCGATGGAGAGTGCGTTGTTTTAAAAGTTTTCCGGGTGAGTGCGGACGATCAGACTGTACATAATTTTGATGAAGAACGCGCCGAGGTTTGAATGTGAGACGGCAGGTAGTTTCGGCAGAGAGCACGTCGGGTCTCCGCAATGTTAGATGGTGAACGTGTCGGGGTTCGAACGTGTGAGAGAAGATGAGATGCTGAACTTTGGTGTGAAATGGAATACCGGAGTAGAGATCTACAAAACCTGCGAAGAAGGATGCTGCCTGTGATTGGTGGCGGCCGACGCAGCGTTGCCGAACTCCGGAAGGGGAAGTGAGATGTTTTTTGCTTTCGAATGGCAGGCGGCACAAATTTATGACAAGGCCAAGTTTTGTTCTCTTCTTTTTTAAGGACTATAAAAAACAATTGATAACCAATAAAGTACTGATAATTACAAATGGCAATGCTTAGGCATAAACGCGCGCAGAGTGAATGAATCTTGGAATGTTGAGTGTGCCTGTGTGCGTGTGCACGAGATAAATACTTTGTTGTTGTATTAAGTTTTTTTTTTATTTGAAGATATTTCATTGTATATGTTATTGATGACGTTGTTCAAAAAGGGCGAATAATTCAATAAGTAGTAAATGAATAAATCCATATGCCATTAATGGTGGCTTTAAGATTAATATTTACGTGTTTCATTATTACGTAGTACTATTCTGCAATACAGATAAGCACCGTATCCTGTATAGGCGGCTTCGCACTCCACAATCCTATAAATGTTCTGCAATAGTTCGGGGTGGTAGGTCACATGCTCGTGCATTCAGAGATAATTAACATCCAAAAATAGTATTGAACGGTAGGAGCCACGTTATTGATCTTTATGGTATGATAGTGTTAAGGTAAGAAAACCGAAACAGTTTTCGCCGCACGGAGAAATATAGCCTTGTTGATTATTGATTAAGTAAATATGTTAATTATATTTAAAGAAATTCACCACCCCCACCCATACGAAGGAAGGAACCGGTTACACAGATAAAGTGAGAACGCTTTTGGTTCTGCCTGACGCGCAATACTCGTTTTACATGTCAGTGCAACAACTGTCGCTTTATTTGTTTTATGTGTTTCGCTACATCCCAAACACATCTAAGCCCTGCACGTAAGGGCAAAGTTGATATCCCACACCGCTACCCTTTCACCCTGCAAGTGGCACGAAGGGCCATTTCCATTCCGAGGGCAATGGGACAAAGGGCAATTGGAGAAAGGGCTGGCGACGGCCCCCGAAGGGCGCGTCAAGCAATTCTTTGATGGATTCGCAAGGGCCCTTTACGGCGCGTTCTCGTTCCTTCGTGCGGAGGGCGCAGGGTAGCTTTACGAGGCCTCCGCTCGGGGGCGGCGAGGGCTGCGCAGGGCGGCCCTACAGGACGGGACGGCACGAGGCACGACGGAACAGAATTCTGCTCTGACTGGTAGTTTTCCGCGGTTTCTCAGATCAGCACCAGGCGAATCCCGGAGCACTACCCTAACAAACGGGCCACGGACCGCGCGCGATCTTTCCTTCCACTTCCTTGTTCTCTCCTCTCCTCCACACACACCATGCACTATACAACCACACAGCCGGGAGATCGGTCGGGAGCTTAGAGCTTGTCCCGGCTGGGGCGGTGCCCCGCTGTTGGGAGATACCTGGTTGAGGGGAAAACCCCGCTCGTCGACGGTAAGTCGGCGCCAGATCTCGCCATCCAGCGGGGAAAAGATCATCGCCATCTCCCGAGGAAAAAAACACGCACTACACTTACGGGACTAGTGGCCTAAGAAGTTGACGCGCCCGGAAACACGAATCAATCAATCAGCGGCAAGCTGTCAAGGCCTCATTTAAAACGCAAACCTAAACGTGACGGAATGTTCCAAATTTAACCGTAAAATTTACTCGTAAAAATGCGCATTCATAATGATGAACGTACGCTGAAACGAAAGTTTCGCCTTCAGAATTCGTCATGAAACTAGATGGATTCGTTTCTAGGACGGTGGAAAGATCTTTCCACCATGTGTTCTAGTTTTTTTCTTCGACATTCCTATGGTGCGATTTTTCTAACTTTGCCTTTCAGGGCCCGTCTTCACGATAGAATGTGTCACGGTATTTTGCGTCTTTCTCAGTCGTGGCGCTAGATATCGTATGATCGCGACCGTATCAAGCAGTGCTTGCGATCACGCGACATCTACCGGCAGGAGCAAGAATGACGCGAAATGCCGTGTGATATTCCATTATGGCCATAGGGACTTGAGGGGCAAAGTTAGAAAAATCGCACTATATCGATTTGTCTTTATATATAAATGCGAGTAGCTGTTGTAGTAGTGCTGATTTCCTTCATCTTATAAACAAGGATTCACTAGTACCGAAATAACGAGTAATTCACCGAACGTAATTAACCACCATCATACTTCGAATACGAGCAACACCCCTGAATGAACCGTTGCCAACAACTGAAGCGCCCCCTGCTTGCAGTCCGCCTGAGGAAGGGTCGTCCTTTGAAGTGCGGGTTCTGCTGCTTCGTCTCGCGTGCAGTCCGATAGTGTTTACACAAAGAAACAGAAGAGCGTCGGCTGAAGCGGGTATCGACTTCAGAAATGAGAACACCAAGGTCACGTGGACTATCAAGAGTCGCGTCATTGACTTCGGCAGTCGATAACGACGTCCTTCCAAATGCTTTTCCCGTGCTCTTTGAAGAAATCCTGTTTCTTGCCATCAGATTTTCCTTAACGGCTAGGAAGAGCAGTTGTTGTGAAATTCTTTTTAATACCGAGACGATGATGTGTGATGTTATGTGATTAAATGTGATATGACGTTGGGTCAAAGTACTGATAACCCTCATTTCTGTCATCAGAGGACAAGCAGAGTGTCCGCCAACCTATACATTTCTCAATATGTGAACGGACTTCCTGTTTTCTATACGCATTGTGTACTTCTCTGAGCACGTTTTCATGTGCTTTGAATTATAAATTTGCTTTCTTGTAAAACTTCTCCGACATTAAGTTTTAATATGTGAAATGACAAGTGTTGTCAATTTGTGTATGTATATCTTAACCGATCCTTCTTCAATACTTATGGCATTACAATGAAAATGTGTTAGATATTTAATAGAAAGATTACCTTACCGCTCATAGAACATGAAAGAGATGCGATGATAAATTGGGAAGACAAAAATAATTTTATTGGATTCAAAAGCTAGTATTTAAATAAAATTTTTCCTTGGCAGCAACAACAAAATCTTCGTAGCATAAAAGTTTAACGAAAATGTTGTCAGTAATGAGCAGTGAGGTTTCCATTTTAAAACGAATAAAACGTCTTACCATCGTGGCACCTATTATAGTGCTATGATTCGATAGGTAAAAAAAAGCTCTGGACTATCATGAAATTACCCGTTACAGGAAATATTATTCACTTCAATTCATGTACGTGGTCTGCGAAGTATAATACAAATTTCATCATCTTAATTTCATTATTTTTCGAAACCAACTTTTCGCTCACAAATAACTACACAGCGTACAGAGCAACATGTCGCTCATCTGTATCTTCCTTGCACCTTTCACAATCTCATTGAGATTCGCACAGGCGGAAGTAGGTCAATGTCACTGCAGAGCCTCTAACCGGGAGGTCCTGGGATTTCATTCTTGACAATGGCAGGATTTTCGACACTAGCTTCATAGCTAGGTCGAATTCTGTCACTGTCTGGAGGAGAATTCTAACGGTCGGCTGCTCTGACCGGTAGTTTTCCGATCAACACCAGGCGAATGCTGGAGCAGTACCCTAACAAACGGGCCACGGAGCGCGCGATCTTTCCTTCCCCTTCCTTGTCATGTCCTCACCCCTTACTTACGTACACTTACACGCACAACACTACCAAACATGTCGGGAGCTGAGACGTTGTCCCGACTGGGGCGGTGCCCGTGGATGGGCGATACCTGGATGGGGAAAACCCACAATACGCTGCGTAGGTCGGCGCCAGATCTCACCATCCAGCAGGACAAGAACACCATCACCTCCAGTGATACAATAAGCACCACACATACGGGACTAATGAATAGAGACAGGAAAAATGAGTAGTATTAAATGCCAAAATATGTACATAAATATGTACAATCTGATAAAATATGTAATTGTAAAATTCTCTCGTTAAAAAAACATTTACATAGAACGAAATTACATTTTCAAAAAATGCCCTAAAAAATTTGAAAATTAATACAAACGTTTTTAAAACAGTTTGGGGAGAACAAGTTGATGCGCACCATGCATCGTACAACTTTCTCGTCAGTAGTAAAAGCTTCATCTACTGTAATCGAGGATTTTGGAATTTTTTCTCGGAAATGAAGGTTATAGGTCACAAAATGCGATGTCAATGGTACTTTTGATTTCTGCAATTCACCAATTATACAGGGGAAAATGCTAATTGTTTTGAAAATATCTCTTTTCATAAAAATATGACATAAAATTGATAAAATAAAGGAAGTATGTTGTGAAAAGAGCAAAATATGTAAAATATTTGATATAGTATTAAGTATGTAAAAATATGTAACGAAAAAAATTGGATATTGTGTTAGGAGGGCGATGATTCGCCAAGATAACAATTTTGAAAACGCTAAGTAGGAAGATAAAAAATATGTGATTTTATAAAAATCCGATCTCTACTAATGACGACAGCAGGTGACGCGCCCAGAATCACTACAATCGATCCTTGAGATACACCTGCATGCCGACGCACACGGCTCGTGGAAATGTGATGTTGAAAGGGAAGGTGACGGTGGCAGGGGGGGAGAAGGGGGCGTGGCAGGCGGCCAACCGCGCCGCCCGAAATCTCTCCCCGCAGCTGCACGTGGCCGCTGAATAATGGAGTTCCGACGCGCCCCGCGCCCGGACACCCCTGCCCTGCCCTGCTCCGCCTCGCAGGGGTGTCCAGGCGCGCGGCTCCAGCGCTGGCGCGATGCACGCGGAGACCACATCGCGTCAACTGCTGCAGTCATTCCCGTCAGCGCAGTGAATGTCTGATCGCTGTTTGCACCCCCCTGGATGGCGAGAAGCGACGCCCACCCACACGCCGTGTAGTGGGAGCACCGCCCCAGCGAAGGCAACCTCCGACCTGCAGAGCGGCCTCCCGACACGTGTGGTAGTGCAGTGAGCGTATGTGTGATTAATCCTTTGCACTCTTGGGGCATGTGTGACGTGCAACCTGTGAATGCCCTCTGCGGTCGGAGGTTTCTCAGCAGTGGCAGATCCTACAACTCTAAATGCGTGCCTAGGATGACAGTGGAAAAAGGCTGCACAGCTCTAAGCCGATACTCGGAATTCTCCTGTTCTAGCTCGTTCTTATTACACACTCAGTATTGCGTCAAAAATTTGTTGAAAATAGAATAGTAGCCAGGATAGATTCAACAATGAAAACTTTATTTTACATTCCAGGAAAATGCATGTGCGTCTGTGGCATGCCCTACGAGTCAATTAGGGATTTTTGGTGTGTCATCTGAGACATGCTCTACGAGTTATAGGCCGGGACACATTACATAGTGATAAGAGCTAGCAGCCATTATTCTCGTGGCATCCCTGACATGCCGTACGAGCTGTAGGACGTGTATTATGCTCGTGGCTTACGAATGCAGAGGGTTAAGGGGTGATGATATTATAAGGAAGAGGAAGGAAAGATCGTTGGGCGGTCTCATGATAATTGCGTGTACTGTGGTAGAGTAGTACATGTGAGTGCGTGTGTAAGGAACGCGCGAGGAAAGGACAGGGAAGAGGAGGACATGAAAGGTCGGTCGATTTCTCCAAAATTGATACTCCCCAATAGACCTGGCTCATCTCGCGGCCCCTTTGAATTTGAAACCGATATTTTAGTTTTGTTGCGTACTTAACATGAAGTCCATGGGACATTTCCAATATAAGAAAATTGCTCCATCGTTTTTTATTACATTTGGTTCTTGGATAATGGGAAAGACGCTTAAGAGAATGGGACAGGTCTCATTTTCGTTGAAAACCCTCATTTTTCGGAAATTGCCAAAATTCAAAACTTTTCGGCGTCTTCTTAAAACTACAATTATGAAGATGGAGAATTTTGTCCTCAATGAAATCCTTTTCTTAAAGATGGATTATGAAATAAGACCATGTGCTATATTTCGAAAAGATGAGTACTTGTCACGTAATTTTAGTGCGAGAAAGTACGCGCTGTTTTAGCATCACTATCATCAGCGTATAAGCGACTCTAACAGTTCTCTCCCAACGTGCTGTGGTACGTCATGTGACCTGCTCTGATGCAGTCACTTTGCGAGGATTTGTTTACTTTCTCACAGCCAGCGTTCAGCGTTGTCGCTCACCTGATTCACACGCAGTCGCGGAGGCGATAAGGTTCGCCTTTGGCGAAGGTTATGGATATGTCAAGACGTGTCATAGCCTGCCAATAAGTGTTAATGTTTTGAGGTTTAATTTATATTATGTAGGTGGTGCGATGTGCGTAATCAGGTGTGGCAACAGGGCACTGAACTATCAGAGTCGCCTCGGTGTAAGATATATAGGTGTGTCAACTAACCGCCTTTGGGACAAATTTTCTGAAGCCAGATTGAGGCTAGTTCCTCGCTAGTCCGTAAGGTGCGCACGATCGGTTTGGGTCGCGGTGTAAGATACACATCTTAATATGACACCTTAAACAGTGGCTATGACACAGTTTTTTACAAAACATTTCCCACCCATTTCAGTAACTGTTCGCTCTAGACTTTACCAATTCCACCGCGAAGCGACATATCACTGATTTGAAATTAGAAATCAGCTGGCCACAGAGCTGTCGAATGGATCACGACCAATCACGACCTCGCCAAATGAGACCCAAAAATCGCAGCGCTTATATGCGAGACCTGTGAGAACTAGCCTCACATAAGCTTCAGTTTTAGACTGGGAGTGAACACACCTATTTATCTTACACCGTGGAGTCGCTTACACTCCGCCGGTGCCGTAGTTGGTGTCGCTCCCACCCGCTATCGATTCCTCCGGAAGAGCCGTGATCTCCTGCTCGCTACCTGGCCATTCGCTCTCAGCACCACTGCCCGTGGGCCTGGGCAGGGGAGTGGGGGAGGGGGGAGGGGGAGGAGAGGGGAGCGATGCAAAAGTTACGAGCGCCGCCGCGTGAACAGCTTCGAGTGCCTTCGTCTCCTGGCGACACGAGCGCCCGGCCCGCGCCTCCCCCCGCTCGCCCTCCGCATCCAACAGGCCTTCTCGCACTCGCCCGCATCTTCACGGAAGGGGCCTCGGAGTACACGTTTCACTTCTTCTTCTTCTGTCAGCTCTCCGGCACTTGCAGTTTTACCATGGCTTCTTTTATTACGGCAGCACAATCTCTTCGATCTTCTGCCTTTCTTCTCCATCTTTTCACTCTTACGGTCCTCAGATGTTCCACCTCATCGTTCCATCGTAACCTCGGCCTGCCTCTGCTCCTTCTACCGCCCACGCTCCCCACTTACATCTTCTTTACTGTCCTCTCTTTCTGCATTCTTTTTACATGTCCATTCCATTCCAACATTCCTATCTTGATGCAGGTAACTATCTTAGGTGTTTTATATAGTTTATTTATTTGTCAAAAATCAGAAAAAAACTGTATATGACGTGTGGGGAGAGAGATTTATCTGCGCACATTTTCTGGAGGGCCAGAATTAAAAAAAAAAAATTATTTACAAAAATAAAAATATTTCAAAAATGTTTGTTCTCGAGAAAGAAAATCAATTTCAACGGTAAATGAACTACAAGCAAAAGGAGTGCTCAACAAAACGTGCGCACAGTGAAGCTACATTTACGTCCAGAAGCAAAACAAGGGGCCATTTCAGCATTTGCTCAATGGATCAGGGAAACTGGACAAAAACCTGAGATGGGGGTATATGACCGGAAGCTGAAGTACATTACTGGTTACAGGCGTATTGAATTTTTTTTTAAATGTATACAACGCAAACGTAGTTCGTTCAACTCTGCATTTGTTCTACTCCTCCACATTTCATTTTCATAAATCTTTCACACCTTTTACTTTCTCCCTACGGAGTAAAGAAAACGGCGAATTTTCGGCAGAAATACTCTCATTACAGTGCCCTGATGACGAAAAAGTCGATAAATCAAGTTGCTAAATTTAGCAAAGAATCCTCTAACACATGGTGTAGCTTGAATCCACGTAAAATACGGCATCCAAAGTTCCCAAGAACTTTTGAACACATCTTCCCTCAAAGCAACACAAAACAAAATAACGAACCGTAATGTTATCGCTCCAGAGATTACATGTTCGGTGCGGAACAGCCGGGCATTTTTCCCGCATTTATCATCAGGCAGAAAACGTTCGGGAGCAAATAAAGCAGAAAAGCGCTTGACAGACCCATTACTTAGGCCGCAGTCCCTTTCTTCTCGTTTTCCTACCACAAAAGCCACGGAGCAGAAAAAGCATCCCACTCGCAGCATAAACACCCAGAGGGAGGGGGGAACGGCTCGCCCCGGCTGGAACAACTTCCGCCCCGCCCCCGACAGAGCGCGACTCGCCTTGGCAGGGCGCCACGCGCTGGGAATGAAATTCAAAGCTCGTGCAAAACGAACATCTCAGACTCATTTTACAAATGCTAACGATAATGAATCTAGCTTTAAACGCCTAACGCTTGGGTTTTTATTCCGTAATGCAAGAGGGCGCGTCTTCACGATGGACTATCTCACGGTATTTCGCGTCGTTCTCTGTCGTGCCGCTAGGAATCGCATGATCGCCAGCACTGCAACGACGCGAAATACCGTGAGATAGTCCGTCGTGAAGACAAGCTCCCACGCGTCAAGACATTAAAACCCATGTGTAGCTCAGCAGGTCGCAAAATACACTTAATTTTATTTCTTTATTCGAAGAGAGGTAAATTGTATTAATAGTTGAAGAGTTTCTTGCATTCTCTAGCTCTGAACTCTATGAATGAAAATAGAGACCCCCCCCCATGCTATGACAATTTCATTTTGCTAGTGTTCACGCTCGTTGATTGGCTGCTTATCAGCCACTACCTCTCTTCTTCCTTCATATGGGATGCTCTGATTTAAAATGACGATTAGTGTAAAAAAAGTATTATAATATATTTAGTACACATTATTTTTACATATATGCTAAATTTCATTGGTAAGCAAACACACGTTTATATGTCATAATTAGACCTCGGAACTTTAGGCACAAAAACGTGGCAATTTAGGCACCTAAAATAGGTAAAAAAAATTATGAAATTAAGCACTATTAGACATGAAAAGTGATGTCTTTGGCACTTAAAATACAATACAAAATGATTAAACAAATATTGGACATGAAAAGATGCTTAGATGTTTCTCACATCTAAACCTAGTCACAAAAGGCATCAATTAGGTTATTTTTATTATTTAGGAAAGTCAAGTATTTTTACATTTATTAAAGTGACTGCAAGAACGAGCATATTATTTTATTTACTTTTATTTATCTTCATTTCATTCACTCTTTCACACTTTTCTTTCTCACCCTGTGAACAGCGCAGCTGCACCGGGAATGGGTGCAATTGCCAAAGTACGTGCTGATAGGAGATGAGCGTGAAACATCATCTTTGTTTTGACTTGCAGAGCTCCTTATGTTCAGTGTGTGGACGTAATTTATCATATATTAAAATTATTCATCTATATCCGAAGTTAAATATTTTAACTTAGCAGAATATTTTAATTGTGGGATACACTAAAACAGAATTTTACAACGAACCATTATTAAAAATGAACATTGTATCATTAAAAACCATTTCAAAATGTTCATACAAAAGCGAATAAATATCATATTCAAACACTCCTTCAAGTATTCTGCTGCGATTCGGAAAAGAGCCTTAATTTTAGTATACAATCTATAAAATGTCTAAAACCACCATTATTTACAATAAATATTATGTATTATACGAAGTTCACCACTGTATTCGTAAAACCATAAAAATTCAACAGAAACGTCACGTTCGCAAGATTCTGGCTACGTTTCAATGAATGTCATGTTTACTTCAGCACTCTACACTCATATCTGGTCTACTGGTCTGAGATATGACAATGAACATGAAATAAAAAAACTATCAAATTTAAATTTCTAAAATTGCCACGATATTGCTCAAAATTCCGCGAGAATTACTCTCATTTTTAAACAACACGACATTAATTAAATATCTCATGTGGAAGTACACATTTAATGTTAAAATATCTATCCCGAATAATATAGTCGTGTAAAGAGGCCTAACAAATTAACTTATGCAATTTTCAAGAATGTACTGTTGTCTATGAAAATTTTACTGCTGCCGTCATTATAAGCGTGTGCCACAACGTTCTAGAAAAAATATTAATGAAAATACTTTGACTCATTTCTTCGCAAATATTGAAACTGTCCCAGGGTCTTCATGTATGGTATCCCCAAACATTTAAAAGAATCGGTTCAAATTCGCAGGACCTTGATTATATGATACAACACATGCGTCGATGACATCCCAGTTAGTACATACACACTGAAAGTCAGAAAGTCATTTGTTCTTTTCATTGTGCAGAACACATTTATGTATTTTTATACCCTAAGTTGTGTGTAGGTCTGTTTTCCACAAGCCTCTTGGTTCACGTCCATGCTCTCCGCTGCCTGTTTTTTGTTTTCATTTTGTACCATCGAACCCATACACATTCAAGGAGAAAAGTCAATACCCCAACACTCATTCCAAAACCCCACATCACATACAACTCTCGAAAGTGCTTCATGGACAGCGCTTCGGTCGGTGGCGGAGGCACGCCTTTCACGACATTCACCAACTGAAACTTCTTAGTCCACGTCACCCTGTCCACAGCGTGGAACTTCTGCATGAAGCCGTTCTCCACCAAACGCTGGACCAACGCGCTGAAATATTCGGCTACATCCCAGTTCTTTCGCACTGGAAAAGAATAGTAGGACGGCGACAACACACATTCGCGAACTCGATGAAATAACGAATATCCGTCGTCGTTAAATCCGGGCATTCGCTCCATCCACTCCAGGCCGATCGCTGTCCACAAGATGGCGGCCTCCCTGGAAGTTGCTGTGTGGACCAAGCCGTTTCCTCCGTAAATTATTCTTTGCGATAATGAAAATAAAATACTGTCATCTTCACCAGCACGCTTTAACCGTGATATGAACTGCGGGAAACCGTAAATGTACCAAATGGAGCTGTTGACTTCCAGTAACGTGTTAATATCGTTTTCCTGACCCGGCACTATAAGAAATCCTGTAAAACTCCCCGCGAATGTGTTCGCCATAAAGAAACAAAACACACTCAGCCACACCATTAACCGACGGTACCGAGGATGTAACGTTCCCGTGAGGAATGTTCGAGTAACTTCCAGAACAGCGCGACTTCCATCGCTTCTGTAGCCGAGGCGAAACACAGCCGTGAACAACAGAAGGCAAGCAGCCGTTGTCCACCAAAAGGCGAACGGTAGCGACAACAGAAGCATTCGTTGTTTGTGAGGCGCCCTGTGCACTAGAAGGCAAAGATTGTCTTGGTGATGAGGGTACAAAAAATCTACTATATCGACGAGATCTTCGTCAAGATCCAACGGTGCTCCGTACATGTCGATGGTACCTTCGGTGAGGTCTTTGAGTCCACCGACTAAACTCCCGTTCTCCAACATCATTCCGTCCCCAACTTGCATACACATGTCAGCATTTCCGGTATGGGCGGAAAGAATATAAGAGATTTCGGCGTTTCGTCCATACCTGTTCCAGTTCAGAACATTCGGAACGCAAATGGTACTGGAAAAATATCCTTCTCTAGGCATTCCAAATTTAATTGGTTTCGCGTCCTGAGCCATATGTCTTCGCCTTGACGGAGATCCCGGAAAATGGATTCGATTATCTTCTTTCAAGTTTAATGGCGTCTTGAAGTGTGGTAGTAATGGATTACTGTTCACTGCAGCAAAAAGCGCACAGAAAGCTGCCACAAATATCAGAAATAATGTTGAATGCAATTTGTGAATCATGTTCGATCATACACAAAATACACACTAATCACTATTATTGTTTAGAACAGTTTTTTTTAAATTATCGATGATTCTTCAAAGAGTTTTAGCGACCGAATCACGGTAGGAATAGTCTTTTAAAATGTTTACTTACGATAAAATCAATTACTTTTAGATTTGTTCGAGAGACAGTTGATACAATTTTAAAGCAGATTCAATTCACGCAATTATATTACTAGGTGAAATTCACTTGACTCTGGAAGTTGCGTCGACTCGACTTTTTGAAAGGTAAGTAATTCATATGTAAATATATGCCCTTCTGTACAGAAGAACACTACACTGCATTGTGAAACCGATCTCCAATATCTCAAGGATTAATTTGTTGATATCACTATAGTCAAATCACAAATTAAACATGCTTTAATAGTTTTTATATCCACTGTCGTCTTCCCAGTTTTTGGTGATAGAGTTGAACAAAATCACAGTAGATGGAGAATAATATTGTGTCCTTTTAAATTCTTCGAACGTAAGTAAATAATTAATTTTATCTTCTTATAATTTTGTTTTCTTCAAGATAAAATTATGTGAAACTACTCAGAAAAGGAACGAATTAAAAATGTCCAGTTCCACACTTCAACGGACCACGTGAACACAACGAAGTCTATTGAAGAAATAACATTGGCGAAGTGTGCACGTGGACAGGAAAAAACTAATTTTAATTCAGTGGTCGATAAAAGCGATTGAAAAAAAACGGTTGGGTGTTTTGACATGTGACAAATTCATTAACTGCATGCGTGATCAAAAGCCTTTGGTATAATATTCATAGTCAACATACGGCGACGCACTTAACAATTCACTGCACCTCGAATCATGTGGGTTTAGCTTCGAAATGACGTGTCGTCGAACCAAAATTAACAGATGGGATTGTAGGCGCTTCGAGGATATTTTCCGGCTAATGGTCCTAGTTTACTGCGGTGTCATGCAAAGCAAACACTGTATGGTGTGAAGAATCAATGTTAATTGTATTATTGACGGACCCACTGCTAATTTGATTACAAATTTTGTAAATGGATGTAGTGTGAGTGTTGCTAATAATTAGTAATTTTATTGACATTATTGTTTATGTATTTTAAATTATTTTCCAAATTAGTCAAATCTTACCTTTTTTTAATATTAATTTGTTTTGCAGACATTTTACGCCGATCCATTTATACGTAGGTTATTTTTTTAAATAAGATCCGTTTGTGAACGAGAGTGATATTGACGCGCGATCGCCCTATGTTCATGAGTTTCTGATTCCAACATTCTTTGCTCGCATTTTCTGGCCTTTCCCAGCCGAATTGTATGTCTGTGAGCCGAGATGTAGAACTTTAAAATGTTTAAAAAAATTGTGTCGCCCGCCGATGTTCCCATGTGTCTGCACAAACACAAAGGCTAAACAGGTCTTTGGATGGAAACAGCTGGATTATCCACCTTACAGTGCAGACAGACCAGCACGTACTAAGTTTCATATGTTTAGATGCTTAAGAGATTCTGTAGGTTGTCAATGGTTCAGCGACAACAAAGAAAAGAGAACTGCAGTCAGTGATTTGACTTCTTCATAGGTGGCAGATTTCATTGACGTCTGAGTTCAAAAACTTGTTGCACAATGTAAGAAATGTTTGAACAAAAATGAAAAAAATATAGAAATGAAGATTAAAGTATGTATATTATTGAAAAAAATGTTTAACGATATGTTGAAATTTTTCCTTATTTAAAGGGACCTTATTTAAAAAATAACCCTCATACATATAAATGGGAATATGCGTGTGTGTGTCGTACATAGACGCAAAAACTACCCAACCGATTGAGTTGGAAATTTCGCACTCTGTTCTTATTAGTAATGGGAGTGTTTATAGAGTGATTTGAATGAAATCGGACGTGTGGGGGCGTTGTTGATTATGATTTTTTTTTGTTTATGACGACTCAAGCGCCCCTGAACTCTACGCAACCCGCCGCAGTCAAGGGAGGGAGTGTGATAGCTTTAGTTCTGCGCCTGGCGCCGCCAACTGGCTGCAGCTGGAAGTGCACGAGGTGCTGGAGGCGGGCGCCAGAAGCTCGCGGAACGCGACGGAATGTCGTTCCGGTACCTGAGGGGTATTAAATCTTATCTTCCTCATTACATTATATTATAAATATATAATTTTTCCTATTAAATTCATAACTAATTTGGGACGCGTTCCGGAACCTACAATTTCATAAATCGAGCACTGTATCCAGATAGTCTTGAGGGACGGGGGGTGATGGCTTTAGTTTTGCCACCGACTGGAGCCGCGCCCTCGCTGCAGCTGGAAGTGCATAAGGCGCCAGCAGCGGCGGTTGGCGCTGCGCCAGCGGGGACCTGTTGGCGCCACTTCCGTTTTTGCGCACGCGCCGTCTCTTTACACGCGCGCGCTGCTGAAACAGCGAAATGGCGACGAGAGCGCCCAGCGGATGCACCGCCAGCGCCCGCTCCGCGCGCCCTCCTGCGGGGCTCGCGCGAAGGAGCGCGCTTGGCGTCCGCCGAATGATTGAGTCATTGATTCGTGTTTCCGGGCGCGTCAACTATTTTGGTCAGTAGTCCCGTAAGTGGAAGGCGTTTTCTCGGGAGGTGGCGATGATCTTTTCCCCGCTGGATGGCGAGATCTGGCGCCGACCTACCGTCGACTAGCGGGGTTTTCCCCTCAACCACATATCTCCCACCAGCGGGGCACCGACCCAGCCGGGACAAGTTGTAAGCTCCCGACCGCTCTCCCGGCATGTGTGGTAGTCTAGTGCATGTTAGGGTGTGTGTGTGTAAGAGGAGAGAATAGGACAAAGAAGAGGAAGAAAAGATCGCGCGCGGTCCGTGGCCCGTTTGTTAGAGTACTGCTCCGGCATTCGCCTGGTGTTGATCGCAGAAACCACGAAAAGCCACCGATCAGAGCAGCCGGCCGCTAGAATTCTCCTCCAGACAGCGACTGAATTCGTCCTAGCTGACAAGCTAGTGTCGAAAATCCTGCCGCCGTCGGGACTCGAACCTAGGACGTCCCGGTCAGAGGGACTGTGGTGACATCAGGTTGATTTGCCGAATGGCTTTGTGGCCTCGGTTTGCAGGACACACAACATCACAGTTAGGGTTTCTCCTTCTCTCCATGAAGAAAACACAGATTGGTACTTCACTTATTAATGTATTAATCATAAATTACCCTAAACCGGAGAGGAAGCGTCCAACAGCCGCAACCTTCCCGTTACACGTCTTTCGTAAGAATGCTCTCCGCGACACCACCTCCCTTCCCCCTCCACTGCTTCCAAAAAAAATTATATTCTAGGAAACCGCCCCTCGGCCGTCCCAGGAATGCGCGCAGCCTGCCAAATGTCAAACAGTGCTGGCGCCGCTGTCCGGAGCACCAGCCCCCCCTCCCGTGGGAACGCCTTCACACTCGTCCCCCCTCCCACTCGATCCCGAGAAGGGTCGCTACAATCATAGTCGCCTTCGAGGATGGCGCACCCGTTTAGGCGCAGAGTTTTTTCTCTGCAGCGCCTCTGACCGAGAGATCCCACGATTCCCCACCCCAATGGGGTGAACACAGTAGATAACTAAATCGAATTCAGGCGCTGTCTGGAGGAATATGCTAGCAGTACATTAACAAAAGTGACCACAGACCGTGCGAGATCATTCCGTCCTGTTCTTTGTCCTATCTTCACACCTTCCTTACACGTTCTTCTACTTAAATTTCCGATCAACGTCAGGTGAATGTCGGAGCAGTGTCCTAACAAACGGACGACGAACCGCGCGCGATCTTTCCTTCCTCTTCCTTGTCCTATCCTCTCTCTCTCTCTCTCACACACACACACACACACACACTTACACTAATATGCACTACACTACCACACACGCCGAGAGACCGGTCGAGAGCCTAGAGCTTGTCCCGCCTGCGGCGGTGCTCCGCTGAAGATAGATACCTTGTTGGGGAAATCCCGCGATACGACGTGTAGGTCGCCGACGGATCTCATCACCCAGCCAGGGAAGAGCACTGCCACCCCCGTGACAAAATCAAGCACTATACTTACGGTGCTAACAATCATAACAGTTGGAATCACTAATCAATCAGTTAAGGTTGTCGTAGTCGTCACAGCTGTCAAGAGGTGATAAACACCCTGGGCGAAGAGACTCGGGATTTGGCTGTGGATTCGTTCTGAACGCGAACCGGACCTCATAATCGTTCCCGAATCAACATTCTTTATAAGTTTTGTGGAACAAAAGAAGTCGCAGGGTGACATGTTAAGGCAAGGGTGCACGAAAACTTTCCATCAAAATCGTTGGAAGAAACATTTGCAAGCAGAAGCCGCGTTTCCATCTGGGCAATGGACAGCGCTCGCCTGAGATCGACACAGCGACGTCACGCGACTCTGTGGCAAACTACTAAACCAGGCTGTCCAACTTAAGAGGGGCTTATGGGTCACATGTTAAATTCTAGTGAAGCCGCGGCCCGCACCGTCATTTACGATGGTTTTCCCCTCACTTCTGAGATTATACTGATACTACTTTTATTCAACATACTATCTATTTGAATGAATTTGCTGTATCTGAAACTAAATTGAATAACTAAACTGAATAAAATAACGTGTAATGTAAATATATGAAAAGTTTTGTTAGTTTTAGGTGTGTGTTTTTGTAATTAATGTTTTTGTGTTTTTGTAATTTTTGATGTTTTTGAGTAACTGTATTGATCTGAATGATGTACATAATCGTATAATGGCGTATAATTAAGGTTAAAGCCAATAAATTTCATTCATTCATTTAATCAACATACTTCATGATTAATGTACTAATAACGAGGAAATCAGTACATCATTAATTCAAAATAAGATGAGTTCTGCAATTGCATTGTATTTGGTTGGTATAAGAAAGTTTTTCAAAGCAGTCACGGGCCGCACAAAAAGACCCGGCGGCCGCATGTGGCCCGCGGGCCGCCACTTGGACAGCCCTGCTCTAAACCAAGCTTCGCGAAGTCACGGAGTGCGAGTCAAAATTATTAAATCAATTCCTCAATTCATACTACCTACTTCACACTGTCATTCTGTATATATTCAAAGAATTTTGTAATTATTCTTTTGAGGCCTAACAGAAGCATGTCATTTTTGTGATAGCATCTTCATTAATAGCACTCTATTTAACGTCAATTATCAATTGGCTTGCAAATGTTCTTGGTGTGTTTTGATTTGCCAATCATAAAATCCTGTCAAATTTCATATTTTAATAAATTTATTTGATATGTTTCAAGTTGTGTATATTCTTTGTGGTGCCTTGGATACATTATATAGCTTCTGAGGGAATTATGAAGCCTTTCACTGCCAAACTGACAAGATGACGTGTTAAGAAATTGCTAAATGGTATCACGGATCTGCTTACCTAGAGGTAAGATTTTACATTGGAAACCTTCGGCTCCTGGCGATCGTGTTTTAAAACATTCCTGGATTTTCCTTGAAATAATTTAGTCCCTAAACCTGCAACCCAGACCATTCGCTTTTACGCACCGTTCAGAGCCTGGTCCTCCAAAGTTGTGTAATACTTACCGCTGCAGGTGTGCTACCAGAAGTGTTTACAGGCAATTACAAATGCTTCCAATACAGGATGCAAATACGGAGTTCGCAGGGAAGCCAAGTTCCCTGGAGGAGCGTGATGTTGAGCGAGGTTTCAAGTACAGAGACCAAGTCCAATGAAGTATGAAAATAAGTTTAATAAAAAATAGAGTTGCAGAGCAGCGTGAAATTGTACAACAGGGTCTCCGGGCTGTCTGCCTATCTGTTATCAACGCTAGAGCATTCTTTCATGGAAAACAGGGAAGTGGATGGGCCATTCCGCTACCCTCGCCTGAACTGCACATGTCTTGGACGTAGTAAAGAAACATTACTGTCCGAGTACTTTTGCCCTTTGGAGATCACATTCTCTTAAGTCTCGATATATCCCCAATTCCACAACCTGTCTTCTTGTTAGCGTTGACAGCGGTTTTGGACCCCTCTCGTTAATATACTTAAGATAATGATAACTAGAGACCGGAAAAATATGTAGTATGAAACGTCAAAATACATAAATATGTAATATTAAAATACTCCAATTATAACACACATTTACACAATACGTAATTACATTTATAAGAAATTCCTAAACAAAATTTAAAAATAATACAAACGTTTTAAAAATCATTTGGAGGGCACAAGTTCATGCACACTTTTTACCATACAACTTTCACGTCAGTAGTAAAAGATTAATCTATTGTTATTCAGAACCATAGTTTAGCAGCCGGGCAAAGGTGTATCAAGATGTTGCCTATAAGCAAGGTTATATGCACCTTTAGCCAGACTAGACGCAATAGAAACCATGGTGATAACTATGAGCAGCAAACAATCACTGCAGTGTGCAACATTCTTATCGAAGTGATACTCGTCAGCGATCGACAGTTTCTTTGAAATTAAGGTTAAAGGTCACGAAAGTGGCGACAATGACACTTTTCACACCTACATTTCACCAATAATGAAGGGAAAATGCAGATTTCTTTTAAATAATTCTTTTCATAAAAAACTACGTTACAAAATTCAAGAAAATTGATAGAATAACGAAAATATTTTGTGAAAATAGCAAAATATGTAATATAGTACTCAATATGCAATAATATGTAACGAAAAAATTGGATATTGTGTTAGGAGAGCGACGATTCGCCAAGATTATAATTTTGAGAACGCTAAGAAGAAAGTCAAAAAATATGTAATTACATACAAATCCGGTCTCTAATGATAACCCTTCAGGGCGCCCGCTCCGGACACCACTCAGTTCAGTTAATGTAAAGAAACAATATTTCTCTCACGTATATGTCTGAGAAAATATCCATTGCTTCTCTTAGGCAATGCTTTACGTTAAGTCTCGTATGCAGGTGCATTATCCATTACAGTTGCCTCTCAGTATGAAGCACTTCCGTTTTCATTTTTAAAACAATGGTTTACAATTTTCAGACTGCTGGCGGCGGCCCAGCTATTATAATCGCAAAAACATCTCGTCTCGCCTCGTCTCTTTCAGAAGCTCGCAGACAGCAGAACGACTTCACACCCTTCCAGACGTGAAAAACTGAAGCATCTAAAGAACGCGCGCTGGAGCCAACGCTCTCCCCGACAAAAAACCGCTCCGCAATCTCAAAACTTCTACAAGGGGGCTCTATATATAGAACGTGCACGTCGGCCCGTCGCAGAAGGTAGCACCCGACAAAAAATCCTGGCGCGGGGCCAAGGAATAAAGAGCACGTGGCAAAATAAATAATACACTTCCCGGCTCCCCTACGCCTGGCCTTCCCCGGCGGCGAAAAGCTTCCCCGCCCCGCCACAGGGGCGCGGCGGTCGCAGTCAACCTCCAACGGCCACTGAACGACGGGAACAACGAACGCCTTCCGGTTCAATTCCGACTGATCGTTAGTGGTTCCGGGCGCGTCAATTGCTGAGGTCATTAGTCACGTAAGTGAAGTTATTTTTTTCCCCTCAGGAGGTCGCGGTGATCTCGTGCTGGAGGGTGAGATCCGTACACACGGGGAAGCGGGGTTTTCCCAACGAGGTATCTCCCATCAGCTGGACCAGCTCTCAGCTCCCGACCTGTTTCCCGGGATGTGTGGTAGTGTAGCGTATGCATGTGTGTGTGTGTAAGGGGTGAGGATAGGACAAGGAAGAGGAAGGAAAGATCGCACGCGGTCTGCGACCCGTATGTTAGGGTCCTGCTCCAGCATTCGCGTGGCGTTGATCCGAGAAACCGCGGAAAACTACAGATGAGAACAGCCGGCCGCTAGAATTCTCGTCCAGACAGCGACCGAATTCGACCTAGCTAGTGACGAAAATCCTTCCACCATCGGGAGTCAAACCCTAGGACCTCCGAGTCTGACGCTCCCCAGTGACATCGGTTGATCCCCTGAGCCACCTTTCCCCGACGGTTCAATTCTGGGGAGGGGGGGGGGGGGGCTTTTAGCACCAAACTTTAAATGTTGATGGTATGTCACATGAAGCTCCTCCGACATTTTCAAATATTTCTCAACAATGGCTCTAAAGTTTTTTGTTTGAATTTCATGTAAGAATATGCACTTACACGAAATGAAATACGCTTATAAATATGGCATAGAACTGATTTTCACGAATATCCTCATTTTCTGTAGAATCACCTTTTAAATATCTGTGTTAGTAACATCCATTATTTCTTTATGTTAGTGTCTTTATGTTAAATCTCCTCCAGGCAGCGCTGAATTAGACCCATCTATCCACTAGTGTCGAAAATGCTGCCAACCGCGCCGGGACTCGGCGGTTTCGAGTTTGCTGCTTTGGCCCCGAGTTTCCAGCTTAGCGCCACCGAGCGAGGCCGAAGGGCGGAAAGGAGAAGGAGGCGAACGGCTGCGAAGGGCGGAGGGGCGGGGCGCGAGGGCTGGGGAGCCAGCCAGCTTCCGCCTGCCAAAGCCCTAACCCAGCAACCCGCCACACACGAGTGCGTTGCGGGCTGCGTGGCCAGGCGTTCCCAGCAACTCCACCGGCTCACAGTATGTATAACAACAAGAAGCACTCACACACGAAAAACACTTCTGTCTGAAGATAATGTTAGATTGTAAAGTCGTTTGTTCTGTTGATACTGCCTGATATATTATAATTAACATTTCCAAGAAAGAATTTTTCGTAACTTTTCTTGGCCGCTTGTCAATATTAGTGACATTGAGTTTGCAGCAAGTCTAATAAAATGTTCTTTGACAGCAGAAGTCTCAGTCTGTCCGTCCGCACGTTTGTTTTTCTGTTCATCAGTCTGTCCGCCAGCCGTCCGCCTGTTTTGATACCTCAAAATTGATGGACGGCAAAATGTACGTCCTCTGCTTAAGGTCAACGCCAGCGTAAAAACCATTCAACAGATCTTCTCCAAATTGATTTTCTGCAATCGACCTGAACGAGATCGAGGTCCTTCGAGTTCGAAACATATATTGATTCAATTATTTTACGGAAATTTCAAAAGTTCATTTTTTACGCATCTTCCTACACTTTTTTTCGCGTCATTTTCCATGAAATATAGGCAATTTTTAACTTTTTTTCCTCAAAATTGACTTCAATCCTTTCTTTGAATTTTCTTCTCGCAGGTTTCAAAAATAGTAAAAAGGAGGGGAAGTCCCTTTTTTCACGAACACTGTTTTTTTCGAAAATTGCTAAAACTTTACGTCGCAAAAGTACAGTATTGAAGGTAGATAATTCTTTCTTAAATACAATCTACTCTAAGATATTTAGAAAAAGTCATGTACATTTATTTAAAACAAAAAGAGCAGAGTTCGCATAATAATATACTTGTCGAATTAGTATCCCATTATTTTCGTAAGCAATAATTTTATTCAATGTTATCCAATCACAGAAAACTTATAATCTGTGAACGCAACGAAAATTGTTTTACATTTCACTTCATTGAAAAGGCAAATATTTAATCGTTACGTTTCGTGGAGGTAATCGTTTTACGGGAAATGCCACAGTATTCCTCCATTTTGTCCTGACGCGATCTGAATCTATATCGTGCACTGTATCTTGCAGCGCAATCACTCAATACCCAGACTGATGTGATTATTTGCTTCATGCAGACGAGGGGTTTCCGGCACGGGGCGCGCGTGGCCCCCAACGGGGTTCGCAATTTCTTTCTTCTTTTTTTTTAATACCAAAATAGCACTATTGCAATATAGCTGTTGGACAAAACTCTTACGCGGCGTGCATTGGATAAAATGCACCACCGCTTAAGAATGCCGGGTTGTATTTAAGGGTGCCGCGCAAGAAAAGGATAAAATTAAATGCGCGGTGAACCTTGGGTTTGAAGATTTGAAGAAGATGAGTGAAAGGCGGAATATTCGGATATATTTTATATATTCAATATTGAATGTTATGTATTGCAAGTTATGTGGATAGTATGACGCGATATACACTGATATATAAGTGTTCGAATGAATGTTATTAACTTTAAAGACATTGATGGGGGGATGGAATTGGCAGTGACGGATTCACGGGAGTTTGGCGGCCATATCAAACGAAAAGACCCAGAGTTTTCTTTTGTTTCCTTCCTTTCTTTCTTTATTTAGGAAATAATATTTTAATTATTACATAATTATTTAAGAAATAATATTTTATAGTATCATATCTATAGTGCCTAAATAATATACAATATAATATAAATATGTTTAATATTTAACCAAAATCTATGACCCCCCCCCCCCGAATGGACCGGCTGGATCCATCCCTAGGGGAGGGGGAGGCGAAAGTTGTGACTCTTTGCCAATGAACATGTCACGCACAATACAAATGCCATTTGCCCCTGATGGACAGGCAACCCTTCATGCTCGGGGTCTCGCAATGTCACATTTGGACGCAGTTAAGGGGCCTTCATGTACCTGCCGATGGCACATGCAAGTGGGCTGGCCTAACATCGAGGGGCAAATACCACGTGCATCACTTCCTCACAAGGGATTTCCTACAACTTGTTCATTGGCAAACAGTGATCACTTGCCACCCTCTACCAGCTCTTGTAGTTCATAACGTGACCCTCTGTATTAAAAGAAACATTAAGAATTGTTCGAGGACTCCATACACAAAGGTTTATTTTACGAACGATAAAATTTAACGTCATCGGAGTAGATAGTTACTCCCGTAAGCGTAGTGCATGTTTTAGCACGGACCATGTAGTGATCCTCCCTACCTGGTCGGTGAGATCCTACCCGTCGTTTCCGCAACCAGGTATCTCCCACCAGCGGGCACCGCCCCTCGGGAACAAGCTCCCGTCGAATGTGGGAGTGCAGAGCATGTAAATCCAAGTGAAAGGGGAGACGATAGGACGAGAAAGAGGAAGGAAAGATCGCGCGCGGTCGGTGGCCCGTTTGTAAGGGTACTGCTGCGGCATTCGCCTGGCGTTGATAGGAGAAACCACCGATCAGAGCAGCCGGCCGCTAGAATTCTCCTCCAGACAGCGACTGAACTTGACGTAGCTACGAAGCCAGTGACGAAAATCCTGCCGCCGTCGGGACTCGAACCCCTAGGACATCCCGATCAGAGTGCGCAGACAGAGGTGGCTCAGAGCATGAAGTGATGTCACTGTGGCCAGGAGGCCCTAGGGCTCTACTCCCGTCGGTCTCAGGATTTTCGACACTGGCTACACAGCACAGTCGAATTCAGTCGCACCAGTCCGGAGGAGAATCCTAGCGGCCGGCCGCTCTGATCGCCAGTTTTCCATGGTTTCTTCTATCAACACCAGGCGGATGCCGGAGCAGTATCCTAACAAACGGGCCACGGACCGCGCGCGATGTTTCCTCCTTCTTCCTTGTCCTATCCTCACCCCTTACACTCACACATACACAAACATCGAGGTGGCAGAAGTAAAACTGCGAAACGCGCACGCGGCGCCTCGCGAACGCTCTCGTCGAAACCATCTAGCGGGAAAGGATCCCGCCACCTCCCGAAGGAAAGAGCGTGCACTACACTTATTGGCCTAAGGACTACCCGCAGGGGGGAATCGTGAGCACGTAGGTGGGCACGATCTCTGGTGAAGAGATGCAGACGATCCCCCGGACCCTCAGTTTCCGGTGGCACTCACGTCGTTAGCCTCAAGGTGGAGGCAGTGAGTAGAAGAGAACGCTAAGCTGCTGGTTGACGGTTGAACCCGGCGACTCACCAGTTGGGCCCCTGGCGCGTCGACCTTAAGGCAGGATTGGGTGAAGGAGACCCCACGGGGTAGTTTGGAATCCACAAATAGAAGTCCGGCGGGAAACTACCTACTGTCAGGTTGCCTTGGTTACGGTCCCACCCAGGTCGCTAGCCTGAATGTGCAGGCAGTGGGGAGACGGGATGGCGGCCCCGAGCCCTCCGGACCTTAGTTCGGGTGGCCCGCAGTTGGGCTCTTGGCTTCGTCGTGGCAGTGGACCGATACTCTGGGCATTGAGGAGGGACTTGGTGTCGCGGCGCATGTGAGTGGCGCGTCGTCATACAGGCGACTTTGCGTAGAGGAGGGACTCTGTGTCCCGGCGCATGTGAGTGGTGCGTTGTCATACAGGCGACATTGACTCCGGCACTAGCCCGGATAGCTAGTAGATCTGAGCTGACAGGGCCGCCCTAGACCCAGGCATTGTATGGGGAAGTTGCCGAGAGGGCAAACTGCGTTCCGCCGGGATCCGGATATTGGCCCGAGGGGGTACTTGTACCCCGGAGGGGAGTTCAGGTAAAGGCCACCGCCTAGGGACTCACCGCGGGGCTTGCCCCCCAATAGAGTACAAGTGCCATACAGGCATGCACATACATATATACATGGTGTAACGACTAGGGCAGTTGACAGGTGCGCAGTCACCACCAATGAATGAAGCGGCGAGAGTGCAGCTTGAGAGGCGGCGGGGCAATCGCTCGGTGGGCTCCCAGCGCACGGCGCGCGGGGCTGCGTCGGAAGAAGGGAGGCGGCGGCGGCCGTGGCCACCCCTGTGCGCGCGATCAATAGCAGCGTTTCGGCGCTCCGCCGCCAGCCACGGGCCCGGCCCCGGCCCCGGCACGCCAGCCCCGTGATTCGCCCCGCCACGGACCGCCACGCCTGCCCACGCACGCACACAGCGGAGTGCTCTGCGAATGGGTGTTATCACTGCACCTCGGATTTGAGGGCAAATGCCTACTTCGTACCGGGACAGACGGCCCAGTGCATCAACCTGATGTCACTGCAGTCCCTCTGACCGGGAGGTCCTAGGTTCCACTCCCGACGACGGCAGGATTTTCGACACTAGCTTGTCAGTCGCTGTCTGGAGGAGAATTCTAGCTGCCGGCTGCTCTGATCGGTAGTTTTCCGTGGTTTCTCACATCAACACCAGGCGAATGCCCGAGCACACACTTACACTAACATGCACTACACTACCACACATGCCGCGAGATCGGTCGGGAGCTTACAGCTTGTCCCGGCCGGGGCGGTGCCCCGCTGGTGGGAGATACCTGGTTGAGGGGAAAACCCCGCTAGTCGACGGTAGGTCGGCGCCAGATCTCTCCATCCGGTGGGGAAAAGATCATCGCCACCTCCCGAGAAAAAACACGCACTACACTTCCGGGACCAATGACCAAAGTAGTTGACGTGCCCCGAAACACCAATCAATCAAACCTATTTCTTTCCTCAAGGAGGTTTGTGTTTAGGTTATTTAGGAAGTTCCTCTAGCAAGTTCCTTCAAGACAGGGCTTTCCAACTGGGTGTTTGTGTGCGGCTAGCGACTGCTTTGAAAAATTGTATTATACCAACCAAGTACAAAACAACTGTGCAATTCATCTTATTTTTATTTAATGATGTATTGAGTTTCTCGTATGTACATTAATCATTAAGTATGTTGAATACAAGTAATATTTAATATATTTGTTTCAGTATAATCTCAAAAGTTAGGGTAAAAACCATCTTAAATTTCGGTGCGGCCCGAGCCTCACTAGAATTTCATTTGGGGCCCATAAGGCCTCCTAAGTTGGTCAGCCCTGCTTTAGGAGGTACAAATATTGCAGATATTTACGAATCATGAAAAAAATAGATCTAATGAAAGCATTTAATAGTGCCTAAAATGTCCCAAAAGGCCTATTTTAATATTTTGTTGCCTAAAACTACCCAAGTAACTCTGGAGAATTATCGTATTTTTATAATCGTATTTAAAAATTATCGTATCATATTTTAATAACTGATTTTTTAAATAATTTCTTATACCGAAGCGCAAAAATTTTCCGAAACGTGAATATTCCCTCATCGACTACGTACCGAAATCTCTCACCCAACACACCGAATATAAGGAGCATGAGTTTACAAGTTGGCAATGAAAAGTATGAAAGAATGAATGGAAAATGAAAAATAATAAAACGCTTGTAGTCACTCACATAGGTGTAAAAATACTTGACTTTCATGAAAAATAATAAAGACCCAATTTAATAATTTTGTGATCAGTTTTAGATACCAGAATCATAAATTTTCATGTCGAATATTTTACACTCTTGGTTTAATAACTTTAAATAAACTTCACATGCCTAAAACGACACTTCTCATGCCAAATATTGCCTAATTACATAATTTTGTTATCTATTTTAAGGTGCGTAAATCATCACTTTCTTTGTCTAAAATTCCCAGGTCTAACAGCAAGATTCGCAAGGTCCAGCATCACAGGAAATGCAAACGTTATCATTCATATGATTTATAATTAAATTCTTAAATAATTTTGGCACTTTATGAGTCTATTTTTGATTACTAGAACGAGAGCCTTTAGAGCGTTTAACTCCACAGACCTGTGATCACCAGCTAAGGGAAGGAGAGATTAGTAAAGACCAAAGACTATCCTGTCATCTGCACTCAGAATGAGTAGAAAATTATAAATATTTAATCCTCATTGGTAATGTTTGCGGTACGTCATGAGCAAGCATTGTTGTACAGTAATACGCAGTACACTATAATGCACTTTATGTTCAATGGAAATAATATCTTTCCATTCAAAACATCACACGTTCAGACCGTACTGCAATTACTGCAGGCAGTCAAAGTTATCACAAACATTCATTTCCACACCAACACAGCGGTCACGAACAACCAATTTACAGCACGTTATCTGTACGGTGATAAACAACAAACATTGCATTAAATATATCACCCCCAAACTACAAACCGATGGGTTATTAAATTATTTAGAAACTGCTACTCTCTACTGTGTATTATTTCAAATTAAGGGTATGCTGTAATGGTTATTATCTACGATGTTTCATGAAGCTCTAAATGAAACGAAACTTAATAACCTGCACCACAAACTACATTCACATTACACAATTTTATTACAAAATATACTAGTGATGTCCACTGCTTTTGGAGCAATTTCATTAATATTTTCCGTGCAGTTAAGGCACGTCTAAATCCATTATATAAATGAAAATTAACGTCATACCGTTCAGAATTGAAGTCATTGAAACCTGGAAATCATTTTTGAAAGTGGCCATTCATACTTTCGATGTAAATGGAAGTAAACATTTATTCTGCTATTGACTGTTGTCCACAGTAACTCGATTACTTTTCATTCGTGAAAATTTCTCCTTTATCGTCATTGTTTTCGAAAAGACAAAAAATTTAGAATGTATTACAGGATGGATTCGGGTACATTTTCCGCACTTTGCAAATCGTTTTAAAAGAGAAATTAAATTATAATAGAAAACTGTATAGTGAGGGTTTACAGCACGATTTTCAATCACTGCATTAATAAAGTCGTCTCACGTATACGATTCAATAATATACACCACCATGAATCGATGCTGTGCCAACATTGAATATGAAAAAATTGAGGAGGGCATATAGAGACAAAATGTAAGGCTTTATTCTCATTACTACTCTGCGAGTAATAAGAGTGGAACAAAAATCTCGAGATTGTGATCCCCTCCCACCACATTTGTTTATTTCTTTAATTATACAGATCGTTATTACACCAAATAAATAAGAAAGAGGATACATATTACTCCTGCCATGTTATTTTCGCAAACACACAGCCTGAGTGCGAACCTATACAAAATCTTGCGACACATAAAATTGAAAGTTTTAAATTAAATATACTTTGAACTAAATAATGCATAAATGGGCAGATCATAAAGTTGACCACAACACAAC